>PISX010001315.1:42619-202416 GCA_004024625.1 Mellivora capensis | reverse complement strand
GGAGAAACCTTCCTTTTATTCTTTTTATTTAAATTCAATTAGCCAACATGCAGTACATCATTAGTTTCAGATGTAGTGTTCGGTAATTTATCAGCTGCATATAGCACCAGTGCTCATCACATCACCACCTGCTCTTAAAGACGATCGCCCAATTACCCCATCCCCCACCCTCAATAAATCCTTTTAATTGAACAGACACATGGATAAACAGAGGAGCAGTTGCAGTAGAGACAGTAGGTGTAATAAGGTATGAGAGCCCAGAGAAAAGAGAAACTCTGTAAGTTGTTGCTATTGGAGATGGCTACAAGAATAGGCACAATCTGAAGGTCCTTAAGGATACAGAGGAGCTGAAGATGCCAGGAGTGCATCTGGGGAAAGGAGGAGGATATTCACCTCCAGCAGGGGCAACAGGTAGGAGCAAGGGTCCAAGAAAGGACGCGGAGCATCTGCAGCTGGGAGAAGAGACCAGCCTCCTCCGGATTTGAGGATTCATAGGGAAGATAAATGAAAGGCAATATTGGAAAAGTGAACTGAAGCGAACACTGGAATTCATCAAACACTAGATTAAGGTGTTTCAAGCCACTGTGAGTTCGTAAACAGGGAGGAGTGTGATGAAAGCAGAGCGGGAAGGTAATAAACGTGTGCCCTGTGAAACCGGAAGCCAGGCTGGCGAGAGAAGGTGCGCCCCGTGCGCCCCGTGCGCCCCGTGCGCAGAAAAGATCCTGAGGCTGGTAACGAAGGCCGCGGAACTCAGTGCTCATGATGCCTTTTAAAGACACATGGCTTTTAGTGACACACACAAACCGCCGAAGGACATAAGGTGAATGTTGTGTTAGCTCCTTCTGCCTAAGAACAGACTGGTTTTGCTCATTGTGTGATTGGAGCTGTCCGGCCTCCAGCAGGGCACAGGTCCCCATCATCTGACACGGACTCCCAAATACAGTCACATTTTTTATCAGGAAAGGTCTATAAAGCATATTGGCCCCATGATTATGGATTTCACGTTCCTTTTCTGAGCAAAAAAACCAGTGGGGTTTTTTCCCTTGGGACTGTGGGGGGAAATAATTTAAATAATTTAAATATCACTTTGGAATTACCATCTGAGAATGACTTGTGAATAACCACTCTCAGCCAAAATCCAGGGAAAATACTATTTGGATACCACTCCAGGGTTTGGGAGCTGATTGAGAAAGAAGTGCTTCTGCATTCAACCATTCAACAAGAAAACATTTGCTGAAGGTATCTAGTGAGTTACACTAAAGTACTATGAAATACAGAGTAGAATATGGCTTCCAAAACGTTGTCATACATTTCACCTGATTGTACCCTTTCAATAAAACAGTCAGGAAGATGGAGCTGGTGTTATCATTTCAGTGCTTAGGTGAAGAAAATATGAGCCTCTGAGAAGTAAAAGGACTTTCCTAAAATAGGCAATTGGTTGTGTTGAACCCAGGCAGGTAGTTCCTGGTTTGGCCTAGCCAGTATCCCTTTTTCTAATTACAGAACCTCTCTTTCTTATGGGAAACCCATTCTGGTGATTGGACAGGACCAGCACAACTGCCTTTAGCTACAGGGAAGGCATATCACGAAATGTGGTCAGTCAGAGCTTCCCATTCCACTGGCCACAGTGATGGGTTCTGGAGTGGTAGGGGACCACAGAAAAGCCAATCTAATCCCCTCCAAGAGATCTGATATGTATATTCCAGAAGGAGAGAAAAGGTCTTTCTTCCTCTGGGGTTGGGGCAGCTCCGAGAGAAAAGGTTTATGAGAAAGAAACCAGGAAAAATTGAAGGAGAGTCAAATCTTGATGCTCCTCAATGTCCGGTCGCATGGGAGTCTGGCTCCACTCGGACTTTCCAGTCAGATGAGCCAATAAAGTCCCCACTGGACTTAACACAGTTAAATTTGGCTTCTGTCGCTTACAACCAAGAGTCCTAACTAATTCAGATTGTTACTAGGTAGACTGGAGCTCAGAACAGACCCAGCAGCCTGAGCACCAAGATAGATCCTCATCCAGCTGGAGCAGAGAAGGACTGAGGAGAACTCAGTATCCTGGCCGTGTTTTGGTGAGTGTGTAGCACATAGCATCACAGCAAACAAAAGCAGAACAGGAGAATACCAGCAGAGGCTGGAGTCACTTGAAAGGACTATCTGCTAGGGGCCAAATTAAAAGCATATTGAGTTTTTAAGTTGTGTTTTTCCTATAAAATGTATCTTATTTTATCCTTTCATAGTTTCTTTCAATACTAGAAAAAGCCATTTGCTCCAGCTGGGGGCTGGGATTTGGTATTAATTCCAAAGGAAAGAATGAAAATTATCTTTCATCCCTCCACCCCCAATTCCCCATGTAAACGCTGGCATCGTGGTTCCAAAAACTGAACCTTTCTCATTACCCTTGAGAAAGAGGAAATAAGTTTTGAGTTGCTGATGATTTGGGGCGCTGTCTCTTGAGCCATTATGCTGCTCTATACTTCATCAAGAATAAAATGATAGAAAAGAAGGGAAGAGGGCTTTTGCATATTGGAAGAATAAAGAAGATTTTGGCTGGAACCAAATAGAGTAGGGAGGGGTCCAATAGAAGAGACTCTGGGGCAAAGCTTAGAAACTTTGCCCTTGTTGGTAGGTGTCTCCTCTGGAAAATCAGAGTTGGCAGATAGGGAGGAAACGTGCTGGCAGGGATACTATCTGAGTGCCTGGAAGCCTGGCTGAGCCCAGACCTGACTGGCCACTTAGAACAGGGACACTCACCAGGTGAGTTGATGTCTGTGAGTGGAAAGGAGCATCATTTAGCTGAATCCAGGAGCTCACCAACTGTCCAGGTCTAGTCTGAGATGCAGCCACACTGCCTGTGCCTGGAGTCTTCAGATGCTACGTCATCAGTTGCTGTGAAGATACTTCCCACACCACCTCAAGCCAAGGAAACCATTGGGGATACTCCTTAGAGAGGAGGAGGTTATGGAAAGGAGTTCCAATGCCTATACTTTCAGGCCACACTGGGTGCACTAGGTTGTCCAGAGACTAGACTGGACAAATAATTATCATACAATTATTAACAAAGCATGGACACCCAGAGGGTAATCAGGAAGCTACAGGCAAACCGTGCATTTATTTCAAGTTCTCATTACCTAAAGCAGTAGAATCCAAAATTTTGTAACCGAAAACCCATTCAGCAAAAATTTTGAACATGGGTTCTCTGTATATGTAGGTGACCCTTGAACAACTTGAGTTTGAACTGCACAGCTCACTTATATGTGGATTTTTAAAATAAATACAATACAGTATAAATGTATTTTCTCTCCCTTATGACTTTCTTAATAAGATTTTCTTTTCCTAAGCTTAATTTATTGTAAGAATATAGTACATAACACACACAACCTACAAAATATGTGTTCATTAACTATTTATGTCATTGGTAAGGCTTCTAGTCAACAGTAGGTTATTAGGAGTTAAGTTTTAGGGGAGTCAAAGTTATACATAGATTTTTGACTATGTGGAGGTTCAGAACTATTAACCTCCATGTTTTTCAAGGGCCAACTGTATTCATTTATTTATGAATCATGTACGTGAGCCATAGTTCTAATGTTTATTATAAAACACACTACCAAAACATAGTGTTTTAAAACACACAATTAAGATGTAAATAATATTTCTATTAAATGCATTACTGAGTATATTATTGGCCAATATATAGTTAGGGTAAGGTTTGACATTAGCAACAGTGATATAAATTTATATTTTAAGTGATCTTCTCTTGATTTCAATTTTTGGAATTGAATCCAACCTCTTATTGGATGATTATATTATCACTATTTTTACCTCATGTGTGTTTCACAAAAAACTTGCTTCTACTTAGAAGTAGAACTGTTGGGCCCACCATCTGCCCATAGTTTGCTTGATGTCTGTGTTCTTAGTGCCACCTTAAACCCATAGTTCCATTTCAGAATTCCAAAGTCACTCATCTATTTTGTGAGTGAGACATGATTTTTTAAATAATCTATAAATCCATTTAATCAAGCAAATGTACAGAAAAATACACTATAAACACACAAATGGGTGCAGTCCCCATCAACAGCACCTCCACCTGATGGAAACTCCATCTACCTTTCAGGATTCCTCGGGTCCCATAAAGCATGTGGCCACACACCATATGGACCAAGTGAAATGAAAGTCCAGTATCACTCCATAGCGAAGTACCAGTAACTGTTTTATTTGCTTTTTAGGTTATAAATAAATAAAAGAGAAATTCTATTTTTTCAACAGCCTTTTGGATGATTTGCCACAACCCCAACCATCTCACAGATCCCAATATAAAGATGACTACCCAAGATAGGTAGGAACTCTCCAAGGTGTGTTGGTCCTACACAAGATAGGTGGTGTCCTATGACAGTGGCTGGGTCCCCTTCCAGCACTTCTCCCCCTTCTCACCCACTCTGCAGCTAGAGAAACCCAGCTCCTATCACTAAATCCTTCCATTTCCTGCCAGATAAAGTCCATATTCCTCAGCACGGCACAGAAACTTCTACTCCAGATTGCTCTACCTTTCCAGCTTTATCCCTTTCTATCTCCCAAATAAACTCTATGGCCCACACCAGCAGGCACTTCTCTAACAGACCAGATTCCTTTAAATTTTGCAGTTGATCTTTTCTCTGCCATGAATGTCTCCCTTTAACTTTGCCTTCCTGTAAATCTCCAATTCATCCTTCCAAGTCCAGACCATATGTTTTTCTCTCTGTAACCCATAGAATGAAACTTCAACTCAAGATACAAGGACAATCACATGTCTTTTCTTTTTCCAGTTAATTATTTAAGCACATATTTCTCTTCAGACTTCCCTACATCCCTTAATTTTTTTTTCTTAATTTGGACATAGACACACACAAAGGGAAGACAAATGTGAAGCCACAAGGAGAAGATGGCCACCTCCAAACCAAGGAAAGAACCCTCAGAAGAAACCAATACTGCCAATACCTTGATCTTGGATTGCCAACCTCCAGGACCGTGAGAAAAAAATTTTGGTTGTTTAAGCCACTCAGTCTGTGCTACCTTGTTACTGCAACCCTAGCAAATTAATATAGATCAAGTTTCCCTATTAGGGAGTGAAATCCTTGTTTGCTGGTTCTCATTCATCTCTGTAATTTCTAGGGCCTTGCCCAGTCCCCGGTCATTCTAAGTGCTCCCAGGGCATGTCTCTGAAAGGAGGCAAGGATGGGAGGGAGCAGGGAATAGAGCTGACAGAGGCTTGAACTCTGGGAATTATCACTTTATAGTCCATCTTCTGAGTTTTTTAAGCTGTGTTCCACTCATGTCAAAAAGAATCACTTGGCAATTTATGTTATTTTTCCTTTTCTCTGGCTTCTAACCACGCTTACGTAAATCATGGGTGAGTCAGAACATGTGGAAGGCTTACTGTGGGCAGAGGACTGTTGTAAGAAGTGCAAGAGGACAGTTACAGCAGGATCTAGCAGTGCTACCCAAGAGCAACACAACCCACACTACATACACAATTTTTCATTTTCTAGTAGTCATATTGAAACATGTTGAAAGAAATAAATTTAATGAATTTTGGGATTATATTTTATTTAACTCAAAATACCTAAAATATTATCAGTTCAACATGGAGTATTTTTTAAATATTAATGAGATATTTTACATTCTTTTTTTGGTACCAAGTGTTCAAAATGTGGTGTGTATTTTACACTCACAGCAAATTCTGTACTGTGACTCTGACTAGCCACATTTCAAGTGCTAACTGCTCACACATGGCTAATGTTTACTGCACTGGAGAGCACTAGAGAGTCAGCAGTTAATGACTCAGACTTCAGAATCAAGTGGACGTGGGTTCGCATCCTGACCCATCACTGACTAAAGTAACCTCTTTGTGCTCGGATTCTGCATCTCTAAAATAGGAGCTACTACAGCCTGTGGCTAAGGTGAGTGTCGAATGCAGTAACCCAAGTAAAACCCTCAGCAGCGTCTGAAACAGCAGCATCATGGTCACCATGTGCCAGGCTCTATGCTATTTATTCATATGATTATACTCCATGAGCTGGCATGATGGTCATTCTCCATAATTAGTGCTGAGGGCACAAAAACTAGAGCAATTTCTCCATCAGCCATCAGATGAATCTCTCTCCAGCTCTGTTTTTCAACTTATGAAGTGGGAATAATGAATGCATCTACCACCAAAATTAAAAATGACCTTCCTATTTAAGCAACATGATGCCTCAAAATATTCACGTTAGTTTGGGCACCTTCTGCTTACGACACTGGACCACAGCAAAAAAAGACAAAAGTTAGAAATTTTTTTCTTTGCATATACTTTCTCATTAGCTCATTTCAATACACCTCTTGGCAGAGAAATTGCTCTAATCATTCAAATCCCTGAGCTGATCTGAGTCCTGCAGTGCTCATTTTTTTTCTTTGAGAGAGAGAGAGAGAGAGAGCTTCTCCAAAATCTATTCAGCCACTATTTCTAAATTATGAGTGCATAAAAAGAGATACGCCTTTTTTTGTGAGGTCTCATAACTCACCCTCACATAGCAAAGGTGATAAATGCAAGCAGGAGGCTCCCTGTTAAAATATGTGTAATAGATATATTACTGCATCTACTGTATATTTTCATTTTGGCATCCAGGAGCTCTCCTTCACCTTACAATAATAAATTATATAACCTCGACCATAAAATAACTTTAAATAACAGGACACTAAATCATTGTAATGATATTTTGTGCACTGTAACCACTTTCAATTTTAGATCTCAAAGCACTTTACAAAGTAAATAGCTCTAGAATTATGAGATCAGTTTTTCCTGTCTTTACTGAGATACACTTGACAAATAAAAAGTATATATATTTAAGATTTACCTGATGCATTGATTATATGTATCTATTGTGAAACAATTGCAACAATCAAGCTAGTTAATATATCTATCATCCTATATAGCTTGTTTGGAGAGGGGTTGGTTTGTTTTGCATTGAGAATACTTAAGCTCTCTCTTGCAGATTACAATTATTAGATATACAAATTATTAATAATAATACAAATTATTAATTCTAGTCACCATGCTGTACATTATGTCTCCAAAACTCACTCATCCCACATAACTAAACTGACACATAACTAAAACTTTGTATCCTTTAACAATATCTCCCTATTTGCCCTAATTCTCAGCCCCTTGCAATTGCCATCTGCTTTTGCAGGTGTGACCATTTTAGATTCCACATATAAGTGAAATTACATCATTTGTCTTTTTGTGTCTGGCTTATTAAGCATAATGCACTCTAGGTTTATGCACGTTGTCACAAATGCCAAAATCTTCTTTTATAGGGCTAAATAATATTTGTGGGAGGGGGTGTGTGTATTATCTATTCAGATGTTAATAGATATTTAGGTTGTTTACAGGCTGTTGTACCTTAAAGCTAAAATGAGTCTCTTGTACATATTGTTGTGTCTTGTTTTTGTTATCCATTCAGTCACTCTATATCTTTCACTTGAAGAATTTAATCCATTTACATTTAAAGTAATTACTGATAGATAAGAACTTACCCTTCCCATTTTGTTAATTGCTTTCTGAATGTTTTGTAATTCCTTTGTTCTTTTCTCCCTCTCTTGCCCTTTCCTTTGTGACTTGATGATTTTTTTTTTTTTTTTTTTGGTACTGATATACTCTGATTCCTTTCTCTTTCTATTTTGGGTATCTTCCAAAGGTCTTTTCCTTCTGATTACCAGGAGACTTACCTAAAACATAACACTCTATTTTTTTATGTTTTTTTTTTTAATTTTTTTATATAAACATATAATGTATTATTAGCCCCAGGGGTACAGGTCTGTGAATCACCAGGTTTACACACTTCATGGCACTCACCATAGCACATACCCTCCCCAATGTCCATAACCCTACCACCCTCTCCTTACCCCCCGTCCCCCTGGCAACCCTCAGTTTGTTTTGTGAGATTAAGAGTCTCTTATGGTTTGTCTCCCTCCCGATCCCATCTTGTTTCATTTATTCTTTTCCTACTCCTCAAACCCCCCACGTTGCATCTCCACTTCCTCATATCACGGAGATCATATGATAGTTGTCTTTCTCCGATTGACTTATTTCACTAAGCATAATACCCTCTAGTTCCATCCACGTCATCGCAAATGGCAAGATTTCATTTCTTTTGATGGCTGCATAGTAGTCCATCATAACACTATTTTAAGCTGATAACTTCATTGCATACAAAAATTCTACACTAAAAAAAAAAATTCTACACTTTTCCCCACTCCTGTTCCCTCCATTTTCTGCTATTGATCCAACAATTTACAACTTTTTATACTCTGTATCCATTAACAATTATTGTAGCTACCCATGTTTTTTTAAGTAAGCTCTGCACACAACATGGGGCTTGAACTTACGACCCTGAGATCCATTCACGTGCTGTACTGACTGAGACAGCCACATATCCTTATAACTATAGGGATCCCTATAACTTTTAATATTTCTGCTTTTTAACTTTTATACTACAGTTAAAAAAAGTGATTTATGCACCACCATTACAATATTAGATTATTCTGGAATTGACTATATACTTACCTTCCTCAGTAAGTTTTATACTTTCATATATTTTTATGTTACTTATTAGTGATTTTTTTTTTCAACTTAAACTCCTTTTAGCATTTCTTATAAGGTAGGTCTAGTGGTGATAAACTCTCTCAACTTTTATTTGTCTGAGAGAGTCCATCTCTCCATTTCTAAAGGAGAGCCACACAAGGAAAGCCACACCTTCTGAAGAGGTTGCCACCATGGTCTCTAGTGTTCTACCCTGCAGAAAAACCCAGCAGCCTTCACCACTGAGAAGCTCAACAGTTCTTACAGCTGCCACAGATCCTCCACAGCTTTTACCATGGAGGATACCACAGTGTTTTTCAACATGGACATGAGCAGCCTGTCCACAGAGGATTCTACTAGTTGTTATCTCTGAGGAAACCCACCACAGTCACTATGGATCCTCCTATAGATTTCACCACTGAGAGTGCCATAGATTCATCTTTGTGAACTACCCCTGCTCAAGTCACCACCCATCCCATGCCCCACGAAAGCCAAACCAGCCCACACCTCTCAATGCCCTGGCCCTGGGATCCATTGCAACCATTGTGTGGGTGTCCACAACCAGCTCTGACCCCTGATGCCACAGAAATGATCATTTCCAGCCTCCACAATCATGTACACACTTACCTATGGCCATCCTTAGCTTCCACTGCTGGGCCCCACCACAGGACACCATATACCTCCAGCCCCCAGCACGGCCACCACCCACATGGCCCCTACCTACCCAGGCACACTCACCACTGGATCCAGAGGCACTGCTGAGGACAGCCTCCCAGCCACCACAAACCCACCATAGCTTTTGTTACCAACAACCAGCTAGGGATTTCTTCAAATGGAGTCCAAAGCACACTGAAGAGCAACATGAAAGCATATGAATGCATAAACCATACACATAAAGATAAATATATAGTCAAATACAGAATAAGATAGCATTCTAACACAGAGATTACCCTAACCCTAAAAATTTAAAATAAAAGTATTAAGAATAACTATAGCCACAAAAATTCTAATAATGGACTAACAATATAAAAGAAGTAAACCCTGACTTCAATAACACAAAGTTTGGGGGGGGAGGGTAAAACTGTAGAGTTATTGTACGCAATTGAACTTAAGTTGTTACCAAACTAAAATAGACAGTCATAAATATAAGAAGATGTATATGAGCCTCATGAAAACCACAAGGGGAAAACTTTTAATAAGTACACAAAAGATAAAAAGAAAGTCATCAAGCCAAATCACTACCAAAAACAAAGAAAATAAAATAGCAAATAATAAAAGAAGACATCAAGAGAAGAAGAGAGGAACAAATGAACTGCAAAACAACAAAACAACTAACAAAATGGCAATAGGAAGTCCTTACCTATTAATAAGTACTTTAAATGTAAAGAGATTGAACTCTCCAATCAAAAGCATAGCTTAAGAGCCATGTAATGGTTAAATGGGTCTAAAAAACAAACAAACCAGATCCAATACTATACAGTCTACAAGAAACATACTTTAGACATAAAGACATGAATGAGGGGGCTCCTGCATGGCTCAGGGCCTCTGCCTCTGGCTCAGGTCATGATCTCAGGGTCCTGAGATCCAGCCCTGCATCAGGCTCTCTGCTCAGCAGGGAGCCTGCTTCCCTCTCTCTCTCTGCCTGCCTCTCTGCCTACTTGTGATCTCTCTCTCTGTCAAATAAATAATGTCTTAAAAAAAAAAAAAAGACACGAATGAGCTGAAAAGGAAGCTATAGCAAAAAATACTTCATGCAAATTTTAACCAAAAGATTAGGGGTATTTATACTTATAACAGACAAAATAGACTTTAAGTAAAAAATTTTAACTAGAGACAAAGGTCATTATATAATGGTAAGAAGGTCAATTCAAGAAGAAGATATAACAATTATAAGTATATATGCATTCAATCTCAGAGCAGCTAAATATATAAAATAAACATTGACAGATATGAAGAGAGAATTGACAGTAGCGATATAATAGTAGGAGACCAATAATCCCCTGTCAATATCAGAAAGAACATCCAGGCTGACTTGAACAGGAATATAGACCAAATGGACCTAACAGACATATACAGAACTTTCCACCAAACAGTAACAGAATACATATTCTTTTCAAGCACACACAGAACATTCTCCAGGATAAATCATATGTTAGGCCACAAAACAAGCATAAATAAATTTAAGAAGACTACATTCATACCAAGTGTCTTCTTAGACCACAGTGAAAAGAACTAAAACTCAATAACAGAAAACAGTAAAATTCATAAATACATGGAAACTAAACAACACACTGTTGAACAACCACTTAGTAAAAGATGAAATCAAAAGGGAATCTTTAAAGTACCTGAGACAAAAAAAAACAAAAATACAACTTACCAAAACTTATGGGATGCAACAAAAGCAGTATTAAGAGGGAATTTTATAGCAATAAATGCCTATCTTGAAAAAGAAAGGATATCTCAAATAAACAACCTAACTTATAACTCAAGGAAATAGAAAAAGAAGAACAAAATAAACTCAAAATTAGCAGAAGAGAAATAATAAAGATTAGAGAAGAAATAGAAAATAGAAAAAAATTTTATTTCATTTTTTTTTAAAGATTTTATTTATTTATTTGAGAGAGAGGCAGTGAGAGAGCATGAGCGAGGAGAAGGTCAGAGGGAGAAGCAGACTTCCCGTGGAGCTGGGAGCCTGATGCGGGACTCGATCCCGGGTCTCCGGGATCATGACCTGAGCCGAAGGCAGTCATCCAACCAACTGAGCCACCCAGGCGTCCCGAAAAAAATTTTAAAATCAACAAAACTAAGATAAACAAAATCAGCAAACCCTTAGCTAGAAAGAAAGAAAAAGAAAGGGAGAAGACTCAAAATTTAAAAATGAAAGAGAAAACATTATGATGAATAACACAGATTTTAAAAAAAGATCGTGACTATTATGCATAATTATATGCTAACAAATTGGATAACCTAGAGAAAAAAATGGATAAATTTCCAGAAATATACAACCTACCAAGAATAACTCAAGAAGAAATAGAACAGACCAATATCAAACAAGGATATTGAGTCAATAACCAAACACCTTTCAACAAAGAAAAGCCCAGGGACAGATGGCTTCACATGTGAATTCTACCGACATTCAAAGAAGAACTAATACCAACCTTTCCTAAACTCTTCCAAAACAGAGAAGAGGGAACATTTCCAAACTCATTTTACAAAGCCAGCATCACCCTGATTCCAAAGCCAGGCAAAAACACAATAAATGAAAGCTATAAGTCATACCCCTGATACACATAGACACAAAAATCCTGAATAAAATACTGCAAATCAATTTCAACAACACTGTAAAATGATCATACACCATGACCAAGTGAACTTTATCCCTATGATGCAAGGATAGCTCAAAATGTGAGAATTAATCAATGTGATATATCACACTAATAGAATAAAAGAAAAAAAAACACATCATCATCTTAACAGATGCAGAAAGGGGATTTGATAAAAACTAACATTTTTTACATGATGAAAACTCTTAACAAAAATAGGTATAGAAGGAATATACCTCAACAAAATAAAGGCCATCTATGAAAAACCCACAGCTAACACCATAATCAATGGGGAGAACCTGAAAGCTTTTTCTCTAAGATCTGGAACAAGACAAGAATGTCTACTATCACTACTGCTATTCAACATAGTACTAGAAGTTCCCCCCAGACCATTCAGGCAAGTAAAAGTAATAAAAAATATCCCAAAAAAGGTAAAGTTATCTGTTTGCAGATGACATGTTCGTATATATAGAAAACTTGTTAGAACTAATAAATTCAGTAAAGTTGCAGGACACAAAATTGACATATAAAAATCAGTAATGTCAGGCATGTGGGTGGCTCAGCTGGATAGGCGACCAACTCTTAATTTCAGCTCAGGTCATGATCTCAGGGTCATGAGATCAAGGCCCGCATTGGGATCATGCAGGGTGTGAAACCTGCTTGGGATTCTCTCTCCCTCTCCCTCTCCCCCTCAACGCCAACACATGCATGCTCTCTTTCTCTCTCTCTCTTAAAAAAAAAAAAATCAGTAATGTCACTATACACTAACAACAAACTATCTGAAAGAGAAATTAAGAAAACAATCTCACATTAGCAACAAAAATAATAAAGTACTTAGGAATTAACTTAACCAAAGAGGTGAAAGACTTGTATACTGAAAGTTATAAAATATTGATGAAGGAAATTTTGAAAGCCACAAATAAATGGAAAGACATCCTATATTTATGACTGGAAGAATTAATATTGTTAAAATTTCCATATCTCCCAAAGTAATCTGCAGGTTCAATGCAATCCCTATCAAAATCCTAAAGATATTTTTTGCAGAAATAGAAAAACAATCCTAAAATTCATGTGGAACTACAAAAGACCCCAAATTGTCAAAGCAATCTTGAGCTAGAGCAAAAAAGGTGGAAGCATCACAATTTTTTATTTCAAATTATATTACAAAACTTCAGTAATTGAAAAGAGTTTGGTGCTGGCATAAAGATAAAAATACAGACCAATGGAATAGAATATAAAACCCAGAAATAAATTCGTGCATTTGCTGTCAACTGATGTTTGACAAGGGTGCCAAGAACATACAATGGGGAAAGGATAGTCTCTTCACCAAATGGTGCTGGGAAAACTAGAAATGTATATGCAAAAGAATGAAATTGGACCCTTAACTCATAGCAGATTTAAAAATCAACTCAGAATAAGTATGTAAACTTGAAACTATAAAACTCTTTAAAAAATGGGAGAAAATCTTCTTGACATTGGCCTTGGCAATAATTTTTTGGATATAACATCAAAAACATAAGCAACAGGGGCACCTAGCTGGCTCAGTCATTAGAGCACACAGCTTCTTATCTAGGGGTTGTGAGTTAAGCCCATGGTGGGTGTAGAGCCTACAAAGGCAAAAGGAAAAATAGACAAACAAGATTGAATCAAACCTAAAAGCTTCTGCACAGCAAAGGAAACAATCAACAAAGTGAAAAGGCAACCTACTGAATGGGAGAAAATACTTGCAAATCATATATCCAGTGAAGGGTTGATATCCAAAATATATAAGGAACTCATGTATTTCAATACCAAAAATATAAATAACCTGTTTGAAAAATGGGGGAAAGACCTAAATAGATACATCTCAAAAGAATAAATTCAAATGGTATATGAAAATATGTTTAGCATCTCACATCATCTGGGAAATGCTTATCAAAACCACAAAAATTAGATAGGATCGGGAGGGAGACAAACCATAAGAGACTCTTAAACTCACAAAACAAACTGAGGGTTGCCGGGGGGACGGGAGTAGGGAGAAGGTGGTGGGGTTATGGACATTGGGGAGAGTATGTGCTATGGTGAGTGCTGTGAAGTGTGTAAACCTGGCAATTCACAGACCTGTACCCCTGGGGCTAATAATGCATTATATGTTAATTTTAAAAAAAAGAATAAATCTTGATACCCAATGGGAAAAAAAACCCACAATAATGATATCATCTCACACCTATTAAGATGGCTATTATCAATAAGACAAAGGGAAAAAAAAATAAGACAAAGGGTAACAAATCCCAGTGGAGATATGGAGAAAAGGGAGCTCTTGTACACTGCTGGTGGGAAAGTAAATTAGTACAGCTATTATGGAAAATAGTATGAAGGTTCCTCAAAAAATTAAAAATAGAACTACCACACACAGTACCCAGCAAGCCCACTTCTGGCTATATATCCAAAGGAAATGGAGTCAATATCTCAATATCTACATTCCCATGTTCATGGCAGTGTTATTCTTAGTAGCAAATAAAGAAAATGTGGTCCCAACGGACCACAAGTCATATGATTCCATTTATATGAAAAGTCCAGACCAGGCAAATCTATAGAGACAGAGAGTAGATTAGTGGTTCTCCAGGGCTGTCGGGGGAAATGGGATACAATTGTTGATAGGAGCAGGGTTTCTTTTTATTGTGATGAAATGTTCTAAAATTAATTGTGAGTATACTAACAACCAGTGATTAAAATGGTGAGTTATATGATATGTCAATTACATCTCAATAAAGAATGTTATTTACAAAAAAAAAATGAGGTTAAATGCAATAAGCTTCATCTTAAAAGAGAATAAAGACATAAAAACTAGTGAAATCTGAAAAATCTGAATAAAATCTGTAGTCTAGTTAGTAGTAATACAATGATATTGGTTTCTTAGCTTTAACAAATGTACCATGGCAATGTAAGTTGGTAACAATAGGAGAAACTGGAAAAGGGGTCTGTAAGAATTCTCTGTAATATTGTCAAACTTGTTATAAACCTAAAATTATTCTAAAATAAAAAGATTTTTTAAATGTTAAACCAAGCAGAATACACAGAGAAAAAGATGATTTTACTGTAATAACATTCAAATTGCATTTACAAACATGAGAAACTACTATATATTGTTTGGGAACATAAGTTTGAAATAAGATATGAAAATATTTATGGGCATGATAAACACCAAAATCAGGTCAGTGCTTACCTCTAAGCAGGAGGAAAGTGGAACAGAAACTGGAAGATATCGTAACGCCTTCTTTTTTTATTAAAAAAGTAAATCTGAAGCAAATAGGACAAAATATTAAGTTAAACCTGATGGGGTGAATTCAGGCATTTGTCATATTATATTTTTTAAGATTTTATTTGTATATTTGACACAGAGAGAGAGAGAGATCACAAGCAGGCAGAAAGAGAGGGGGAAGCAGGCTCGCCGCTGAGCAGAGAGCCCGATGTGGGGCTCGATCCCAGGACCCTGAGATCATGACCTGAGCCAAAGGCAGAGGCTTAACCCACTAAGCCACCCAGGTGCCCCTCATATTATTCTTTCTATGCCTTGAAATGTTTGAGATATTCTCTTTTATGCAACTAATGAATCGTTGAAATTAAAACTCTATACTTGATAATAAAAAATAAATAAAAGATAAAGTCAAATTCCAAAAAAAAGAAAAGAAATATTCTCTTTTAGACAGTATGAATCAGGCGACATTTGAGAACACTCATGCTTCAGGTAGTAGTGTTTGTGGAGAGGAAAGGTAAGACAAATGATTGCATGTGATGAGGATTTGTGTAGGTAAGATAACAGCATATCACTGCCAAGAATGGCTGTTTACTCACAAGAAGAACACACAAATTTGTCATAATAGACCAATCGATTTTACAGTTAGGACACTCACTGCCTAAAATCGCACACGCTCTGACCTTGGGCAAGTCATCTAACCTCCCCCATGTCGGGTTCCTCCGTGGCCAAATGGAAATAATAATAGTGTCTTTTACACTGTGATGGGAGGATTAAATGACAGCATCCATGCAGAGTGGTGGCTCTGTCACCCAGGGGACATTTGGCAATGTCTGGAGATACATTTTTTTATTGCTACCCACTGGGGGCGGGATGCTACCAGCAGCCAGTGTGTAGAGGCCATGGATGCTGAGGAACATCCTCAAATGCACAGACAGCCTCCCAGAACAAAGAAGGATCTAGTCCCAAAAGTCAGTCGTGTTAAGGTGGAGAAACCCTAATACAGAACATTTAACACAGTGCCTCGTGCATGGACTATACACTGTGTTGTTGGCTGCCCTATTACCGCCATCATTAGTTCCTTAATATAATGCCAGAAGAGACCCACACACACCAGTACCTGGATGTATCTTTTTTGGCCTTTTTCATAGGTGTTTAAATTGGCCCCGACACAGTCTGTACTACCCCTGGGAGGACTAGCTTCGCCAAGCATACCTTCAGAATATCAGAGGTGTCGTCCTTCTCCTTCGCGTATAGCTCTGCTCTTCCCTTCCTCGCTCCTGTCACTTTTTATTTCCACTTTGTAGCTGCATTAATTAACCCTGGGAAGTGTTCTGGACGCCCATTGATAGAAAGGACGTTTGCTTTCCAAGATAAAGCTGTATCATTATCAAGCCTCCTCCGCACAGCCCAAGAAAACAGCCTTCGGAAAGAGCTGCTCTGGGAAAACAGTGGCAAATTATCCATTGTTAACCTTGGGCCGTCTTTTAAAAGAAAACATTTTAAAAGGAAAGAAAAGCAAAGACAAAGGAGACAGTAGTCAGACAAGCTTTGTACCCACTACCAGGACCCAGCATGTGAGCTGCTGAGCTAGCATACAGGAGGTCAGTCAACAACACATTGATATGGTATGAGTGGGTACATTATCAGTTTCCCCCACTACTTATAAAGAGAACCCTTCTCTATAAAACAAGCAAATCTTACAAGCAAACTTGCCAGCTCAAAAAAAAAAAAAAAGGCATTTTAGAGAATATTTCCATCTCTTGTTTTGTACTTTCTCTCACAAACCACAACCAGGAGTGTCCTGCAGGGCTTGCACCTATGAATTTTGATTAGATAACCTCCTACCGAGGTGGAGAAGTACTAACACACATGGATTTTAAAGACAAGCTAGGAGACCCTGAGATCACTTGAGCATCAGCACCGCTATTAATTCTGTAACAGAATGGCTTTTCTATAGTAAGCAATCCACATCTTCCTTCCTTTTTTTGGTTCCAGAGCTGAGTGTAGCAGACAGTCCCTAAAAGGTCAACTCTACCCCTAATCACCAGGAGAAAGAATTCCCCAAAAGTTATTCATATGTTTTCCACAGAAGAGATGTCTGACATACCTAGAAAAAGCTCAGAAATTCAGTTCACGAATGGGAAAACCCAAAAAGGGGAAAGGGGAGTTATCTGAATGAAGGTGAAGCCAATCCCAAGGTGGAAAATTCATCTCTTTAATTGCAAGGTCTACACGTGTGCCTTCCCACCAGAGATGAATGTTCCTCAGGATACGCAGTCAAGATGGTCAGCAAACAAAGCTAGTTAATTGATGTGGGGTTCTCTCCATTTCTGGGATGACAGTAGAATGGACTCCATACAACATGATCATTTGATGCCTGCATCCCTCCTCTCCCCCAGATATTCTCAGCCCGCTGTCCTCCTCTCAATCTAATTCACCCTTCCTGACTCACAGGAAGCTATCTGGAACCACCTTAGCTGAAACCATTGAGCTCTGCCTCTCCCCAACACCCAGTACATTATTCTAAGTGATTATAGTGGAACTTGATTTTATTTGACTTAGCAGTTGCTTATGCACTGACCACTTTCGTTCTCTGATTCTTTCTTGTCTGTAAAACTTGTCTTCCCACACATTTCCAGGTCAAGGATTATCTCTAATTTTTCTTTTTATTCCCCAGAGCATGATGCTACCTAAAACAGTTAATAAACATTTGACAAATTGCATTCAATTAAATAAATCCGAAGTCACATGGACTTGGCATGTATGTGGGCATAAGGGTATATAGATGTATTTTGGGGGGACAAAGGAGAACAAACAGTTTTTCCACTGGTGTCACAAACCCAGAAACTATCAGATTTCCATGCCAAGAATCTCTGCCATTAGGCCTCCTCCTCTGGAAATGAAGACATAATGACTAGTTATCAAAGGGAGTCAAAAGAGAGTGTTGGTACCCAGGAGAGGGAGGTACCCAGTTGCCTCTTCTTCTTCATCTCTTTCTTGAGCTCTTAGCAGATAAGTGCTTTGTTTTGCTGTGATAGACACAGTAAGAGACCTGAAAGATGTCCACATCCTAATCCCCAGAAACTGTGAACACGCTATGTTACACAGGAAAGGGGAATTAAGGTTGCACATGGAATTAAGGTTGCTTTTCAGATGACCTTAAAATAAGGAGATTATCATGGAGAATCCGAGTGAGCCCCACATAATCACAGGGGTCCTTTACAATAGACAAGGAGAAACAAAGAGAAGTCAGAATCAGAGAGAGATTTGAAAATGCTATGGTGCTGGCTCTGAGGATGGAGGAAGGGGCCACAAGCCATGGATTGAGGCTGGCTGGTAAAAGCTGAAAAAGGCAAAGAAACAGATTGTCCCCTAAAGCCTCCAAAAGGAACACAGTGCATGTGCCCTGCTTCCACCTTGATCTTAGCCCATTGAAACCCATTTTGGACTTCTGATTTTTATAACTAAAAAAGAATAATTTTGTGTTGTTTTAAGCCACTAAATTTGTAGTAATTTGTGAAATTACTACATTGTGAAATTAGTACATTTTTTGGTCCATGAAACTCACCATGTCCCCATCTGAGTTCAAGGAGGATGCTGGACATATGCAAGGCTACCTGGCCATCTGCATCAGAATCACCAGGGACATTTGACTATAAAGACTATCCCAGGCGCACTTCAGACCCACTTCATCAGAATCTCTGGAAGGTAGAACCCTGGAATGCCCCACATGAGTCTTACGCACACTAAAGTCAGAAAACACCAGTGGTGGGAGTGCCTGAGAGATACAGGAGACCTCCCCTAACTAGTCATGGGCCAGTTCCCTCACCTTCTGAGATCTCTGATTTTTCTTCACAGCTTGAATACGCTCTACCACACTGTCTTCCCTATTTGTTCTTAATACTCCTATTGTGCAAAGTTGCTATTGAAACCTTACTTCTGCACAAAGATGTTTTGGTGTTTCGTTGTGCATGTGACCTCTCCCTAGCTATATTGCAAGCTATAATTCCAAACCTAGCAAAATATGGACCATAGCACATGAAAAGATGTTCAACATCTGTAATCATTAGGGAAATGCAAATCAAAGCCACAATGAGATACCACCTCACGTCCATTAGGATGACTACTATTTGGAAAGAAAGGGCATTGGGGAGAAGAAGAGGAAGAGGAAGGAATGAGGGAAAGAAGGAAGGGAGGAAGGGAGGGGGGAGGGAGGAAAAGAAAAGAAAAGAAAAAAGAAGGAAAGAAAGAGAGAGAGAGGAAGGAAGGAAGGAAGGAAGGAAGAAAAAAGGAAGGAAGGAAAATATGAGTGGGCAAATTCAGAGACAGAAAGAAAAATGGCGGTCACCAGGGACTGTAGGGAGAAGGGACTAGTGAGTCAATGATGGCTGGGGACCCAGTTTCAGTTTCACAGGAGGAAAAGAGTTCTGTGAGTGGATGGTGCCAAGGGGGACACAACAGTGTGAATGCATTTAATGCTGCTGAACTGTACACTTAAAATGGTTAAAACAGCAAATGATATGTTTATATAGATTTTACCACAATTAAAATAAATTTTAATGTAGTCCCCCAAGAAAGAGCTAAATAAATATAAATAAATATCAGTTGCCTGGAGGTAGAAAGAAAAGAAATAATAGGGGTGAGTTTTTCCTTCTCCCAAAATAACACAAAATGTGGCAGAACCCAAATCATACACCATCATCATTACCACCTACAGATGGGGACAAAGTTTTCTCCATGCTCCCTGTGGCTCCCTTTAGTTCTGTATTTGTGGGTTATGTTGATTCATAGGAAATAAGTGCTTACTCCATATGTGTGTGTTTGTGTTTGTGTGTGTGTGTGTGTGTGTGTGTGTGTGTGTGTGTGTTGGGGGTGAGGAAAGACACAGATTGAACCACGCCAGGTTTGTGTCCTTTGAAAGCACTACCCTGGATGGCGATGACACTGGATGGAATTACCGCCCCCACCTCCCATCCCCCACCCACAGCTCTCCTCCCCACCCCCACTCCCCACCCTACCCCCCACCTCCTCAAGCCCAGACACTGCATTTATCAGTGAGCATGCAGGTGTAGTCACACCCCTGTTTTCTAATTAACCTCTTAGCTCTTCCAAGTTAAGAGGTAAATTTATTTAGACTCAAAGTAGACAATGATACGCCTGCTTCATTAGACATTTTATCTATTATCTTCATTAAGTTTATCTTTGTTGGAGAGAGCTATTAATTTAATCACTCCCAATCACAACCAAGCCAACTTCAATCACTGTAGATACTTCAGCCCACAGAGGAAGAGGGAAAATCTATAAATCTACAACAACCCCGAGTGAGGTCGGTGAGCAAAGAGAGGGGATTAGACCAAAGTAGGCGATAGATTAATGAAGGCCGGCTGAGCTGATGCTGGTGGGGCTGTGGCACCGAGACCTAACTGGGCTCTGCAAGTCTTTGCTCCACAGCTGTCTCTTGGCCTTGGAGTCCATGTTGCTTTATCTGAGCACTGGAGGCAATGCAGCAGAGGCTTCTTAGACAGCGGTCCCCGCACCTGGAAGGGCCCTGAGAGAACATCTTGAAAATGGGAAAGTGAGGCCTGGAAACAGCGAGCAACTTGCCAAGTCTTGCCAAGGCTCACACAGTGACAGAACTGGGGCCAGAGTTCAAGCCCCTAACCCTCACCCCAAGGCTATTTCTCTCCTACACTTCATTTATCATCTTCAGAAGCATCAGTATTATACGATCTGAAACAAATCAGTTAGGAACAGGAGAGTGGTTTAATCATTCAACAACCATCTTCTGTGAGTTTATTCACACCCCTCTGTCCCCCAGCAGGGACTCACCGACCAACACTGCAGAAAGACAGACACAGCTCTTTGGTTCCAGGGTCACCTTGGAAGCCAGACCTCAAAGATGCGAGAACTTTCTTCTAAGAAAATAGAGATGACAAGAATCTATTTTCCCACTTAGATCAGGGGAAAGAAGGTGGTCCAAAGTTTGCTCTGTTTGGTGGTTAGATCCTAACCTGTGAGACAGGGAGCACCCACCAGAACCCTCCTGCCCCATCATCATGGAGCTGAAGAAACAGCGTAGAGGGCCTCAGGCTTCCCCTTAACTCATGAGACAGGAACCCGATGGGAAGTCAGGAGTGTCAGATGAGCACATCCCTGCACTTTCCACCCATCAGCCCCAAGTAATTGCTTTTCTAGGCTTCATTTCAAAAGAGTCAATTTCTTAAGATAGCGAATAGTTTGAGAAATCCACTATTCCAAGAATAGAAAGGAAGAGCCTGTGTGTGTGTGTGTGTGTGTAAGAGAGAGCAAGCAAGAGGGATCAAGGTAGCAGTTAAGATTCTAAAAAGCACATACTTAGAGCTAACTCACTGGCCTGAACCAAATCCTGGTAATGAAAGGGACTGCCATTAACGGGTGATAAGCTCACAGAGTTAATCAGAAACGTAGAACGTAAGGTCTGTATAATAACCTTCACTCACCACACATTTCATGCTGCATTTTCAATTACCCTTTAGGCAATTAAGTGTGCAGCTTAAATGAAATGTGTGGAATTCAGGAGAGATTAAACCTAATACAGTCGGCAAGCAAAGCTTCAACACTGAGAAGTTTAATGAGGTGATAATGGGGAAGAAACTGCCCTCACCCTTGCTAAACCAGGCTGCACAAAATCTATCATGCGTTGTCAAAAGCATGCAGCAATCCCACGGCCACCCCATGGAGTGGAGAGAAGCTGGGGACACTTAGTCTGGAAGCAGCTTTTTCTCATCCCTTCCTCCGCAGCCCCTCCCAGGAATAACAGGAAAATGTAACCGTCCGCAAACCTTAATATTTGGTTTTCTGGCTGTTTGGGTTAAGCTACTCCTGAGATTGTTTTTTTCCTCTCCCTAAGTATTCAACTTTTTCTTGACTTTTCTTTTCTAAATTAGCAAACACATGTTCTTCGTGAGGCAATTAATCGTTGTAACTGTGGACCACTGTGAATTATCCTTAAGGACAATGGGCTCCTTGAAATAGCATAGAGTGCAGATGTCAGAGATAAGGATTCTCTTTCAGCGTGGCCCAGAGCTGCATGGTCTTACAAAAGTCACTCAACTGTATTTCCAGCCTTCACTCATTCATGCAGCCAATATTTTTTCCTATAAACCTGCCATGGTAAAGAAGGCTGTGCTGGGCGCCATCCACAGGGAGGCATGAAGGTGTATAGAACAAGGCCTTGGTCCCCACGGAGATCAAAGTCTCCGTGTGGATCTCAGTATCTGCTCAGTGCCCAAAGTTGAGCCTAGATAAAGTGAAACAGGAATTCTGAGAGAAATCCCCTTGGCAGGAGCGGATCGCAAAAGGCTTAGTGCAGCCAGCCACGTTCAGGCCCGACTTTGAAAGACAAGTGAGATTCCCTAGACAGAAAAGAGGGTGAAAACTCGAGGGCGAAACCTGGAGCAGGACCCCACAAATGTGTTAACATAAATGTGTTCAGAGAGAAGAGGTCCAGTTCAGGCAAGACAGCAGAGCAAAAGTAGAGCAAAATCAATACATGGAAGTTTTCCAAGGCCGGGCTGAGGAGTTGAGAACTCACCCTCCTTCTGGCCTCAGATTTCGGGTGGAATAAAAACCAAAGGAGAGATTAGAGCTGGAGACTAGTTTGCAGGCCAGTGGACTAGGTCAGATGCAAGCTAATAAGACATGAGCGGACATGAGGGTTATGGAAACAGAAACAAATGGATTGAAGGAAGAAATATAAAAAAAGAAATTTCCTTTCCATTCTGGAGCTCACCTTGAGGATAAGGAGGGTATTAAAGATGCCTGAGGTTTCCAGGAAGGCAATGAGAATAATAATGGCAAAAATATTAAGAGCTAAAGCTGGTTGGACCAGGAGATTTTTTCGTTTTAGAATATTTGAGATACAGGTGTTGACTCACTCTCCAGGGGGGTGCCAAGAATTTAAATGAAGGACTGTAGTTTGAGAGAAATTGGAGCCCCTGACTCATTGTAAGTTGAAGGTTTAGACAAATCAGTAAATTCCCAATACTGGATGCACATCCCATAACAGAATCTCCTGGAACTTGCTGAGAGAACAGAAGTCCAGGTCATATCCCAGACCAACTAAGGTAGAATCCCTAAGAGGTGGGTTCTTGGTGGGCAAGTACCAGAGGGATGGTGCCCACATGGCAACTTCCAGCCTTTTGATGGTTCCAGTTTCTCACCTTTTTCTGAACAAGACTGTGGGGGGAAGGAAGCTCAATAACTTACTCAAATCAACAAAGATTTGCCTCAAGAATCCTCAACAGAGAGAAACACTTTACTAAGTGTTCCCAAGTGAAGGCTGGTTTCTATGTTCTGTAGCCCCCACTGCCAACATCTTTGTGTCCCCCGATCCACTACCACCACTACCACCAAGAGAGAGCTACATAAGAGTTAAGAAAGAAAGAAACCTAAGGAAGTCAGTGGATTAGGAGGGAGGACAAGGAAGGGTCTGAGTTAGGGAAGGTTGACCAGAAGTCTGGAATCCTGAGTTACTACAAATTGGGGTAGTTTGGGATCTGCACTGACTGGACACAATCATTTCTACATGTTGGCCTTGTGAATGATTCTACAACATCCTTTATTCCTTCAGGCTTGGAAATCTCTTTCCATTCATTTTCTCATTTGAGCCTACAACCACCCTGTGGGCTAGACAAACTGGGATTATTAGCACTTTTTACAAATGCAGAAACAGAGGCCTGGAGATGGAAGTAGCCCTTGGCCCAAGAATCCCAGCTAGCAAATCCAAGTTGGAAAGGACACAGTCCTCAGGCCAGAATTCTTCCCACCACATTTTGCTGCCTCTAAAGAATGAGGAATCTAGGGAATCTAATGGCGATATAGGTACAAGAATCAGAGGCAAGGACTTCTTAATTAAACATCCGCTTGGTCAGTTTATAAATGCTGTCCTCCACCAAACTTCAAACTATAACTCAAAGTATGAAGCAAGACTGGGTAGTTTTAATCGTTTTCCCTTCATCTCCTCTCTTCTTTCCTCTAACCAGCAGCAGAGATGTGTAGGAGGAGTCAACTCAATACAGAGCAGGAAGACAGAGAAGCAAGCAATATGCATCCTCCAAAAACTGGGTAATCACAACTATTCACCAGGATTTGTGGAGCAAATCACTGAATTCAGTGCTGACTGGAGGTAGTGTTGATATGTCCAACCATGAGATTCCTTCTGGCATGTGACAGGTCCTCACATATTTCCTGAACAAGAATTAGGGCTTCTACTCTGGAGACCTCACACTACCTTCACTTTGACCAAAACGAAACAAAATACAATAAATTGTATTCCATTTATGCCCATTAATATGCTGAATATAAGCTGATACATACTCCCACAACCAGAGAGAATCATATGGTCAAAACCACTCTCTCAGGAATCAGTGGGTTTCAAGGAACAGAAATTCATTCAAGCTAAAAAGACTGTGTTGTAGGACACACAGAAATTCCTGCACTGGAAACAGACCTCAGTCCCCTCTTAGGACTGATATTCTCTCTCTGAGCTCTTTCTTCTCTCCATTTCTCTTTGAGGGATTCCTGTGCATTACATCCACAAACCTAACTCTTTCAGGATTACTTGGCTCTCTGTCTCCTATGTCAAATGCTCAAAAGAGAAAACTGAGTGCTGGCCAGCCAGTGGATTGGCTGGATTTTGGTCAAGTATTCACCACAGATCCAGTTAGGGGAGAGAAGGGTACACGGTGGAAACATGGCCCCCAGGGCCCCTACGCACCTGCAACTGAAGCTATTGGTGAGGGGGAAGTAGTTTCCAGACAAGGATGCTGTGGGTAGACTAGGTATCCCCAACATATCTATTATGGTCATTATCCTATATAATTGTGCTAAGAAGTTGTTTTAGCTACATTACCTAGAATAAGACCACATTGGGGCGCCTGGGTGGCTCAGTGGGTTGAAGCCTCTGCCTTCAGCTCAGGTCATGATCCCAGGGTCCTGGGATCGAGCCCCACATCTGGCTCTCTGCTCAGCAGGGAGCCTGCTTCCTCCTCTCTCTCTCTGCCTACTTGTAATCTCTGTCTGTCAAATAAATAAATAAAATCTTTGAAAAAAAAATAAGACCACATTGATGGATCACTGCACCTTCATGAATCTTTACACTGCTTCTCTGAGCATGAGTCTTATGCTGTATTCCCCAATACGGATTAGGAGATGGGCCACTGTTTAAAGCTATTACATGTCTCAAGTGCATTGAACTTTGAGGGTTGATTGCAGTAGATGGCTTTAACTTTTCAAAATTTCTCTTTGAAATTAAGTCTGCTTTTACTCAAATATTAATTAATATAAATGGTATATAATTTAGAGATTTGTTTTTCTGTCCAAAAACAGCTGTTTTTCTTAGCAACACAGTAGTAAGAAGTGCATGTCTGGAGAAGAACCCCTAAACCTTGTCTAGCAAATATTCCAGTACCATCCAAGTGCCAGGCACCATGCTACCTAGGAATGACATCACTTCATCCTCCCAACCACCTGTCCATGGAAGATGTCATGGTCTCCCCTAAGCAAGCAAGAAGAATTTAAAAAGAGCAATTTGGTGTAGTAATTCAGTGCGGGCCCACAATTCCTGGGACTGTGTCAGTTTGGGCAAGTAATTAACATCTCTCTGCCTCAGTTTCCTAATCTGTAATATAGCAGTAACATTAGTCCCTATCTCATGTGGTTGTTGTAAGAATTGAACAAGCCAACAAATGAAAAGCACTTAGAGTTCTGGCATACAGAAAACGTGCAGAAGTGCTACTTCTTATTGTCATGATTGGAATATAGTTTAGAACAATACACATGAAATAATAGCAAGAATCTTAAGACCACACATATTTAAGTGCTAAGGTGAGCACCACATTCAGAGGAGTGGGAAATGGGTGGGAGGTAGCCAGCCTAGAAAGCTGAGACTTGAGCTAACCCAGGTCCTAAAGGATGGAGGAGATGTGAGTATGTGGGGAGGGTGTGCAGCCTGCCCGGAAGTCACTGAGATGCAACCCTGGGACAGAGGTGAGGTAGGGCTGACCAGACCAGTCGCCCCCCCGCCCCCGGCTCCACCCCGACGACTTCTGTGTGTGCCCAGGAAGGAGAGCGACACAGTAAATAGATGGGTAGGACGGGGCCAGATGGAGAGTCCAAAGGAGACGTGAAGCTCCCTAGGAGCCCACCGTAGGCTCCCCAACAGAGGAGAGGCTGGGTGAGGGTGTTCTGAAGAGAAGCAGAGTACAGGTTCTGTCAGAACAAAAGGAAAGGGCCCTCCTGCCTCTGGTATGGCTTCATGAGCCATAGGGACCATGCCAAGCCAGAGGCAGTGCCTCACTCCCTAACATAGACAAGTTGGCTCGCCTCTCCAGGCCTCAGTTTTCTCATCTGCAAAATGTGGAGATAGGGACAGCAAGCTCTGGGAAGGTGGCATATGTGGCACATGACCGTCTTCCTCTTCCTGCACCACCTTTCCCCCAGCCCCGGGATACTCCTCGGCACAAGTGAAAAGCGCAGCTCAAGTTTGCAAAATCATCTCAAGTCCACGGTCTGTAGACTCTAGAGATAAAATGACCTTTCTCTCCTCCATCTCTGCCGTCATTTCTGCCAATTCAAGGTATTTGTCGAAAGTCCTGGTGTCTCCACTTGGCGACCTGAGTACCGTGTGTGTGTCCTCAAGCTTCTGGGCCTCAGCATTGTCAACCATAAAGTAAAATGATAACACCAGAGCTGCCACTCACAAGGGGGCTGTGAGGACGCCGTGAAGCTCAAGCGCTCTGAAAACGAGGAAGTTCCACAGGCTCTGGTGACCACACGTGGGCCCCAGGGTCAGACCAGGGGCAATGAGGTTGTAGTCAGGCATCCCAGGGTTCAGGCCTCTCCTCCCAGGACAAGCTGTGTGACCTTGAGCAAAGCACTATTACACCTTAGTGTTCTCGCCTGTGAAATGGACAAAAGCTGCAAATCATAAGCTAGTTGACAGTTCAAGGGGGGAGAAGAAGACCACACTTAAGCTCATTTCGAATTAAATGTAGAGTCTGAATGTAAAACCTCAATAGTACTAATTCTTTAAAAATTCAAGTTGGAAAAAAATATCTGAATGAAGATTCAGAAAGAATCTTGGAATGCAAGAACTTATTAATTCTTCAAAAATTCAAATAAGGAGGTGCCTGGGTGGCTCAATGGGTTAAGCCTCTGCCTTTGGCTCAGGTCATGATCCCAGGGTCCTGGGATCGAGCCCCGCATCGGGCTGTCTGCTCAGCAGGGAGCCTGCTTCTCTCTCTCTCTGCCTGTCTCTCTGCCTACTTGTGATCTCTGTCTGTCAAATAAATAAATAAAATCTTTTTAAAAATTTGAATAGGAAGGGCGCCTGGGTGGCTCAGTTGGTTAAGCAACTGTCTTCGGCTCAGGTCATGATCCCGGAGTCCCGGGATCGAGTCCCACATCGGGCTCTCATCTCCATGGGGAGTCTGCTTCTTCCTCTGACCTTCTCGCCTCTTGTGCTCTTACTCACTGTCTCTCTCTCAAATAAATAAATAAAATCTTTTTTTAAAAATTTGAATAGGAAAAATGTATCCGATTTAGGAATCAGAAGCAGAATGCAGGGAAGAGGGAACTTCCTCTTCCAGGCTCAGGATTTCCCAGGCTCAGGGCATTCCCGGAGCTGCTCCGCCAGCTCATGGGCTGTGTGATAGAGAAGCCCCTTGGACAGTTCAGGAAGAGGGAGAAGTGTGCTAAGAAGAGTGGCCTGAAGGCCACTCCGTAAAAACCTACGGCTTAAAAAGACTGATATGCGGCGTTCAAGAGGGTAGCCTGCCATCGGAGGGCCAGGTGTGTGTGCAAACCACGTGGCTTTATGGAGAGGCTGTCATGAGCTAATCCCTGCAAAAGCACTTGGCACAGTGCCTGGATCAGAGAAATCACTCAATACACATTTGCTATCAATACTGGTTTGGTTCAAATAAACCTATTGAGTACTACTGGATAAAAAGAGGAATAAATCCAGTCCTGGCCTCTGAGAAATCATGCACACCGAAAGTGTTGCGGAATCCACCTGCACACACACACGTAAACCCTCCTGAGCTTGGCCAGTTAAGGAGAGTTGCCCGGCAATCATCAATGGAACACTTGTCCCCTCTCTGATGAAATTGTAGGATTCATGGCTGGAAAGCCCTTTCGACCACAGAAATGCCACATGTGCTATATGCCACTTCTGGTACGTGTTTTTTTAGACATCTACTAAGTATTAGATACAAATATTAACTCCAAATGCTTAATAAAAAATATTCTTCCGGGAGAATTTTGTAGCATGGACCAGAGTAGCTAAAGTATCTTAAAATAAGAATGTAAAGAAGGTTACACAAAGGAGAACATCTCTTCCTGATAAATCTCCCTGAAGCAAGAGGAAATGGTTTTGGTTTGTTTGGTTTTTTTCCCATCGCTTCCAGGATTTTCAAACTGTAGTCAGAATCGTAAGTCATGTGTCTCCAAAACTTTTCCTTGCCCATTTGACATTCATGAATACCAGTGAAAATGTGTACATGCTGGGGAAGGTGATTTTTCCTGGGAAACTTCTTTGGTGATCTCCTTTCACAAACATCAAATGGTGACACTAACTTCTGGCTGATTCCGGCGCTCTTAAATACTTCTTAACTATTAACGGACTCCTCTCAACTAAGCAACTTGCTAGATCACACAGCTGGATACTTCGCGCTGTGTCCCCGTGCCCCAGCTGTGAAATGGGCATAATTCATAGACATGATCTCATGATCTCATAGGATAATCTGAGGATTATTACATGGAAAGTGTTCAGAACAGCACCTTGATAACGAATGCGTCATGTTAGCTCTGATCCTTGTTACTATCATTTTCATTGCCAATTTGTCAGTTTTCCTCTATCTTTGTACAGGCTGCCTGCTTCACACACTTCAAATGGGCCAATGAGCTCTATTTCCTAACTCAACAGTCCATTCTCACTTTGCTTCTGCAGAAAATGTCTTTCCTTGATGTCTTACCAATCTACTTATATAACTTCAAAAGAAATTATATCTTTTTGCCAAAGTGCTTGGTAACAAGGCACATGAAATTTTCTCCCTCACGAAGCAGCTCATTTGGGTTTTTATCACCTGTGGTTGCATTGAAAATCAGAGGGCATTTTATTGGGATAGGAAATGCCAGGAAATCAGAAGGCCATGCACACGAGGGCAGAGCAGCCAAAGGAGATCAGTGATTGAGAGGCCCCAGCAGGTCCTGCAGGAAAGGGGCTTCCACAGGCATGTTGCTCCGGAACTTTCCATTCCAAGCCCTTGCTACTCAAAATGCAGGCTGTGGGTCAGCGGCCTCAGGCTCACCTGGGAGCTGGTTAGAAACACAGAACCTCAGCCCCCTGGGACCTGCTGAATCAGAATCTGCATTGAACAAGGTCCCCCAAGGGGTTGTACACACAGGATAGTTTGAGAAGCACTATTTAGACAAAGTCTTAAAAACCCCGATGCTCAGACTTCATTCTCCACATCAATAAAATCAGATTCTCTGAGAGTGAAGCCTGGGTTTGGGTATTTTTTAAAAGCCCCTAGGTGACTCTTCTGTGCAGGTGGGATTGAAAAGCCCACGGAAGGGGAAAGGTGAACTGGGTATGGCACTATGACCAGGTACCAACCTGTTGAAGAAGGAAAGACTATTTCGAGCAGAAGGAAAAGTAGGAGCAGGTATGGAAAGGGTTAGAAAAGCAAGACATCCAGGAGCTTGTCATGGCAGAAACGTAAGACTGAATCATGGGAGATGAGGGTAGACAGACAGAAGACAGATCATGAAAGGTGAGGTACCACATGCTGGTGAGGACGTGGAACATATCCTGCCTGGGGAGCCTTTAGAGGGTTTTAACAACAACTCAATTTTATGTATCAGAAAGATCACTTTGTCTGCTGTAGAAGAAGGATTCAACAGGGACAAGGCCCAGGATAGGAAGAGCTGTTACAAGATAATGAGTCATTCTCGATAAAGACAAGAGGTCCAGATCAGACTAATCATATTGAAGTTAGAGACAGGGGGACAGGTTCCAGAAGCCACAGAGGCTTGGAATTCCCTCCCTCTGCCCATTCACTCTTCAAGGTGCAGCTCAAGGCCTGCCCTGTCCAGGAAACTCCCCCGACCCTCCTTTCTAGAGTAACTATCCCCTCGTCCTTCCCGCACCGAGCCAGCAACAGAGAACTTCCTAATGCACTGTCCTTGAAGGCTTTCCTATCTGTCTGTAAGTGGTTTTACTCCAACAAGACTATGGATTCCTTGAAGTCAGGAACCAAGTCTTACTTCTTTTCTGTACAGAGCCTAGGATGATGGCCAGTAAGTTCTCTCTCATTTATTCCATTATTCTTCATTGGAAAGATTTTAGGCGGCTGATATGGTGCAGCGGACTTTTAAGTGGCCTATAGGACTTTTTGTTGATAAGGGCCAAGAGACTGATAGGCAAGAATTTAAGAATTAGGCTCTAAATGCAAACTGATGTATGAATTTTATGTCTTCAAACCATATCTCTCTCCTTCTTCCTTACTCTAAAATGATAGAATTAGGGACGCCTGGGTGGCTCAGTTGGTTAAGTGTCTGCTGTCAGCTCAGGTCATGATCTCAGGGTCCTAGGATTGAGCCCTGTATCAGGCTCTCTGCCCAGCGGGAAGCCTGCTTCTCCTTCTGCGTCTCCCCCTGCTTGTGCTTTCTCTCAAATAAATCAATAAAATCTTTTTTTAAAAAAATAAAAAATAAATAAATAAAATTTGGGATGCCTGGGTGGCTCAGTTGGTTAAGCGGCTGCCTTCGGCTCAGGTCATGATCCCTGCATCCTGGGATCGAGTCCCACATCGGGCTCCTTGCTCAGCAGGGAGCCTGCTTCTCCCTCTGCCTCTGTCTGCCTGTGCTCGCTCTCTCTCTCTCTCTCTCTCTCTGACAAATAAATAAATAAAATCTTTAAAAAAATTTAAAAATAAATAAAATGATAGAATTAGAAGCAGCAACAAGCCAGACATGATTGACTACCCCACGTTACCTTTCTGACCTCTCTCTCATCTATCATTCTCCCCCTTGCCCTCCAGACAACTGACCTGTCTGGTGTTCATTGAACATACCAAGTGTGTTTCCACTACCTCCGGGCCTTTGAACATTCTCCTCCATCAGCCTGGAAGTCCCTTCCCCAAACAGGCACTGTGCTTACTCACTTGACTCCTTCAGAGCTTTTCTCAGAGGAGACCTTCCTGGCGAGGCCTTCTTGACCACTGTTTAAAATTACAACCCACCCACTTGTTCTTCCCCCAACACTATCTCCTTTCCCAGCTTGATTTTTTTTTCCATAATGGATATCACCATGTCACATACTATAAATTGTATTTCTTTATTTTGTTTGTTATCAGTCCCTCCCCATGGAATGTAAGTCCCTTGAGAGCAGGAATTTCTGTAGGTTGAAATTATTGCTGAATTTCCACTGCCTGGAACAGTGCCTATTACCTTGTAGGCACTCAAATGTATTTATCAAATGAATAAAAAGCAGAACTTTCCAGACTATATTATGTGAGCCATTAGGTGGTACGAGAGATGGCTTTAGATGGCACATAGACCAATTTGTTCAGAGTCACATATTAAACAATATGTGCTTTAAAAATTAAACATCAGAAAGGATTCCCTGGATATCCTGTTTAATATGAAGCTAGTTTTTGAAAAGTAATGGGTTTTGAATTGTAATGGTAAATCAAAAATTATTTAAACAGTTAAAATATGCAGTCACGGGGCACTTGACTGGCTCGGTTGTGAAGCTTCTGCCTTCAGCTTAGGTCGTGATCCCAGGGTCCTGCATTGGGCTCCCTGCTCAGCAGGAGGCCTGCTTCTCCCTCTCCCACTCTCCTTGTTTGTGTCCCCCCTCTTGCTGTGTCTCTGTCAAATAAATAAAATCTTTTTTATAAAAAAATATGCAGTCACTAGTAAAGAAAAGTATTAGGTGAATAGAAATTAACTTCTACCCAGATGTTATAAAATCATGATGGGGTCTGCAAAAGACAGAAGTGTGACCCCCACTGGATTGATGATAGGTCATCTGATTATGTTGCTGCTGTGAATTTGCCCAAACTTCTATCTCTATGTTAACCATAATGCTATGTTATGGTCAGTATATCTGAGACACACTAGTGTGGCATTTCCATCTGTTGAATATACACTGGGACCCCAGTGGCTCAGAATTTACTTCAATGTGGTGTTCTGTGCAAACCTAAATATGTGGTTAGTGATGAAAATAATAAAGGACAATAATAATTATGTTTATTGAACATGTACTGCTAAGCATTTTATATCCTTTATTTCATTTACTCTTCACAAACTTATGATGTAGACGCTATTATTATCTCACTTTACAATAGAGAAAAGTGAGAACTAGAAAGTTCTATGAATTGGCCCAAAATATCAAAGTTAGCAAGTCTGACTTCATACAGTCCGACTTCAAAGCCGAATCTTTTCATCACAATGTTTTTACTTTTCAAGTGGTAATATTTATCATTTTTATTTACTAATTTTTGAAGAATACATTAAAAAAAGTCAAACTTCATTCTCTATATTTTTAGGAAACCTGTTGGTTCCACATTATGAATGAAGATGAAAATCTATCTCCTGTGAAGATCCTCCTCTCCTCTATTACCCAATTTTGGTTATTATATTTTTTTCTTTTCTTTTTATATTTATATGTTTATATGTATTTACATCCTGTTGCTTGATTTAGCAGATTTAAACAGTATCTTTGCTTTACCTGTTATGAAAAATGAGAAAATTCATGTGCATTTACACTACTGCCCACCTTCTCAGCCTCTATATCTGTATCTATATGGATAAAAATATCTATATTTTTTGTGTGAAATAGAATTTATTGTGGCTCTGATTATGTACACGGGAGATGTGCCTGGCCAGACTGGCTGGGCTGCATGGTTTGTACAATGGTTTGTACCAGCTGATGTTTTTATTTTTGTGCAGTGATTTTCTTTTTTTTTTTTTTTTAAGATTTTATTTATTTATTTGCCAGAGAGCAGAGAGTGTGAGAGTACAAGCAGGGTGAGTGGCAGGCAGAAGCCACCCCTGCTGAGCGGGGAGCCAGATGGGGGACTCGATCCCAGGACCCTGAAATCATGACCTGAGCCGAAAGCAGACGCTTACCTGTTTAACCAACTGAGCCACCCAGGCGTTCCTTGTTTTTCTTTATAACTTTACACTGTGTTCTGAAATGATAGCTGCCACCGTTGTGTCATTTTTATTGCGGCCCTTAGACAGCTTCAGTCCCCACTGCGCATCTTTCTGCCGTAGCTTCTCCATTCACCTTTGAGACAACTACATTTTATCCTTCAGTAGTTTTTTAAGGTCTTGTGAGAACTAGTTCAGGGCTGCCACCTACATCTGGGCAGGCTGTGCACTGCACATTTCCAGAGAACACCATTCGCATTACTATAGCCCATATAATGAGGGGCCATGTGTGGCAGCCATGAAGTTCTATCATATTTGAAAATATTTCTCTTTTATTTACTTCTGCACAGCTTAGTTGGATACAATTTTTTGTATTTATTTATAAATTACACTTTTATTTACTTTTTTAAATTTACTTTTGCACAATTTAGTTGGATACAATTTTTGTATTTATTTACAAATTGCACTTTTATTTACTTTTTCTTCATTTGCTTTTGCACAATTTATTTGGTTACAGTGTTTTCTCTTTCCCTGAGGACTTTATAACTATTACCCTAGTCATTGCTCCGGACTTTTCTTACACTAATACCTTGGAGGGTGTAACATGCAAAGCTGGTCTGCCAAACTTGGCCCTATGGATTCTTAGTTCTTAATTTTCTTAAGAATCTATGGATTCTTGGGGCGCCTGGGTGGCTTAGTGGGTTAAGCCTCTGCCTTCAGCTCGGGTCACGGCCTCGGGGTCCTGGGATCGAGCCCCACATCGGGCTCCTTGCTCAGCAGGGAGCCTGCTTCCTCCTCTCCCCCTCTGCCTGCTTCTCTGTCTGCTTGTGAACTCTCTCTCTCTCTCCGTCAAATAAATAAATAAATAAAATCTTTTAAAAAAAAAAAAGAATCTATGGATTCTTAAATTAGGGGATTAGGGTTTTGTTAGTCTGAGAAATAGGAAATGGTACCTTCTTGCAGTGTTATTTTGTATTATTATTCCTTTTAGTATTTGCTATATGCATATATATTCATAATTACATATTCTCATGTACTATATTTTGTATATTTGCTTGTCATTTAAAGCAAAGCTGACCATTTTTTGTGTGTAAGGGCCCTTTTAATCGACTTTTCTGTGAGCTGGCTATACATGTCCTTTGTCCATTTTTCTATTGGTTTTTAGGTCTTTCTCTTGATGATTTCTAGAAGTTCTTTATATACCAGAGTGATCAGCTCAAGACCTGTCTCCTCCAGGAAACCTCACCTGAGTTATATATTATGATGAACTAACAGTCCCAGCAGGGTCACAAACACAAAACGGGCTTGATTCAGAGGACATAAAATGAGACAAATATAGCAAAGGAAGGAAAGGGTTAGCCATGTGCTTGGTAGCTTTTATTTGGAAACTATGAAGTCTTTAGCCTCCGAGGGCAGAATTAACTTTATGCGTCCTAGACCTCACGCTGAGAGTCTACCACGTCCACACCCCCCTGAAGAGGAAGGAACAAGACCAATAATTTGCCTTTGGTGCCAGATCAACCCCCACCAACTCAACAACAACAAGAAAAACCAGCCCTCTAAAATCTGGGGATCCAACCGAAATTACTTATGCTAGGGGGTAACTAACCTGTCCAGTGAGATTCTCTTGTCATTGCTAGTCATGATATCTACAAAGAGGGAGACAGCAGATGTAAAGAAGCACACAGAGAGAGGAACAGAAGCAAATAAAAGCAGAGAGAGAATATGGTGTTGATGTTGGAACATCTCAGTGGCCACCTAGGCAGTGAGTGGCCCAATGGCCAGGAGAACCACGCTGTGGCTTGCCCTGTGCTCCTCGTCTGTGGAGTCACACAAGGTGGCAGGTGTTTGTCAAAACACATCAAGTGGTAATTTTGAGATTTAAGTATTGGGCTGTTTATAAATTTCACCTCAAAAGGGAGGAAAGCCCATAAACAAAGACTTGAATTCTCATATTATGAAGCTAGAGTGTTTAGGGGTGATGGGTTCTGATGCTTGTTCTTTCATGTAAAATGCATCCAAAAAGAAAGTGGTGTGATAGATTGAGAAAGAAAAGCATTCATGTGCATGGATACACGATAAAGTAAGTGTACTAACAAGTTAGTGATGGAAACTGAGCGGCAGTTTCCATAAAATTCCTTACTGATACAGCTGTTTGCCATAAAATTCCTTAAACTTTTCTGAGTGCTGTGAAAATCTGTGTAATAAAATCTTATGGGCAAAAGCTGTGGGAACAGCCAACTCATGGAAAGGAAAGGAAGCAATTATGTCTAAATGAATCACAGGGGAGGAAAAGAAGACAACAGGGAGAGAAGGCCTGAAGAAATGAGGACCCTGGGTTCGGGGTGGAAGTAAAGGTAGAAAGAAAATGGGAACTGTAAGGAGACAACCACCAACAGAAATTGTGTAAGTTTTAATAAAATTGCATCCATATGAAAAGAAACAGTCTAGAAATACATAAAAGTAGTAACATACACAAAGATAAACTTAAAATGGATGAAAGACCTCAATGTGAGACAGGAATCCATCAAAATCCTGGAGGGGAACATAGGTAGTAACCTCTTCGACATTAGCCACAGCAATTTCTTTTAAGACACATCGCCAAAGGCAAAGAAAACAAAAGTGAAAATGAACTTTTGGGACTTCATCAAGATCAAAAGCTTCTGCACAGTAAAGGAAACAGTCAACAAAACAAAGAGGCAACCCACGAAAGGGAGAAGATATTCATAAATGACACTACAGACAAAGAGCTGATATCCAAGACCTATAAAGAACTCCTCAAACTCAACACCCAAAAAACAGATAATCACGTCAAAAAAATGGGCAGAAGACATGAACAGATACTTCTCCAATGAAGACTTACAAATGGCTAACAGACACATGAAAAAATGCTTATCATCATTGGCCATCAGGGAAATTAAGATACCACCTTACACCACTTAGAATAGCAAAGATTAACAAGGCAGGAAACAACAAGTGTTGGAAAGGATGTGGAGAAAGGGGAACCCTGTAACACTGCTGGTGGTTATGCAAATTGATGCAGCCATTTTGGAAAACAGTGTGGAGATTCCTCCAAAAATTAAAAATAGAGCTTCCCTATGACCTGGCAATTGCACTACTGGGTATTTACCCCAAAGATACAGATGTAGTGAAAAGAAGGGCCATATATACCCCAATGTTCATGGCAGCAATGTCCACAATAGCCAAAATGTGGAAAGAGCCAAGATCCCCTTCAACAGACAAGTGGATAAAGAAGATGTTGTCCATATATACAATGGAATTTTACTCAGCCATCAGAAAGATGAATATAAAATGTATCTATATATAAAAAAAAAAAGAAAGGATGAATACCCACCTTTTGCATCAATGTGGATGGTCTGGAGGAGATTATGCTGAGTGAAATAAGTCAAGCAGAGAAAGTCAATTATCATATGGTTTCACTTACTTGTGGAACGTAAGGAATAACATGGAGGACATTAGGAGAAGGAAAGGAAAAGTGAATTGGTGTAAACTGGAGGGGGAAATGAAGCATGAGAGACTATGGACTCTGAGAAACAAACTGAGGGTTTTGGGGTGGGGGAAGGGTGATCCTGGTGGTGGGTATTAAGAAGGGCATATATTGCATGGAGCACTGGGTTTTGTACATAAACAATGAATCTTGGAACACAGCATCAAAAACTAATGATGTATTTTATGGTGACTAACATAACACAATATAAATAAATAAATAAATAAATAAATAAATAAATAAAAATAGCAAGGAATAAAAGGTAGTAACATGGAAAATACTGGTGTCATATTTGGTATAGCCCTGAGAAGGAAGAAACTATATGTGATTTTAGTACAAGAGATGAAGCTTAATACCTACAGAGAATTTTACCGAACATAAAGGGAGTAGGTTAGGGGTTTTCTTGCAACTCAATAATAGAGAAAAGGAATCATGTAGAAGGAGATTTTTTAATGTATAAATTGAGGATGTTTGAAGTAAAATCTCAGTTGCCAGTTGTATATGTATAATGCTGTATGTGGATGGAAGCCTGGGAATAATAAAATGTGTTAACTATCTCCCAAAAGTAATCTTTCCTCCATACAAGAATATTTTAAAATCTTTTTTTTTTAATTTATTTATTTGTCAGAGAGAGAGGGAGCGAGCACAGGCAGACAGAGTGGCAGGCAGAGGCAGAGGGAGAAGCAGGCTCCCCGAGGAGCAAGGATCCCGATGTGGGACTCGATCCCAGGACACTGGGATCATGACCTGAGCCGAAGGCAGCTGCTTAACGAACTGAGCCACCCAGGCGTCCCATACAAGAATATTTTAATGGTGTCTTTAAAGAGGCAGACACATGAGTAGTCATCAAAAATCAATCTATAATAAATAAGGTCTCTGGGAAGAGTTTGGAAGGCTAAATTGAAAATTGACAACTGGGGCTCCCCAACTATCAGAAATCGAACACTTTTCTTCTCCATGTTTGGTAATGATAGATAGTCAGTAAATATTTGGGCAGAAAGGGGACTTATAAAGCTGCAAACATAATTTTGTAATAATGAATTTGGAGACCTTCTAAGCCTTTGTGTCCTGATCTATTAAATGGAAATAATTCTCATAATGTCTGACACATTACTAACCCTCAATAAGTATTTCTACTGATTTGTGAGAACACCTAAATAAAGATCATTTACTTATGTACATGTGACTAGAATATACATACCAGAAAGAGAAGTGAATTGGTACAGCTTTCTGGATTGTGACAGAGAAAGAACAGAGATTATGAAATATAAGGTGTAAAATAACATTTTTTCAACATCCCATAGCAGTAGCTGAAATTAATTTTTCAGTATAATAAATTTGTCTGAATTTAAAATCAGCTAGATTTTATTAAATCAAGAAGGAATGTTTTAAATGATAAAAGGAAGGAAGGAAGGAAGGAAGGCAGGCAGGCAGGAAATTCTCAGTACAGCAGCTCCAAACATCCTTTAGGATTTCAGAGAGTATGGTACTTGCTAAAATGGACACAACGGATAGGGAAATAAAGTCACACGTTTGCTTGCTAGCTATAAAGTGACATATGCTCATTGGTAAATATTCGAATAATACCAAAATGTATAAGGGAGAAAGTCAAAGTATCCACTTTCAATTAGGTAAGCTGGAGTTGATAAATAAAAGTAAATATTTCTCCTCTAATTCCCTGGGCAGCTTTTAATCCATGAATTGAATTTACCAATTCAATCAGATTTCTGGGGGTGGGGCCCTAGCATCCGGAGCTAAATCTCCCCAGGTGATTTCAATATGCAGCCAAGGAGGAGAAGCAGGTTTTGGGGCAGTGGACCTTCAAGGGTGGGGCTCAAATCAGCAGCATCAGCAACACCTAAAAATTTATTAGAAATGCAAACTCTTGGACTCCCTACCCCAGACCCACTACTATAGGTGTTCTGAGCCTACTTTCCAATGTGGGGGCAGAGGGTACTCCCCACACCAACAAGGAGCAATTCTCTGGACAGCAGCAGGTCACAGTTGGTGCAGAAAAGTCTGCTCATTATGGATATCATCATCTCCATAACTTTGCAAAAAAAAATAAAACTTGGCTATGATAATCCTGGAAAAAGCAACAGCAGTTAGAGAGTCATATGCAACACCCAACAGAACTTGGTTTAATAGTATGAAGATATTTTTTTCAGAGAATATTAATGGGGATTCGATGTAAAGTTGGCAGAAGCTGTCATAATGAAACAGCTTACTTTAGAAGAGCTGGAGCAAAGGTGTATGTTCAACCAATGAAGATGAAAAATAAATTCAACTCAATTCTGACACCATCTACCCAGAGACAGTGTCAGATTACGTGGGTTACAGGCTCCGTCCTACAAGACTGCCCAGTACCACTCCCTCTGAAGCCAGTTGCAAGCCCATGTTATTACCTGTTCTTCCAACCCACCGGCTACAGACTTTCCAGGGACCCCCTGCTTGGACTTCAGACACCAGTCTCAAGTCTAGGTCATTACCTGTTCTCCAGACCAACTGGCTATAAACAGGTTCCCATGACCCCCTCATTAAGTTCAATTAATTTGCTAGAGCAGCTCACAGAACTCAAAACCCTTTACTTTACTTACCAGTTTATATCAAAGGCTATAACTCAAGAACAGGCAGATGGAAGAGTTGCAAGGACAAGGGATGGGGAACGGTAAGGAGCTTCCATGCTCTCTCCAGGGTACACCCACTCTCCCAGAATCTCCACGTGCTCACCTACCCCAAAGTTCTACAAACCCTCTACTTTTTGGGTTTCATTATATAGGCATGACTGATTAAAACATTAGCCATTGGCAACTGATTCAACTGGCACCCCCTCTCTCCTTCCTTAAGGCTGGGGATGGGACTGACCATTCCCATGTTCTAGTCACAGGGCGGATTTCTCAGGCAACCAAGTCCCCAGCCTCAGCTGACTCAGGAATCCTTCAAAAGTCACCTCATGTGGTGCCTGGGTAGCTCAGTGGTTAAGAGGCTGCCTTCAGCTCAGGTCATGATCCCAGTGTCCTGGGATCAAGCACCGTATTGGGCTCCCTGCTCAGTGGGGAACCTACTTCTCCCTCTCCAGGTCCCCCGTGCTTGTATTTCCTCTCTCGCTATCTCTGTCATACATAAATAAAATCTTAAAAACAAAAAAAGTCACCTCATTAATATTGAAAAAGACACCTTAGTTGCTCTCAACTATTAGGAAATTCCCAGGCTTTTAGGAGCTCTGTGCCAGAAACAGGGACAAAGACCAAATATGTATGTCTTATTATAAATCACAGTATCACACAGTAAATGAAAACCCTGGGAATAGAGCCCCACAATTTGTGCTTTAGCAAACACTTCAGGCAATTCAAAGCAGCTCAAGGTCAAGAACAACTCCTTCCAAGATGAGCTCCTCCTTCCCCTGCCAAAGCCCTGGGAGGTGGCAGGAGTCCCTCACGGTCTGGCACACAGGGAGAGAAGAGGGAAAGGGGTAAGGACGGGTAAAGAGGTTCCCTGTGACTGATCAGTTTTAAGCTCATGCTTGGGAAGGTAGACATTTAGAGCCACACCTTCCCCCACATGGCTTTCTTGGGCTCACTGGAGGCCTCTCTGCTCGACCTCTCTGGCCAAGCTCCCAAACAAGGGCCCTGCCTTCTGCTCCACAGGACACTGCTCCTTCTCACTCATGGCCCTCTGCAGTCCACTCCACAAAGATTCTGTCAGAGCCTCCTGTGCTGTCCCCTCACCATCTCTAGGGGCAGGACAAGATGCCAAATGGCTCCAGCCCATTTCTCACTGCTGTGAGGCCAACCAACCTCTGATCCCCAGGAAATCTTCATATCCTCCCTCAGCCCCCCAAGTCCCTAGGAGTATAAGCAACATGCCTACCTTGCTGGCCCTACACTTCTATAACTTTCTCAGGCATGAATCATGTACCCCCAGGTCAGCTCTTGCCCCACCTTCAGGGACACAGAGCAAGCTCTCAAAATGGTTCCTTTGAAGTTACCTGCCCCCACTGGACAGGTGGTGGGGATTTACATCGTGGCAATCATTCTTTCAAGAAAACTCCCTCACACATTCTCTGTCCTCTCCTCTTTCAAATTTTTATTATCTTCAAACAGGCGAGCAGTCCAAGAGAACTTGAATCAGTTTGGGGCCATTGTTTTTGTAAATGGTCCCTATGGTGATTTGGTTTTGGAATATAACATATCATGACTCGGTGTCTGTATAGAATCTTCTATTTTAGCATTCCGTTGCATAGCAAGGTTCTCGTGTGAGGTGTGTAACGTGATTATCATTACCATCCAAGGTTATACATCTAAAAGAAACAAAGCAGAGACATGGAAGACCCAGGTCTTCCAGCTCCAAACTGCTCTTTCAACCCTCCCGTGGGATAGAGAACACTTGCTGAAAGAGAAATAGGAGACAGACACAGAATATGTGATCATTTATTAAAGCTGAAGTCCAACATGAATTGACAGCCCCAAGAGTTCAGAACCAAAAAGAGAGTGCTTCACAAACATATTTTAGAACCAGAAAATGTAAATAAAATGGTACCTTAGATAAACTTCTTTGGATGGCAGATCATAAAGACCAACTTATAGCATTTAAAATAAATGGCTATGTTCACTATCTTGATTGTAGTAATGGTTTTATGGATTTATACGTATGCCAGAACTTACATCAATTATACCTCAAAAAATGGTAAAAACTCAAACAGAACAAACATTAAAATGGGTTAGAGGGGGACAGCAAATACACAATATGAGGGATGAAGACATTATGGGGTAACAGAAACATAAAAACATCGGGGAGAATTAGAAGTACAAACCACATTTTATAAAACAGAATCATGAAATAAGGAAAAGGCGAAAGGAAAACATTTGGGGTTTATTGTCCCCAAGATACTGATATTCAGTGTCTATGGAAGTTTTATTGGCTTTGTTAGGTGATAGGATAAGAGTTGTAACTATTTAAATAAATTAAATAAATTAAATAAATATTTAAATAAATTAATTAATTTAATTAATATTTAAATAAATACTATGCAACAGATTTTACAGCAAAATTCTTTTAAAGATCAAATGAGACCCAAGTACATACTAGCATTTTGAAAGGTATACTCTGCTAGACAAATGTAAACCATTATTAATAATATGTTCATAGTTATTCCTGGTTAATTCATGTTTCCCCTTCTTTCTTCATGTAAAATTGAGTATGAAGCACATCTTTCTCGTCTAAAGGCTGAGAACTTCTCAAAAAAGAGTGGCATAGTGATGTCCACACCATTAACCTCTTTAAGCCCTGCCCGGCTACTGCCTTGCTCTTGGCATCCATCTCCAGCAACAGTCCCACCTGATGAGAGGAGAAGCAGGAGACACCTTGTGCTACAGCTGTGATGAGATGACTTAACTTGTCCAGCCCATATGTCACAGGGAAAGCAAGCCTCCCACACACGTGTGTGAAGTCAACAGATGGAGGGCCGGGGATGGATTCAGTCCTTGAGGGAGAGGCAGAGCCTGTCTCCCTTCTCAGAGCAAACTTCCAAAAGGACTGCTGACTGTTCAAACACATTTCCCAGAGATCTTAACTCTTCACAAACCACAAGCACAAGTCCCTTGCTTGGCTACTTCCAAACAGGGGGCATTCACAGGAGAGCCATGATTCTTGTCTAGCATCCGGTGGCCATGCTTGGTATCTTGTTCGACAGATGAGGAAGTGATGTTGGCCTGTGTCCCCAAGTGCCTAGGACATTGTCTGACACATGTTAGGAACTCCATAAGTATTTGTGGAAGGAAGGAAGGAAGATAGGGAGGAAGGGAAGAAGAGAGAGAGGGAGCAAGGCAGAAGACAGAAGTGAATAAGTCCTTTTAGGAAGCTGGGAACCCAGCAGAAATGTCCCTATGCAAATATACCAGTATCCTGGGTCATGGAAGAGGTTTGCAACATGTCCTTCACAAAAGGGGATTGAGTGCCTTGTGGAAATATGGACAATGGGACATTTCCATGATTCAGGTACACTGTCCTTTCTCCCAGACACACCTGATGTGAAGGGATGGATTCCCATGGCAGACACTCTTCATTGCCTATCCAGCATCCATTCTTGCTTCTTCCTTAACTAAGAGAAACATCAATTTTTTTGGCAATATGCCATCTTATCTCCCTTAGCTTTCCTTGCAGACAGGGAAGTGGCCATGTGACCTAGTTCTGGAAAATAAGAAATAAGTAGAAGCCTACATCCTGGACCTCCTGGGGAAACTTAGTTGTTTCCTTATTAGAAGGAAGGAAGGAGAAAGAAAGAGAGAGAGAGAGAGAAAGAAAGGAAAGAAGGAAGAAAGGAAGGAAGGAAGGAAAGAAGGAAGGACAACTTTGCCTTTTTACTGTTCTTTCTCCTCTTCCTCCGACCTGAAACAAAATGAGATTCCTATAGGTGAAGTAGTCCTCTTTCTATGGTGAAGACAAAAGTCATACACTATGGATAGCAAAGCAGAAAGAAAGAGGAAGCAGGAGTCCCTGATAGCATTGTGGATACTTCATATCAGCTCTAGACTGCTTTCCACCAGACTTTTTACATGAGGAACATGAAACCTGTATTAGGTTCACCACCACTGGGTTTCTGTTATAAACTGTCAGATGTGATTAAGTGCACACAAACTCTCATGGAAACCAGCCCACTGGGAGGAGAATTACAGCAGTGTATTGCCATGGGTGCAATCCCGTGAGTTAGGGCTATTGTTACAATTATGGTCTCTGGGGACGCCTGGGTGGCTCAGTTGGTTGAGCCGCTGCCTTCAGCTCCGGTCATGATCCCGGATCATGATCCCATGATCTGGGATCGAGTCCCACATCGGGCTCCTTGCTAGGCAGGGAGTCTGCTCTCTGCCTGCCACTCTGTCTGCTTGTGTGTACTCTCTCTCTGACAAATAAGTAAATAAAATCTTAAAAAAAAAACAACAACAACAATTATGGTCTCTGAGACTCCTAAGTAAGGAGACTAAGAAACCAGATGAGGCAATGGAAGACCCCACCAAGGTCAGCTCAACAGGGTGATCATGGAGTCAGTCATTCCCCTCGCCTGAAGACAAGATTAGCACCCTGTTGGCGAGGGATGGAGCTGCTGAGTATAGGTAGCGACACAGAAAGACAGCCTTTCTTTTTTTTTTCTTTGTTTTTTTAGATTTTATTTTTTATTTATTTATTTGGCAGACAGAAATCACAAGTAGGCAGAGAGGCAGGCAGAGAGAGAGAAGGGGAAACAGACCCCGCTGAGCAGAGAGCCCGATGTGGGGCTCGATCTGAGGACCCTGGGATCATTACTTGAGCTGAAAGCAGAGGCTTTAACACACTGAGCCACCCAGGCGCCCCAGGAAGACAGCTTTTCAAGGAGACAGTCAGATAGGTGGGACAAGGGTCAGGGCCTCTCGTCAGAATACCAGCAGATGAGCACCTGTGATTCAGGCTCTGACCAGGGTGGCAAAGTGGTAAGAGATGATGGCAAAAGATGGTGTGTCATGGGCTAGAACCAGGACCTCCACATTCCAACAAAAAGCTTCCAAGCTACAGAGGAAACAGGCTGAGGCAGACAAGGGAAATGTGTCGGACTTCCGTACATTGCTGTCAATGCCCTGATCAGATGTTTGGAGAACCAGATCCCAGGGAAATAAGGAAGATGCTCTTGGTTGCCTACCCAACAAGCATCCCCTTGACCTTTCTTCCTTGCCAAGCAGCCCATCGCCACTGCAGAGGTGTAAATGCCACTCACCCCTTCTCCCACCTTCCCCTGCAGCTGAGGAATGAGTGTGTGACCTAAACCTGGCCTGTGGGATCTGAGCAAAAGTTCACTGAAGGGCTTCTGAAAAGAGTTTCCTCCTAAATAATGTATTCTGTTTCACTTGACATAGGTTCAGATTAATACTAGGGCCCAACAGTACCCTTGAATTGGGGTAGATGTGGTTGGCAGGTGAATATAGCTTTGCTCTTGGCACTTGGTCCTTCTGCCAATCTCAACACACACACTTTTTTTAAGTTACCGTTGTGTAAGAAGACTGGCCTCTAGTGCCCAGAAAACAGCAAACATTCTAAAAACCCTCACAGGTGCATCCAGGGGCTTCTCCCTGTCAGGAGAGGACAAGAAAGAGCAGCAAAGGGACTCCCCTGTGACCCACTTTACCTCCAGAGAGTTCAACTAGGAGCACACGCAACTTCCAAATTGTCTGGAGTGAGTGTCCCCGCTGTCACTGTGCTATCCAGGGGCTAGGCTCGAGGGAATGAGTTTGGGGACTGCCGCCGTCTCCTCCGTGACAGCAGACTCACAGCCCCTCCAAACACAGTTTCCACAGTCAGTTATTCCTTTCAGGTACCTGGGAACCAGCTCCTACCCAGGAACCAAGCTTACCAGCTCTAAAACACAGCCTCTCCCAAGTCTCCCTGCGCCATGGAGAGCCCAAGGGACTGCCTTCAGCTGCCCCAGGGTTGCTGTGGAGAACAGAGGAGAGGGGCTTCTAGCCACCCAGACCGCCCACCTGGCTCTCCCTTCAACATCCCCCAGGTTCCTTTGCGGGAAGCAGTCCCACCTCACAGACCTCGGGGTGGCCGCCCCCACCAGTCCCACACACACTAAGGGAAGAAAGTCAGGGGACCTCCAATGCATTTCCATGTTGGAACCAGATTTTGACAAGATCCCAAGTAGCGCAGCCAGCTTGCTGTGCTCCTGCACTGGTAGTGAGAAGAACATCTTCTAGGTGTGAGAGTAATCTAACTACAAAGGGGACATCAGTGAAAACGGTTCAGTCCGCCGTGTGTGGATCCTAACAGTGGGAGCTGAGACATGGTTCTCGGCAGGCTGGCAGCCTCCCAGGCAAGAAGCGTGTCAGAGTACAAGGGAGTCTGAGTTATTTTATCAGATGGATATTCCTGAACCCACTCCGAAGAATAAAAAGGGAATTATTTGTAAGCTACATTTAATGGTCATGAGGATCAAATACCTCCTAATGGTCCTGATGGGTCTGTCCAGATCAGCCTTAGAGAAGGAAAAAATTTTTTTAAAGATTTTTTATTTATTTGACAGACAGAAATCACAAGTAGGCAGAGAGAGAGGAGGAAGCAGGCTTCTTGCTGAGCAGAGAGCCCAAGGCGGGGCTCGATCCCAGGATCCCAGGATCATGACCTGAGCCTAAGGCAGAGGCTTTAACCCACTGAGCCACCCAGGCACCCCAAGAAGGAAATTTTTAAGTGGACTGTCTTCTAGCTTCCTAGACACCGTAATATGAAGGAGGGAGCGATTCCCAAGGAAAGCCTTCCTGAGATTCATGTCAGCTCGAGTCCTGCCGAGTCACAGGGCATCTCTCCTGCTCAGCACTGAGAAATCCCCAGAGGGTATTTTGTAAGAAGTGTCTGCCCCCTCAGAGAACCTGAAGTTACTTTTATGGCCAAACTTTCAAACAGAAAGGGGTTACAGGCTGCTCCTGAAGTCCAGGTGGAGGCCAGGAAGTGTGAGTGTCTGCCAAGCCCCCCGCCCCCAACAACTCTGAGCACCTCGCACTCTGCACCCACGTCCTTCAGAGGCCTGGGGCTGTCCATCACCCACAGTGCAGCCATTCCCTTTTCATTGCTCCTGCGGCTACCTCACAACATGGCCTTCCCCTCCTCATCTCTCAGTAAGACCCACCTCCTCGGTAGGACCCATTCTCTGTGATGTTCCTGGACACTCCCATCCAAGTGCACGGCCCCTTCCACCAGACTCTCACTCAGGGGCACTCACTCCCCAAACCAAGAGTTCCGTCCTACAGTTTGAGGGCAGAGGAGGAAATTAGAGGTGGATCTCCCCAGAGCTCATTATTCTTTGATAATATTTAGTACGCAAGTAATACATATTTTTATGGTAAAGAAAAAGATGGAAAGAAAGAAAGGGAGGGAGGAGGAAGAAAATAAAACCTTTAAGTACTCAACGACACAAAAATCGCTACATTTCCACCACCCAGAAATAGCAGGTGTCAACACATTTGTAAGCCTTCTTTCTAGAGCTTTGTCTACAAGGATGCGGAGATGGAAGAGTAGATGTGAGCATAGGCAGAGGAATGGATAATGTTTCTATGAGAAGAAATGAAATAATACTGCCCCGTGCAGTTTTGTGAGCTGTTCTGTGTCCCTTGGCAGTGTTGGTTGAGCATCTTTCCATGCCGAGACGTAACCCGCTAAGGTCAGGCGGGTCAGTGATTCAGCCCCACACCCATGCCATTTCCTCCATGGATCTGATACAGGAAAAGAAGCCACCAAACGTAAAGAGCAGATCCCCCCACCCCAACCCATACCCTCAGAGAGGCTCCAGCTCAGCCCCTCTGCACCTGCCCAGCACCCAAAATCCCAGCTCGAGAGCTTCAACACGCAGGCCCACACCGACCTTCTGCTCATTCTAGCCTCAGCGAGGTTTGAACCCCAGATGCCTGGACAGTCTCACAGGCAAAGCAATCTGTGCTTCCTTTCTCAGGGGCTTCCCAGAAGACATGCCGGGGTGGGCAGGGCAACAGCTATGCCAAGCAGTCCTGAATCCGAGACTCGAGTTTTAGGGGATGCTGCCCTGACTCTTCAATATCATGCTTACTCTTTCCAGAGTATTCTATGGTAAGAATGTATATTTGTGTGTGTTTATTATTTATCCAATTCTTGTTATCATACATTTAGGATATCTCTTTGTTATATTTTTAAATAAATCATATCACTCTGCCAGGTGTTTATGCACTGTCATGAATATCTCCTAAAAATAAACTTCTAGAGGGAGAACTGCTGGATCAAAGAGATTCACAGTTTTTAAGGCTTTCAAGTAGCTGAACTGGCCAAGGATATATTAGTTTTAGACTTGTGTTTCAAAATGCTCAGAAAGAATGGTCAGTACCTCATCCTCACCTTCACCACCACCAGACAAAAATAAGACAGGGAGGGGCAACCAATCCATCTGCTGTCTTTTTTTTTTTTTTTTCACCCAAAGATTGAACAAATAGGGGCGCCTGGGTGGCTCAGTCTGTTAAACGTCTACCTTCAGCTCAGGTCGTGAGCCCAGGTCCAGCCCCACATCAGGCTCCCTGCTTGGCATGGAGGCTGCTTCTCCCTCTCCCACTCCTCCCACTCATGTTTGTGCTCTCTCTCTTTCTTGCTCTCTCTCTCTCTCTCTGAAACAAATAAATAAAATCTTTTTTTAAAAAGATTGAACAAAAACTTTTCAATTTTAAATTTCTCAAGAGAATATAAGACACATTTTAAAAGTTAGGTGACTTCTGGGGCGCCTGGGTGGCTCAGTGGGTTAAGCCTCTGCCTCTGGCTCAGGTCATGATCTCGGGGTCCTGGGATCGAGCCCCGTGTCGGGCTCTCTGCTCAGCGGGGAGCCTGCTTCCTCCTCTCTCTGTGCCTGCCTCTCTGCCTACTTGTGATCTCTGTCTCTCTCTCTCTCTCTGCCAAATAAATAAATAAATAATCTTAAAAAAAAAATTAGGTGACTTCTGCCTATTGTCTCAATTCATATTTTTTAGCTGCCAATGAGAGTAAATATTTCCAAAAATAGTTATAGATTCTTTTTATCCCTTGTTTTGTGAACAGAGAGCCTTCTTGACCTTTGCCCCAGACTCCCTGAGGTCCCGCCTCATGGACACCTTAGGCTAAAACAAAGGAAACGGGGTGTCTCGATGCTGGAGGCTTTGCAAGAGTCAGTAAAGAAGTTCTCCAGTTCTCTCGGGGTCCGGCCCTATCCTCAGCCTCTACCCCTAGCCTGCTGCCGGAATCTGGCTATAGAGGTCCAGAAACATGGGCTCGGTCTGAAGAAAAAGCAGAGGCTTTTTCAGTCGCCAACTCTAGAACTCTGAAGCCACCCCACCTGAAGACAAATCTTCTCAAACACAGCTCTTTCCCAGTGATCTGCTAGCTCCCTCCTCTGCCCCTCTAAGTGCACCCCCAAATCATGCATCCTCGTCCTTCTGCCCTAATACTCCCAGACGCTAGGAGACTGGGACTGAAGATCATGTGTGTCTCCGTGTGTCTGTGTGCATCTGTGTGTGTGTGTGTGTGTGCCTATATGTGTGTTTGTATGTGTCTGTGTGTCTATATGTGCCTGTGTGTGTGTCTGTGTGTGCATGTGTCCGTGAGTCCCTCTGGCAGAGCTGTGCACCTGAGCCTTGCAGAGCCCTGTGCCCAGTGCTATGAGGGACGTGGACATCAAAAAAGAAAAGGCGTGGTCCCCGTCTTCAAGGAATCGACAAGCAAGCACAGGAGATGACCTATATTCAGATAATAGATAATAGTGACAAAAGGCAGCATTTTGTGGATCCTATGGCAGAGGTAAAGCCAGTGGCTATATACAGGAGGCCAACTTCAGGTCTGGAACACCGAGGAAGGCTTCATGGAGGAAGAGGAATTGAAGCCCATGGAGATGGGGAAAGTCAGGCCAGGAAGAAACCACAGCCCCAGCAAAGACAGAGAGGTGGGAAAGAGCAGTCAGGAGCCACTGAATTTTATTTAGTGGAGGGTAGCCTCCCTAAAGAGGAGGAACAGAGGATAAAGTCAGGCAGGAGGGCTGAGGCCAGACTCTAGAGGCCGGAAAGCCAGGAACAGGGGATTTTAGCAACAGCTTCTGAATAAGGAAGACACAGTCAGCTTTGATCAGCTATAAATCGCCTTCAGCTGTATTTATTCAGAGACGAGACAACTAATCAAGATAAGAAAGATAAAAATTGCCTATTGTGCCTGAAAAAATAACACTAATCCTTGTCATTGATGTGGGCAGGCTTCTGTTTTTCTGTGTACCATGCTGCATAATAATGGATCTGCATATGGTCCCACAGGTGTCATTTTCCTGAGGAATGCTGTCTGCTCACTACTTAGAAAGCTTGATATGGGCTCCATTTTCATGGTTCATTAGTGTGACTCCCTCGGTGGACTGGTCCCCTCCAAAATTTCCAGGCACAAGGAAGGGCAGGTGCCCCTTCTGCACCCCCAATCCTCAAACACATCTGGGGAGCTTGTGCCTCCACTTCCCCCCTCTGGTTTCAACCCCAAAGGTGGGTCAGCCTGGAGCACCTCTCTTTCCTCCTCCCCTGAGCTCCCAGCTCCCCTCCCAGCCCAGGAAGAGTATTTATAGTCTTCCCGTGTGATGGGAAAGCACCCTCTGTCACATCCTACCTAGTTCTCTCTTCTGTTGTTCCCTCATGTAAGCTAAACTCCAGTGCCCCAGTACTAGCTCCCACAGACCCCACAAACCCCATTTCTCTCAAAGAAGCTGGCTTTGTAAATAAAACTTCTGCAAATGGAAATCACCAAGGTTGTCCCTGAAGTGCACTCTGAAGGCCTATCTAGGAAGTCAGGGTCTGAAATTGGTCTCTTATGTTTTCAGCTAGATTCTGTGAAGCTCCCTTTGTGGTAAAGAATTTAACTTCCCCCGAAGACAGGTCTGCCTTTCACCTTTGGCCCCTGGGGAGGTCGTCTCTAAATGCCTGAAATTTCTTGCTTGATAAGAGTGCTTTCTCTTCCCCGGGGGGCTATGAACCACACCAGGAAGTCTTAACAATGTGATTTAGAGTGTGGACTTTGAGTCCCAGTTACCAGTTCAGCTTCTGGAGGAGCTGGAACCCGAGGCGGGCCACCTGGGCAGTGGACCATGGAACTCCAATAAAAACGCTGGACACTGAGGTTCAGGTTATCCTTCCTGGTGGCGAAACTGCACAGACATTATCACTCATCCTTGCTGGAAAAGTAACACTGTTCCTGACATTGGGACAGGACAACTGATAGCTCTGTACCTGGAACGTTCCTAGACATTGCCCCATGTGCCTCTTCATTTGCAAAGCTGACCTAAATCTACATCCTTCCCCTATCAACATGAGTACCACAACTTGCATTGAATTTTTTTGGAACCTGAAGATGGTGTTGGGAACTTAACAGTTCATGTCAAAGTGAGGGCAGCCTTGGGAACTATTCCTCTAACTTTGTACCCCCTGACTCAGTAGATGCTTCGGCCTCAATGGGAAGAGAGAACCGGAGAGCAAAAATATTGCCAGCAATGAAAATTATACCAGATAACATTTGAAAATATTATCCAGTCACACATGTATTAAAGGGAAACCAACAGTGCATAGCAACCCATGGTAAATGCCCATGGTGAGTTGCTGACTCAGAATTCAGAAGAGGGAGCAAGGACTGTGGGTGGAAGAGGTCGGGGGAACTCCATGGAGCTGGCAGACTGGTATTTTCAGAAAGCAGAGAAATTAAACAGGCAGACTGAAGAACAGCATCCCAGGTAGGAAGGAATAGTTTATACCAGCTTGCTAAATTGGCATGTTATTTAGAAGTCTACGGAAGAAAGGCTACAATAGAAAATTGGGGTATGATTAGCCTTGAAAGCTTCTTATTTATTTCCCTGAACTTCCTCATTAGCCAACCATCGTGAAAATCTTTTCAAAATAGCAAATGATCGCCTTGCTTGTTTGGAACATGGAAGCCGGGCTCCTAGTCTTGATGCTGCTTTGATCTTTTCCACAGCCCATGCTAAACATATGTATGAAAGAGTAAATTGGCCATGAGAAAAAAATGGCATCAGTGAAGACCCCTGTGGCCTTTGCACCCACAAGAAAGCCTTGGTAATTAACAAGGCTGTTGTACCGCCCCGTGCTGAGAGGTGCCATTCACACAGGATGGAAGTGAACAGTGTCCTCTACAGCTGTGTGATGTGGCTGTCCTCATGGGTAAGGAAGTGCTTTAAGGCTACAAGTCTGATATTGCTAATTATGATAAGAGGAAGTGCCAAATGTGGGCACCCATGCTGAAACCTGAGCTTCTAAATATTCCCACCTGTGTTGATTCAGGCTGCTATAACAGAACACCACAGAATATGCAGTTTATAAACCACAAAATTTCATTTCTTGAAGCTCTAGAGGCTGGGAAGTCTAAGGTCAGAGTATAGGCAGAGTTGGTGTCTGGCGTGGGTCCATTTCGGGGTTCATAGATGGACATCTCCTCGGTGTCCTCACACAGCAGAAAGGACAAGAGAGCTCTTGAGGGCCTGTTTAATAAGAACAGTAGTCTCGGGACGCCTGGGTGGCTCAGTTGGTTAAGCGGCTGCCTTCGACTCAGGTCATGATCCCAGCGTCCTGGGATCGAGTCCCACATCGGGCTCCTTGCTCGGCGGGGAGCCTGCTTCTCCCTCTGCCTCTGCCTGTGCTTGCTCATTCTCCCTCTTTCTCTCTGACAAATAAATAAATAAATAAATAAAATCTTAAAAAAAAAAAAAAGAACAGTAGTCCCATTCATGAGAGCTCTGTTTCATGACCTAATCACCTCCCAAAAGCTGCGCACCTCCGAAAACCACCACATTGAGGGTCAGGGTTTCAACACATGAATTTGGGCAGGGCATAGACATTCAGTGTGTTGCACCATCCCACCTGGACATCTGGACTTTTTCATCTGTTTCCTCCAAAACACTACAGAAAATAGAATTTCCTCTTTCAAAATGGCTTATAATGTTTTTAGGAAGATGATGACCCGCCCCGAGAATCTGGTAAAAGTCCTAAACTCTGGGACGCGTAGGTGGCTCAGTTGGTTAAGCAGCTGCCTTTGGCTCAGGTCATGATCCCGGCGTCCTGGGATTGAGTCCCACATCGGGCTCCTTGCTCAGCAGGGAGTCTGCTTCTCCCTCTGCCTCCGTCTGCCAGTGCTCGATTGCTCTCTCTCTCTCTCTCTGAGAAATAAATAAATAAAATTTAAAAAACAAAAGTCCTAAACTCTTACCCCAAACACAAACACACCCTCACAGAATTTTGTGCAACACTCCAGACAACCAGAAGCCCGTCCTTCAAACCCTACTGCCTCGTACAACCAGAATGGGATCCTGCTACACAATAAGAAATATCCTTTCCTTATTAACACTCAGCACTTTGTCTTTGTCGGGAGCTTTTGGATGTTAACTCTGCCACAGGGCCAGTGTGGTAATTTAAAGACTCTGGCTTGAACTATGTAATGTGCTAGAGGTGATCAGTTAGCCTATGAAAAATCGTACACGAGAATCCACAATTCAGACGTGGCTAGCAAGCCCTCCAAATGTTGCTGCTCACATCTACTCCACAAGGTTTGTCAAATAGCACAAAAGATGTTAGAGATCATCTATCCCGGTGAATAAGTGGTAATTCAAGGAATATAGATGCTATTAAAATGACCCAGACTCCTTGAAGACCTTAATGTGAACTGAAATAAGCCAGACACAAAAGAACAAATGGGATTCCACACTACCTGGAATAGTCAAGTTCAGAGACAGAAAGTAGGATGGTGATTGCCAGGAGCTGGGGGAAGGTAAGAATGTTGAATGGGGGCAGAGTTTCTGTTTGGGATGATAAAAAAGTTTCTGGAGATGGATGGGGGGTGATGGCTGCACAGCAACATGAATGATATATTTAATGCCACTTAGGGAAAAAAAAGGTAGAATTTTAGGTTATGTATATTTTACCAAAACAAAAAATACATGTTTCCAGTCCCTTCCATGCTTATATAAATGAAGTATAAGGATCAGGCAAGCCCAGGACCCAACACTACCTTTGAAGAAACCTGTCCCCTAGAGAAAAATCCTGCCCCCATACTTTAGGACCCCAACAAGCACCTTGTGGGATTATCTAAATCCCATGCAGTTGCAGTGGTTTAGGATGACAAGGGCCAGTCTAGAACTTGGACTCTGAGTTTAACTTGACTCTAAAGTCATCAGAAATCGTAGCATTCACCTTGAGGTAATGTACTCATGAGGTCAACGAGAGGACCTTCCCCCAAGCTTACCAAGGCCAACTACATGATTCATTTTAAGCTAGCAGATAAGGCAGAATCCAGTCAAAGATTTGCTTTCTTTGTAACATCCCAGCCACGTAGTGGTTGTCCATAGTTCCTTCTATTCATCAGAAGCTGTTAGTCTTTAACCCAAGGAGACAGACAAGTGTTGAACAGACCAGATTTGCCCAAGCCACTTCCCAAATTTGGAAGAAACTCAGGGCTTGCCCTTCGGCCAAGAATGCAACAAAACAAACAGTAGCTCAGGCCTCCACCCCTGCCCCAGGAAAGCAGACAACTACCCAAGGGTTTACACCCAGCAGGGATTGCTTTGACTTTGAGAAAAGCCACAGAATGAATAGAGAATCCTATCTTGTCTCCACTCAGATTCAATAAGAGAAACTAGGCCCACACCAAGATGTTTTAAGAGTTGCTCCATAATATTTCACCAGCTCTTAGGGAATATGAGGAGGAAAAGGAAACATGGTATCTATTTAATTAAGGAGTTAACCCAATTATGAGGAAACATAAATGCATGCCCAATATAAATAAATACATACCTCAAATATAAAGTGTTGAACTATGTCATAACTAAGCTAAAGCTTGTAAAAATTAGAAAAATTGTTAATTCTCAAAATTCAAAAGTGCTGTGTCCTAAAGAACAAGGAGTGAAATTGCAATGATCAACACAAGTGTGACCACATGCACTGCTGATATTAATTAATTCGTTCTTTCCATTGTGCACACATGCTTATTGAGTGGGTACAATACACTAGGCAGATTCGGGATACCATGCAGCTGAGAATGGCCTTGTCCTTTTTTTTTTTTCTTTTCCCCTAGGAGTTCATAGTTATTTAAAAAGGAAGAAAAAACCAAAACCAAAAATAATAATAATAATAAATTTTTTAAAAAACAAAACAAAAAACAATTTCGTGATTGAAGAATTTTTTTTTCCCCTTACTGAACTTCTGGCACCCCACATGGGGGTTTTCCACACCAACAAACCGATACTCTCTGACCTTACAATGCAGTTCAACTCTGACACTAACTACCCAGAGAGGATGTCAGACTCCACAGGTTGAAGGGCTCAGTCCCACAAGACTGCCCCCTCCTTAGACACCAGTCACAGGCTTCGGGTCCCCAAATTATCCACACCGCTAACCAATTTGGCTACAAAGTCAGAGTTTCTGACAACCCCTCCTCAGTTTTGGCAATTTGCTAGAACAGATCCCAGATCTCAGGGAAGCACTTTACTTACATTTACTGGTTTATTATAAAGATACAACTTGTGAACAGCCACAAGAAGAGACACGGGGGGGCGGGTATGGGGAAGGGGCGTGGAGCTCCCTCACCCTCTCTGGAGGCAACGTCCTTCCAGCACCTCATAATGTTCACCAACCTGAAAGCTCTCTGATTTCTGTTCAATAGTTTTTACAGAGCTCCCTCCCCAGCCTACTCCACCTTCCCAGAGGTCAGTGTGAGGGGCTGAATGTTCCCAGTCCCCAATCACTGGGTCTTTTAGATGACCGCGCCCATCCTGAGGCCATCTCGGGGCCCACTCTAAGTCTCCACTAGCGTAAACACAGGTGTGATGAAAAGGGCTCATTATGACTGGCAAAGTCGATCCTATCAGGAAATTCCAGCATTTTTGTTCCTCCTTGCCAGGAACTGGGACAAAGTCCAAATATATTTTTGTATTATACCACAGTATTAAAATATTCGAAGCGGGTTTTCAAGGGAACACAAACAAGGTACTGAACAATTTTATTGGGGGCAATGAGTTAGGGAAAGCCTCAGACGGGAAGCCATGGCTGCATCTTAAAACAGGGCAGGTATTCACTATGTAGACAATGAAGGAAGTAACAAAGGGAACCAGAGACTAGCAATGGCCCGGCACTGGACCTTGGAGGACCAGCTCCTAGGGACTAGTAGGAGAGCTCTGACTGGTCTCCCTGATTCCTCTGTGGCCCCATCCTCCACCCAAAAGTCAGAGGAATCCTTTAGAAATGTACACCAAATCTTATCACTAGTTTGCTTTCAATTCTCCAAGGACTTTCTGTCCCACATTAAATAAAACCCAAACCCTTTGCCCCAGTCCACACAGCCCAGCTTGATCAGGCCCCGCCTACTTCTCTGTCCTAAAGTAACAACGTTCTCCTTCCTTTGGAGTCCCCATTCTAGCCTGATCGGTTCTGGGGCAATTCCCCCATACATCCACACTCCTTCCCACCTGGCTGGTTAATTTTACAGGTAGACTTGAGCAACCACAGGTTGGGTACCCAGATTAAACCTTATTTCTGAATGTGGCTGGGAGGGTGTTTCCAGATGAGATGAGCCTTCAAATCAGCGAACTCAGTAGATCGCACTTCCTCATGGGGTGGGGTGGGGCATCACCCACAATTTGCTGAGGGCCTGAACAGAAACAAAGGTGGAGGAAAGAGGTATTCACCTCTTTTTTGTTTCCTGCCTGCCTGTTGAGCAGTGACATCTCATCTTCTCCTGCCCTCAGCCTGGGCTTTACACCATTGGTTCTCTGGTCTTCATACTCGGACTGAATTCTACCACCTGCTTTCTTGGGTCTCCAGCTTGCCAATGGCAGACTTTGGGCCTTCTCAGACTCCATAATCACACGAGCCAAGTCCTCATAATAAATCCTTTCTACATAAATAAATATACGCATACATACATACATATATGCATACAGACATATATCCATCTCCGACTGGCTCTACTTCTCGGGAGAGCCCTGATACACCCTCCCAGCAACAAGGATCCCCTTGTTGGCCACAGAGGGTGTCATCCATGGGGCTAAGAAGTCTGGAGACAGAGTGATGAAGTGATTGACAGCACAGGTCCTGATGACAGATTGCCTTGGTTCGTGCTCTCGCTGTTCTTATTAGCTGTGTGCAGTTATTTAACTCCTCTGTGCCTTGCTTTCCTCATTCATGGGACGGAAATACTAAACAAAAATAGTGCCTCCATCTACAGAGTTATTCAAAGAATGAGTTAGTTCTTACAAAGATTTTAGTATAGTACCTGGCACACAGCGTAGGCATTGTGACATTTCTTTTTTCCTTTAGGTGAAGGTGGAAGGCTAGAAGGTGTTACCTTAAAAATAAAAACTGCGGGACGCCTGGGTGGCTCAGTTGGTTAAGCGGCTGCCTTCGGCTCAGGTCATGGTCCCAGCGTCCTGGGATCGAGTCCCACATCGGGCTCCTTGCTCGGCAGGGAGCCTGCTTCTCCCTCTGCCTCTCTGCCTGCCACTCGGTCTGCCTGTGCTCACTCGCTCTCTCTCCCTCTCTCTCTGACAAATAAATAAATTTAAAAATAAATAAATAAATAAAAATAAAAATAAAAACTGCTAGGTGCTTTACCAGCAAAAATGGGTTTGTCTGGAAATAAAATGATTGCACTCAGGGAACAAACAAGCCCCGGAAAAACTGTAGGCAGGTAGGGAGAACAAAAGAGAGGTATGCTTTTTTAAGGAGAAAAGGGGTAAGTGGGAAAGGGTATTATAAAGTAAAACTCCACTGGAGTAAACTGAGAGCTCTAAAAATAGTGGCTTCTCATTGGCTGGGTTGTTGCAGGGGTCATGGGTCAGGGGGGTGGACAAGGAAAGCCTTTCTTCTCTAGCTGGGATAGTAAAGTAGTACCACATGCAAGGTCAGGTTGGGTCTTCCTGTAGGGTCTTCCTGTTGGGTCTGCAATTTACGAAAAGTGGTAGGGCATGAGAGCTCCCCCTGCAGAGCTTCCGGACTCCGTTTCAGTGAGGTGTCCTCTTACTAATATTCACAAAGGGTTTTGAGCAAGAGAGTTATGAGATCCGGTTTCCACTTTTGCACGTCAGTCTGTGATTGAGGGAGGAGGAGATGGATTTGACCAGTAAGGAGACTTCTACATTCCTTCATTCAGCAAACTTTGATTCTAGACAATTCTCTAGGGCCCTGGGAGAGTCGCTGTTGTCACCACGTAGCTATGGATTCTGCATCAAGTCCCAGCCTGAATTTTTCCCAACTTTGTTAAGACTGTCTTTCCACAATCTGCTTCTCCGGGTGGATAGGCTCAATTCCAGACCTGGATCTTTTTTAGTTACCCTGTAAGTAATGAAGACATGGAACTGGAAGTTTAGCCTGGATTCTGATCCTCATCTGGAAACAGGGGCAGTCTCATCTGCCCTAAGGACCTCACAGAATTGCTGATGAACATAAAATAAAATATTTGACATGGGAGCTTGAGGAAAAACTAAACTCCTACTAAAGGTTATTTGGTTGTTTTGTTGTTTTTTGGTGGTGTGTGTGTGTGTGTGTTTTAAACAAAAGTAATATATCCACATGAACAAAAATTCAATAGTACAATAAGACAAAATTAGAAATTAAAGTCTCCTCACTCCACCCCCGACCTACATTCTCTCCCCACAAAAGGTAGCCGTTGTTAACAACTTTTCATTTACCCTCCTGAAAAAGCTTCTTTTGCATATATCTGCATTTTACATGTATATGTATTTAAAAGTTTACACAAATGGTATCATGGAACTTTTGATCCATAAACAGGAAATCCTTTGACATTCATCCCATCAAAAAGTGGAGTATGAATCCCCTCCCCTGGAATCTGGGCATATTGACTGCTCGACCAATAGAATATGGTAGAAGTGATGCAGTGCCAGGTTCTTGGCACTTCCGGTCTCGAGATGCTTGTTCTTGGAACCCACCCACCATGCTGTGAGGAAGCCAAGAAGCCACACAGAGAGGTCACATGTGGGTGTTCCAGATGACAGTCAACACCAACTGCCAGACATGTGAACAAGAAAACCTTCAGATGAGTCCAGGCCACAAATGTCAGGTTGTCCCCAGTCTTGAAGCCATCTCAGCTGACTCATGTGGATCAGAGACTGGAGGGCCCCATCAAACCTTCCCAACTTGCGGATTTGTGAGCAAACTCATGATTGCTGTAGTTTGAAGCTGATAAGTTTGGGATGGTCCTTCCACGACAACAGATAACTGGAGCAGTGATCATATTTTACCCACTGCTATGAAATTCCTTTTTTTTGCTTTTAATAAAAAATCTCGGAGATTTTTCAACAATCCATACGTGTCTAAATTGTTCATTTTAATGGTCTAATCCTCCATTTTATGATGTTTTGTATTAAATCAATCAACATCCTGTTGATGGGCATTTAGATGGTTTCCAGTTTTCTTTTTTTTTCCATTTCAAACAATACTGCAATGAGCATTTTAATATATATGGGGTATAGCTGTAGGATAAATTTCTAAGAGTTAAATGTTGGGTCCAAAGGAATCAGCATGTGAAATCTTGATAATTATCACCAAATTCCATAAAATTCCAAATTCCCTTCCCCACAAAAGTAATAAAGTCTCCATCAGTTTACACTCTTACATGAATAAAACTGGGATTCTCTGAGGAAAAAAGATGAGGAGAAGCCTCATCCTGGGGCCATCCTACCTTTATATATCTGAAGTAATGTATACTTATTTTCCAAAATTAACTAAAACTGAATTTGTTTCATATATTTTCAAGGAATATAAACCAGAATGTGCTCAATAATAATTAAATAAATCGAAACAAAAGAATAAATTTTAATATATCCATTTAAAATAACAATAACTGGGACGCCTGGGTGGCTCAGTTGGTTAAGCAGCTGCCTTCGGCTCAGGTCATGATCCCAGCGTCCTGGGATCGAGTCCCACATCGGGCTCCTTGCTCAGCAGGGAGCCTGCTTCTCCCTCTGCCTCTGCCTGCCACTCTGTCTGCCTGTGCTCGTTCTCTCTCTCTCTCTCCCTCTCTCTCTGACAAATAAATAAACTTAAAAAAAATAAAATAAAATAACAATAACTTAAACATTTACATGCTAACATATTTTTATAAAAATAACTATATTTTTCCAAAAAAATTTAGTTAGCAAAAAGACATTCTATATTTTTGCAAATTAATGTCTGGCTCAATGGAAGAAAGTTGGACTCTCATCTCTGCTTCTGCATTCAACACGTTGCAATATGGGGGAGGTTGGCATCAATTTTTAAAAATTCAACCCACACAAATAATGTACATGGAAAAGGGGACAATATTTTAATACATTTTTCTAATAATTGTAAGTACTTTTCTCTGACATTACACTAAAACTTGACCAGTGTTAGAAAACCACAAGCTCAAAATGGAGTCACTTATGCTTGACCACATCACCAAACCAGGGCTCAATACTGGACCTACACAAAGTATCAGGCTCCCTCAGGAATAGAGTATTAACCAGTCAGTCTGGAATTTTCTGATCAGCACCAATAAGGCAATCTGTCACAGGTGCCCTCTCCATCCCCCAAAAGAAGATGAGATAATCTACCTAAGACCCTTTTGTCTTCAATGGAAGGTAATCTCACCCGAAATAAGCCTTTTTTCTGTTTATAACTTTGTTGTCCTGCTTTTATTTATTTATTTGAGAGAGAGAGAGAAAGAATGAGGAGGGAAAACATGAGAAGGGGAAGGGTCAGAGGGAGAAGCAGAGTCCCCGCCGAGCAGGCAGCCCAAAGTGGGCCTCAATCCCGGGACACCAGGATCATAACCTGAGCCAAAGGCAGTTGCTTAACCAACTGAGCCACCCAAGCGCCCTTGTCCTGACTTTAGAAGCCCATTCCCTTCTGTAGCCCTTTTGAAGACCTCTCTATTTGCTAAAATAAGATACTTCCCAATTCATGAATCATTTAATAAATCCAATTAGACCTTTAAAATTTTAGTCAGCTGAATTTTTGTTACTGAACACAAGTGACTATTCTTAAAGGTTAGCTGTGATGTTAACACATCTAGTCTGAAATCAACTCACTAAATAGTTTCATACTCTGTTACATTAAATTCCATTCATCTGTCTTGAACTTTGAGTGGATCTTTTACCCATGCATGATTTTGTAACATCATGCATCAGTCATTTGAGACTTTGGTTTACTAAGCAATACAGAGTTTCTAAATGTTGGTGCATTTCATTATACAGTATCAAAAAGAATCACACTCATTTATATCATTACCATTCTCATCATAAAAGACTTTAAGGATTGGAAGCTCAAGATCACAGTGGCAGATACAAGCTTTTTGGATTTTTTTTTTTTTTTGCATGAGACTCTAATTTTTTCATCGGCATTAAACATTGTCAGTTGTCTTCCTTGAAGTAACAGGCTCACTTTGTCCATTTTCAAGAGTCTATCTGTCAAATACCAAGTCTGAATAGCCATACTTTGTCTGACAATTGTTTTTTCAAGTAAAAATGCTATTTCATGAAAAACACAAAACAAAACAAAACAAAAGGCTGGTTCAACTTACAACCCAAACAATAGCAAAAGTGCTTTTCTTTAGACAAACATCACATTTTGGTATACTTTACACCAAATATTTAAAATACCTGTGCCCAGGGATGGCAATTTAACAAAATTCAGTTATTACCATTTTATCAGATAGTTCTTAGGTACAACTGGGTTTTTTTTTTTTTAACTACTAATATAATTTGATGTCACTACTGTAATTCATAATAAAGTACCAGGACTTTTATCCACCATTAATTTTGTATCACCACCACTGGAAACATCAACACAGAGAACAAGGCAAATAACACCTTATTTATTATTAGTAGTATAAAACTAATTTTAATCTTACAGAGCCCCTAGAATGATCTCAAGATCCTCAGAGGTATGCAGAATATACTTCAGGAACCTCTGGTCTAAGCAAATCCCAGTAAATCCATTTGCCTAGGTGTTGATCAGAACAATTCCAGCCAAGGAAATATGAAGAGAAATCTTTGGGGATATCTTGGAAAAGTTATCCTTACTCTTAATAGGGGTCTCAAGACTCAAAGAGGTATTTGTACACCAATGTCCACTGCAGCATTATTCACAATAGCCAAGAGATAGAAAAACCCAAATGTCCACTGATGGATAAACAGTGGTATATACACATAATAGGATCCTACTCGGCCTTCAAAATGAAAGAAATTTTGACACATGTTACAGCGGATGAATCTTGAGGACACTATGCTGTCTGAAATAAGCCAGACAGAAAAACAAATACTGTATGATTTCACTTATATGGGATATCCAGAGTAGTAAAATTTATAGAGACAGAAAGTAGAATGGTTACTGCCAGGGCCTTGATGGAAGGAATGGAGGACTGTTGTTTAACAGGTACCGAGTTTTAGTTTTGCGAGACAAATAAAATTTAGGGATTAGTTGCACAACAACGTGAACACAACACTACTGGACTGTATCCTTAAAAATAAAGATGGTATATTTTATGTTATGTGTATTTTACTGCAATAAATTTTTTTTAATTTTTAAATTAAATAAAATTTTTAAAAAGGGTCTCGTGGATAAAACAGGGGTGGAGATGAAGGGGTGCATTTGTGATGAGCACTGGGTGACTTGTAGAAGTGTGGAATCACTACATTGTATACCAGAAACTAACATAACATTGTATGTTAACTGGAATTAAGATAAAAGCTTAATTATAAAAAGGATCATAAAAATGGGAAAGTCGATTTTTATTCTAGCCTTTGGTTGATGACGTGTGGTGAGGTGACACCAGAGCCAGACTGCAGTCATGAGAGGCTGAGTGCCAACACTTGGAGGATGACAGGGCAGACGGACGAAATAATGGAAGAGCCTGAATCCTTGATAACATGACTAAGACCCTAAACTAACCAACCTTGGAACCTCCTACAGCCAATCTTACTACATAAGTTAACTCATTTTCCTTTTTCCTTAAGAAATTTTCACTGGGCTCTTCTGTTACTTGCAGCTAAAAGCGTCCTCACTGATACGAAGAGGAAAGTATCAAAAAAGCACACAATGAGTTTAGCCAGTCCTCTGCCCCTCAGTCATGGTACAATCTTGGGGAGATCATTTCATTGTTCCCCTGCTGTGCAAGGGGGAAGGTGGGTTAGACATCAAGGGACAGACACTTCCTATGACTTTTAACAGATTTGCTATCACATATGCTGGACATTTGGTATATCATAAAATTTGCTTATCCACATGAGCCTTTTATGGCTAAGTAAACATGGAGATTTATTCTTGTTAGATCTAGGCAGTTTATCTGCCTGCCACTGACTTTCCTGAACTACTCTGAGGATTGACCTGTTTTAGGAAGCTGGAAATGACAGGTATGGCTGCCTCGGGTCAGAGTACATGTTGTGCAGAGGACTGCAACATGGGCAGGGTGATGAAGACCTCCTCTCCTCAAGAAATCTCAAAACTTGTGTGAGTTATAACCTTTATCAACCTACTGGGAAAGTTCTGAGACTTAAAGTGTGGAGGGTTGTAACAAGTAGGATGCTAGAAGCATGTGTTTGGGGAGGTCTGCGTGGGGGGTAGACAACAGTAAAAGAGAGGATGTACAGAACTTAAAGAAAGGAAACAGTCCTTCCTTGCTACACCAAACTACTCTGGCCAATATCACCTTAAATCACTATTGTTTTTCAGTGACTATTAAAATAAAGTCACTTAGCAGTGATTGCCTTTGGTTATTGTTATTATGAATCATCTTCTTTTATTTTTACCTCTCAGGCACTTGAAACCAGGAGAATTTCCAAATTGAATATTGAATTCCATGAAAAGTGTCTCCATGAGAGGCACCCTGTTGGTTTAGTTGGTTAAGGGTCGGACTCTTGATTTCGGCTTAGGTCATGATCTCAGGGTTGTGGGTTCAAGCCCTCTTCTGTTGTGAGGTGAGGAACCTGCTTGGGATTCTCTCCCTCTTCCTCACTCAATCCCCCCACACACTTGAGCTCTCTCTCAAAAAAAAAAAAAAAAGTGTCGCCAATGGAACATTGGCTAAGGCCACCAAAATTCCATAGAAACACACTTGACTGAGAACACCTTTTAAGAAATTAGACTTTTTTGGGACACCTGGGTGGCTCAGTTGGCTAAGCAGCTGCCTTCGGCTCAGGTCATGATCCCAGCATCCTGGGATCGAGTCCCACATCGGGCTCCTTGCTAGGTGGGGAGCCTGCTTCTCCCCCTGCCTCTGCCTGCCACTCTGTCTGCCTGTGCTCGCTCTCTCTTTCTCTGACAAATAAATAAATAAAATCTTAAAAAAAAAAAAAGAAATTAGATTTTTTGGGGCGCCTGGGTAGCTCAGTGGGTTAAAGCCTCTGCCTTTGGCTCAGGTCGTGATCTCAGGATCCTGGGATCGAGCCCCACATCGGGCTCTCTGCTCAGCGGAGAGGCTGCTTCCCCCCTCCCTCTGCCTGCCTCTCTGCCTACTTGTGATCTCTGTCTGTCAAATAAATAATAAAATCTTTAAAAATATTAGATTTTTCAAACCATTACAGTATTATAAATGCTTGGTCACTGATAAGTTTAGTGTACAGTCAAGTTTTGCTAAGAACTAGCGGTTGACTCACAAAGTCCACGAGAGTTAAGAGCCTTTCTTAATCAGAAAATCCCTGAAATTTCAGTCATTACCCCTTACTGGCAAGATTCTTTGTCTCAGTAGATGTTCAATGTATCTTTGAGTTTCCTCCTCTCCATTTCCTTCACCTTACCTCCAGAGCAGAAGGACAACTAAATGGTGGTTGTTGTGGCTGGAGTCAGACAGCATAAAGATGGTTCTCATTTTCATGGTAACTCCCATCTCCTTTGGAAATACCTCAGAAATTTTATTTAAAATTTCCTGCAGGGGGTGCCTGGGTGGTTCAGTGGTTAAAACCTCTGCCTTCCGCTCAGGTCATGATCCCAGAATCCTGGGATCCAGCCCCGTATCATATCCAACTCTCTGCTCAGTGGGGAGTCTGCTTTCCTTCCTCTCTCTCTACCTGCCTCTCTGCCTACATGTGATCTCTCTCTGTCAAATAAATAAATAAAATCTTTAAAAAATATAAAAAATAAAATAAAATAAAATTTCCTGCCGTTGGGGTACTCTAATAGCATAAGGTCTTAAAAGTTGACTCCCATATGATTCGTATTATAATTCTTTCCTTGTCCATATCCTCCACCACACTGAGTTCCTTGAGAAAGGAAACTATATTTCTGTTTGGCACTATTTGGTCATAACAGAGAATCATTCCTTTTTTTTTTTTAATAAACAAAAGTATCTGAATTCATTAATGAATGAAAAAGCAAATCAGTTCCTTTGTAGAGGAATATCTGTTGTTTTCTTGTGCCCAGAATTTTCCCTTCTTTCAGTAGGAGCAACCTTCTTTCTCCCTTCCATGTGGTTCTGGTGGGGCTGTCATTCAGTACCCCACCCACCATCCAAGCTGGCCAATCATGGTAGTCCTTATCACTCGCTGCAGGGATTCCTCCAAGAAACAGACATGTGACTCAAGCAGAACCAATCAGTTTCCTAGTACTGAGGCTGCCAGATTATATATTCCTGGAGATGCCAGTGGTCATCTTTTCTTGGACATGAAGTAGTCTATATTGTAGGACACAACACAGAAAACCCAGAGAGAAGCAAACAGGTGATGAGTGGGGAGGAGATGAGAATAAGAAAGACTGAGACTAAGAAAGAAAGAAAGAGACTCGACTATATTTCTTGTAACCCTGATCCTTTTGTCAATTCCCATCATCCCATCCTTTCCATGTTTTGCCTTCTGTTTTCCCCCTCCTAGTAGTCTGTGTGGGAATCAAATGGCTGCCTTTCTCCTTCAAGCCAACCTGATGCCACCCAGAATTTAAGCCCTACTCAAGGGCATATGCTTCTTAAACCAGTCCCAGATGATGATGAGACAGTGAAGAAAGGGGAAAGAGAAGGAAAGCTTGGGAAGGATAGACCATGGAAGGAAATGGAAGAAATCAGATGCACTCTCCTACTTTACACTTTTATCTTAGGCCCAGCCAGTGAGAGTGAAAAGAAAAGCAGAAATGGAAGAAGTCATGGGATTTTAGAGATGCTAGAGAATTGGGGTATTTGCTAGTCAGTCCAGGATTTCTCACCCTCAGCACTGGTACCTTTTGGGGCTGGGTAGTTGGGGGCAGGGATTCCGGTCCTGAGGCATAGGTACACTCTAAGATGTTTAGCAGCATTCCTGGCCTCTACTCAGTACAGGTAGTGACAGACCAGGTATGACAACCAGAGTGTCTTCAGATATTGCCAAATGTCTATTGAAGGCCCAAATTGCCCTTGTTGAGCACCACTGAACCAATCTGACCTCTCCATTTTACAGATGAGGAAAACAAGGCCCGTAGTGGGAGGAATTTTGCCCCAGGCTGCACAGAGTCTAGACAAGAATCTAGATTGTCAGGGCACCTGGGTGGCTCAGTGGGTTAAGCCTCTGCCTTCAGCTCAGGTCCTGATCTCAGGGTCCTGGGATCGAGCCCCACATGGGGCTCCCTGCCCAGTGGGGAGCCTGCTTTCCCCCTCTATCTGCCTGCCTCTCTGCCTACTTGTGATCTCTCTCTCCATCAAATAAATAAATACATTTTTTTAAAAAAATCTAGATTGTCCCCAAAAATCTGATCATTTGATCCAAAAGGTCATGTTTCCAGACTTCTGTTTTGTATAATGCTAACTCTGATGAAAAATAGTAAAAAAATAAAGTAAAATAAAAAATTTTTTAAACATGCAGTATTTATAATACAGCAAAAGGTAAGAGAGAACCATCTTTGGATGTAAGTGGGTACTCGGCCAATCTGCCCAAAGAGTCTTTACAATGGGTGAGGGCACCATGAACTACCAGTAGCAAAGGGTATTGAGACAAAATATGTGAGTTTTCATTTTATTTGTATCAAACTCAGAAAAACTTCTAGGGGAGTACACAAGTCAAGAAATATTACACAACCTTTAAAAAGAAGGAAGTTCTGTCACAAGCTTCAACATGGATGAGACTTGAGAATATTGGGCAAAGTGAAATAAGCCAGTCACAGAAGGACATACACCGCGTGATTCTCCATGAATAAAATACCTAAAGTAGTCAAACTCACAGAAACAGAAAGTGCAATGGTGGTTGCCATGGCTGGGGGACAGGGAAATAGGGAGTTGCTCTACAAGGAATATAGAGTTTCAATCATGCAAGATGAGAAAGTTCTAGAGATCTCTGTACAACAACAGTTAACCATATGTACTCTACACTTAAAAATTTGTTAACAGGGTAGAATTTATGCTATGCCTTTAGCACAATTTAAAAAAAAAATTTTAAAGGAACACAGGCCAAAGACTGTTACCATTCTGTCTCCCTCTCCTTCAGAGTCGGCCCCTATTTGGAAAAGTTTCTAGTGTTTGATTGATGACAACCTGGGAGCTGCTGGTCCTAAATCCCAGCCCTCATTTATTACACTCAAGTCACTGCAAAGTTGCAGAATACAAAATGACTTTAAATCCAGTGTTAATTATCACCAAAGACCCATATTTTCAAATACAAGTGCAAATCTCATTTTTTAAACAAAGCTATTTTTTATAAACATCATAGAATATTAATAGAGATCACATTGGTCAAATCCTTCCTCTGAGTGATAAGGCCCTAAGACTCCAAGAACTTTCAATTTTACCCAAGGTTATCCAGCTAGTTAGTGATAAAGTCCTGCACAAAAACCCAGGTCTCATGAACCCTAGCTCCAGACTTTCTCTGCTTTACCAAACTGTTCTCCTGCAATTCCAAGGACCCCAAATCTCCTACCTCCATTGATATGAATTATTGAAATATTACTGCCATCCCAGAGAATAATGAAAGGAGACCTTGATAAGGAAACTGTGGGGAGATGTCAGAGGAGAGATGTGATGAAAAATAAATGAAAACTGAAAAAATTTTTTAAAAAGTTTTAAAGAAAATTCAAAGGACTAGGGAAGGAAAATACCAGAGAATGAGAATCAGCCCCCCCCCCCAAAAAAAGAGAGAGAGAGACATTCACAAAGAGAAGCTTCTAGTTATTCTTGGTGCCCCAGGGAGTGTTTGAACTGCTGCCAAAACTGCTTTTGACCTAAATGGAGAATAAAAACTATTTTCTTTATCTACTGAGAGTAAAATCAAATTTCATGTTAGGAAGCATTGGTTTGGATGAGGTGAGTTAAAATTTTACAGGATAGAGTATTATTAGCCACCCCCTAGCTTACCTGAGGCACTCAAGAAACGTTTATTGCTAAAAGAATATCCAGATCTGACTAATCCGTATTGGGTGACACTGTACATGGAGTTCATTATTTCAACCTTTGCTTCTAAGTAAACATCCTCCTCACCAACCCCCCACCATTTTCCCACATGTACACCGTTCACAACTTGTTTCCTTAGCTTTGCGTTTCTACACAAATGCACATGCGTACACACGTGCGTGCACACACATGCGCACACATGCACACATGTGGACTCCGAGCCTCCCCTTCCTCTCAGTCATTCCCCTTCATACACACCCCCAAGTAGAAATAACTCGTAGAAAACCCCTGTTTCCACTCCCACACCTATTTACTTGGTTGGTGTATATACTTGTGAGATAGATAGATATATATATATATATATATATATAAATATATATATATATATATTTGTGGTACTTTCGGTTACAAGGGCTCACAACCCCAAATAAAAAGAGCTTCGAACAGTACATACATTTCTCCCCATATCAAGAAGTCCTGAGATAGCACTTCACAGCACAGGAAATGTGTGCTGTCTTGGATTGTCCTGCAGCTCCTACTCTGCCCGTAAACTGTGGTCCTGGGGGGCCTACTGTGCAGTGGGAGACACGTGTTCACAACCCCCAGACAAGGTAGTGTGACACACACCAACCAGCTGCTCTGGAATGTACATACTCCTGCAAGTGTGAAAGGGGAAGGGAGCTCTGTGACTGGAATGGACGAGATTTACCTCACAGAGGACATGAACATGGGGGGAGACTTCCCAGAACGGGAGAGATTTCAGTGAGCGCAGATGTTGACCTGAAGGAGCCTTCAAGGCGTAGGAAAAGGTCCAAGTAGAAGAGAGGGTAGAATTTCTAAAGCAGGCCAGTAGAGGGGTCTGATCCTCTAGGCTTAGAAAGGGGGAAGAGGTAGTACTGTTCTCCTCCAGCCATGAAGACCAGGGTCAAAACAAGTGAGAATCCCTCAAAAGGGGGAATTTGGAAGGCATTCCTGAAATGGCCCAAGGAGACCTGTAGAACGGAAAGGCAGACTATCTCAGAGAGGAAGCTACAGTCCTCATTGGGAGACCTCAGCTCCACCCAGTCTGAATTGCTAGGTTAAAAAGAGAATTGAAGATTCTAGAAATGGACAGACTGAATTATGGGTATGTGTCCAGCAAACCATTCAAGGGCACTGAGTTCTCCTCTACTGGAATGTCAGTGGCCCTGTGGAAGCAGGAACAAATGCTACAGAGATTACAAACAGCAGCTGTGAGGAGCAGGTGAGCAAGCTAGGAGAGTAAGACGTGGGCTTTCCTATAGTTCTAACTCTTGCCTCTGTTCCCTAAGGGTTCGGCGGAGGGAGGGAGCTGTTGTTCCCCTGCCAGAGGCCGGGTCTGATTCAAGAAGGGCTATTGTATTGGTCAGGGTGCAAGTAATGCAAGACGGAAGTAATTGTGCATTTTTAAGTTTATTTTTAGAGATTATTAGATATATTATTTTATAATGCCTTCCTATTTTATAGAAAAATAAACTGAGATATGGGAAGTTTCAAAGTTGATTGAGTGGATTCAGGGATGTCTGGGTTGTGGAGCAGCTCCTTTGTGATTCTTCTGGACTTCTCCCTCTGGACTGCAAAATGGCTACAACAGCTTCCGTTTTCAGGTGTTCACACGAGGTCCTCCAAAACAGGGAAGAGGATGAAGGGCTGTCTTTGTCTATCTCTCTATTTTAGTCTGGCGCCTTAGACCACTCGGCCATCCTGACACCTCTAATCTCTCTATTTTAGAAGGAGGGAAATTTTTACCAAATATGATCCTTTACCCTCCACTGCCAGCTTCCATGGGCTTCATGCCCTCAGCCAGCGCTGCTCACAAACCCGCACAGTCAAGGGAGCTGGGAAAGTGAGTATGTGAGCCTGGTAACCTCTCTAATTGCTGGTGGGCTCCACTGGACAAAAGAGGAGTCGGAATGAGCGTGGGCTCATTGCAAGCTCATGCTGCTCATGCAAGCAGCAGTCCTCGTCACAGCCGTGGCAGAGGAGGGGTGAGAGATGACGTCAGAATTCAGGCTCAGGTCGAATTATGAAGGACCTCAGTAGGAGTTTGGAATTTATTTTATAACCATGAGAAACCAGCCCAAGTCTCTGTGGGGAAGAGAAGGCACTGACCAGTGTTGAGTTTTAGAGAAATAACTAGAAGCGAAGGTGGGAGAAGGTTAGAGAGGAATTGCACAGGTCAGATTAGGGCACAGATTATAAGTTGTTAGGACACTTTGGGGAGTCCTGGGGAAGGCTATCCCCCAACCTGGAAACATGTAACTAGATTGTCCTGGAATAACCAGTGTACAAATAGGTGGCAAAGAGCTGGGAAACTACAGGCCCAGGTTTTCCATTAACCTCAGAAAGTTCATGGAAAGCTTCCTAGTAGGTCAATACCCAGCCCCTACCCCAAGCCTCAGGTTCCTCATCTCTAAAATGGGGTCCCTGGGCTAAATGCACTCTGTATCCTTCCTTCCTCTAACAATCCAAGAATGCCAAGAATGGCCCTATGTACGGATGTTTACTTGGGCAGATGCTGTCCACCGTCTGATAAGCAAGGAAAAGGGGCTGATCAGAGCAGAGTCATTCCCCACACTGCCACCAGCTGAGCGGTGCCCTGTTTGTTCCCCAACATCTGCTCCATCATTAGTAATGTCTTTAGTCCCAAACACAATGGGGTTTATTATCATTAATGATAATTATTGTTATTGAAGAACTAGAGAAACTTTACCTCATACTGATAGTTTGTTTCATGCCTTACATCAAATCTCTTTCTTCCCAACACATCTTTATTTTTCTTTAGAACACAGAAGAAAGGGCAGAAGAATAGACTGAGTTATATCAGGGTTCTTAACCAGGGGTGAACCTCAAAGTCATAGGGAGCTTTTTTCAAAAAAAAAAACAGATCTACAAACCCCAAACTAGACCTAAAGAATCTGTGTCTGGGGGGTGGCTCTGGCAATGTGAATGTTGAAAACACTACCCAGGAGATTCTGATGGGCCCCCTAAATTCCCTTTATTAATTTGGTTAACAGATATTTGTTTAGGACCTCCTATGGCTCAACATTCAAAGGTCTAAAGTAGGTAGAATTAAAAGATTTTATTTCTGCCCCTAAGGAGTTAGCAAAGGGTGAGGAAGAATGAACATGTAAACAGACACAGACTGACTAGGGTAAACCTACAAAGATAGAAGCACTGATGTTATAGGAGATGCATGAGGGGCTCCAACTCAGCCAAACGGGGCAGGAAGTCGTCTCAAAGAAGATAGCTTTGAATTAAGCTTTAAAGGACAATCAGAAGTTCGAGGAGGTGGGAAGAGGAATGCCACAGGGAAAGGTCCAGGATTCAGAACTACTGTTCAGGCAGAGAAAGCAGAGAGGAGAAGAAAGGGTTAGAATAAAAAACAACAGAAACTCCCCATTTCTTTTTTTTAAGATTTTATTTATTTATTTGTCAAACAGAGTGAGCACAGGCAGACAGAGTGGCAGGAAGAGGAAGAGGGAGAAGCAGACTCCCTGCTGAGCAAAGAGCCCGATGTGGGACTCAATCCCAGGACGCTGGGATCATGACCTGAGCCGAAGGCAGCTGCTTAACCAACTGAGCCACCCAGGCGTCCCGAAACTCCCCATTTCTAATGCTCCTAGCAGCCATATCTGAAGACCTTCCGCCGTCTCCCACTTGATCTGCAATGTCAACCCTGGGAAATAGAGGGGACCGGCTGCTGGTCTGGGGGTGAGAAGCTGGAGGATGAGCAGCAGATGCTGCAGAAGAACCAGATGTCTGGGAGAGCTGTGGTACTGTGAGTTTTGCTGCAAACATATGAGGCCCCCTGTACGGAATCAGCAAGTAAATGGCAGCGAGAAGGACTAGGCTTTGCAGCCAAGTCTAGTGTCTTCCTCACCAGCTACCCCCAATACCACCACCACCACAAACACCCCTTAGGCTGCACTTAACCTTTGTACCAAGTCTCCATCCAACCTTTTTCAAGGCTGACTCTGGAAGCACCGCCTGATTAGACCTAGTCGGCAGACACACTGACTGCGGGGATAGGGGGTCAACTCCACAATGACCGGCACCCCTTGAAGGTAGCATTTGTCTCAAGCTACTCAAGCCAGGTCCTAGCTACACTGAGTGATCCTCTTTTCTGAGCAGCAAACTGATTCAACAACCCACATTTCTCCGTCACTCCCATGTCTGTCCTCTGCAGCTACCTAGCTCTGTGAATGAGCTCTCTTGGCCTCCACTGTTGAACAGGACTTCAATATCCTGTCACTCTACCCCTAGTGCTCTGACCAGCCCCACTCAGTGCTCCAGGACCTTGAAGTGAAGGCTCATCTATCCTGACACAGGCAGCCTAGAGCAAAAGTTAGGGGCTTTAGAGTTTAGACTAAGGTAGGTTCCTCATAGTTGATTTACGGAGTCTCCTTGTCTCTCAAAAAGAAAAAAAACAAAAATTTAGAGGAAACATTTCTAATGGGGCCAAACACCGATCTCTCCCAGAGCTTCAAAACACTTATTAGGCACCACTGTTTGCAAGGTAGCCAGTGTGAAGATGTTTAAGACCAGAGCAAATACTGAGAAATGGAAACACACTCGTAGCTGCCAAGCCCGCTGTGGTCTTGGTCTGTAGCCCTCAGCTTACCACCTGCAGAGGGCTAGGGTGGCACCTTTGTGGTCTACCGTCTGTCTTTTTTGGGAGGAAGATTTTGCTCCAGGAAGAAAATCTGTGCACCCCACACAAAGTGGTTCTCAGTGGGAGGGGACTGTGCCCCCATTCCAGGGAATGTTTGGCAATGTTGGAAGACATTTTTGGTTTTCACAGCTGGAGGGGGAGGTGTCCTACTAAACATCCTACAGTAGAAAGGCAGCCCCCAACAACAATTAATTATCTGGCCCCAAATGTCAATAAGTCCAAGACTGAAAAAGCCTTGGGATTAGACTATGTCAGGAAAAGATATATGTTCTTTCTTCCTGCGACTGGAGGCTATTGCCTCCGGTTATTTGCTTAGGTGAAGAAGACTCCCTCACAACTGCTTGCCTCTCCTCACAAATCCAGAGACTGGCTAAACCCATCCTTTACAGATGATGGGAAAGCTTCCAGTGACTTTCCTGAAGTCGCACGAGTTAGCAGAGTAAGAACCTGGGTACTGAGCACCAACGCTGCTGAGTTCACACCATGGTCCCTCCACACTCTGCCATGTTCTTTCAAACCAAATCTAGTTACAGCCAAGTTGTTAGTGTCACAAGTTACAAAATAAAGCTTCTTTTGGAGGGGACATTTTCTTCTTTTTCCAAAAACCTTAGGATTTTCCATTTGGAACTCTGTGTGTGTGTGTGTGTGTGTGTGTGTGTGTGTGTGTGTTGGATGCCTCCAGGTAGAATAAGTCTGCCTCTCTCTAAGAGGGGAAGGATTTCAAGAGACTTCTTACCAGACCTCTGATTGCAGGCAGGTAAGTTAAATGACTGCCCAAGGCCTTAGCCAGGAGCTAATGAGGAGATTGAAAGACTTGATGTTTCTTTCAATTTCCAGTATTTCTGTTTTCATACTTCTACCCTGAGGGAAAACAAATAAAACAAAAGAAAGAAAGAAAGAACAAAAGGAAGGAAAGAAGGAAGGAAGGAAGGAAGGAAGGAAGGAAGGAAGGAAGGAAGGAAGGGAAAGGAAAGAAAGAGAGAGAGAGAGAGAGAGGGAGGGAGGGAGGGAGGGAGGGAGGAAGGAAGGAAGGAAGGAAGGAAACACAGCAAATGGAATCACTGTGGAACAGCTCCTGGCTTCAAGCCTCCAGTCCTGGATCACTGATGTCTTATTCCTGCTTCTCTCTTCCAGTGGACAGAGGGACTAGAGAAAACCTCTGCTGATGCAGTACCTCTAGAGTGTGGCTGTGCCCTGTGGGGAATGGCCAGAAGGAAGAACCAGAATTCCAGCTGCCTCCATGATGGGGATGGAGGAAAAGGACAGTTGGGAAGGGCCACTGGAGTGGAAGATGAGACTGCTGGTTGACAAGGGGTGAGATAAACAGGTGTTTGTGCCGTAAGGTGTGAGAAATGCTGTTGGGAAGGAAGGGTGTGAACCAAGCTGCTTGGAAGGAGGGTGCTAAGGAGCAGCTTCCCGAAGCAGTGGCAGCTGGACAATTCAGAGACAGTGGTCTCTGGTGAGGACATGGAACAGAAATACAGATGAAAGAGAATTCAACTTTAAGACCCTGTTGAGTCCACTGACCATCCTCCAGACAAGACCACAGAACACAGCTGGGATGAGGGGAGAGGTTATGTGAAGGGATGGCTTGACAGATCCAGGGTTAAGACCCAAGAGTGTATGTGCAGTTGGTCATATAACCTGTTGGCCTTCTGTATGTTCAGCAACAGCGAACCCTCTGTCTGCTGGTTCAGAGACCCTTAAACAATGGTCTAGGGATAGCACCTGCTGTGCTAGATCACGAGAACTCCTTGGGGAATCTTTAGAGGCCACACAGTATAAGGGATCCACCTATGCACGGATCTGATGGCCTACGTCACTGATAGAAGCCAGATTGCCAGGAGGACAAAGAGGCTCCTGACAGAAATATCTCCTGAGTGAGGGAGAAGTCTGGAATGGTGCCTTAGACCAGACTGCACAGCAAGGCTACAGTGCCAAATGGGAGTGATGGGTTGTCTCCAATGGGAGACTATTAATCTTCCTTCTCCCTGCTCCCCCCACTCCCCATACTTTGCCTCTGCCCTGGTGTGTATGTGCTTCAGGGAGAAGAAACCCAAGAGGTCAGACTGAAGAATGGATCATTCTAGGCTCTAGCTCCTCTGCTGGAGGACCCCTACAGGTTTCTCCTCTCTCACTTCTCCCCCCAAAAACCTGGCCAATTTGAAGAGGAGGAAAATTGTTAATCCACTGAGAGAGAGAGAGAAAGTTTCACATGAGCTGGAAAGAGATGGTGGCAAACCCCAGGGGTCAAGATCCAGTTAGCGCCACTGTTAGGACCACTAACAACATGGGCTTTGGAGTGAGACAAGACACATACACACACACACACACACACACACACACACCCTTTAACTAGCTACACTGTTGCCCTTAAGACAGAAAGAACCACAGTTGACCTGCAGCCTAGTGCTAACCATTTTCCTCTGAGACCTTGGTCATTCAGTTCTCTGAGCACTAGCTTCAGCTGTGAAATGGAGCTAATAACAACAACTTTAGAAGGCTGCCTTAAGGTTTAAATTTAAAATTAAATATGTGTATTTATATTAAATGGTATTATATGTTAAATTCTTATTGTAGGAATCAAATAACAGATAGTATCTACTATACAATAACCATTGAAAACATTATATATAATTTTTTAAAAACCACTTTACTGAGCTTTGACATGTAAAAAGCTGTACATATTTAAGGTATACAACTAGATGAGTTTGGAGATAACTACACACCTGCAAAATCATCACCACCATCAAGGCCATAGACATATCCATCATCTCCCCAAGTTTGCTCCCACTGTGTGTGTGTGTGTGTGTGTGTGTGTGTAAGAATGCTTCACATAAGATCTATCGCCTTAGAAAATTTTAAATATACAATGCAGTGTTGCTAGCTATAAGCACCATACTACATAGCTGATCTCCAGAATTACTTCTCTAACATAACTGAAATTTTACACCCTTTGACCATTCCTGCTCCATCACCCTCTCCTCCCAGGCCCTGGCAACCACCCTTCTACTCTCTGCTTCTATGAGTTTGACTACTTTAGATTCCACATAAAAGATTATACAGTATTTGTCTTTCTGTGTCTGGCTTATTTCATTCAGCATATAGTCCTCCATGCCCACCCATGTTGTCCCAAATGACAGCATTGTCTTCCTCTTTAAAGCTTTATGTAATTCTCAACTAAAAAAATATTTTATGGCCTTTCCCTTTTTTAAACCAAATAAATTGGTCTATTTTCCTCAACATCAACTCCTTTTTCACTGCATTACTATATACCCAAGTTAACTTTTCAATTTTCAGAGACTCTAGAATTATGTGGTTAACATGGTACATGGGAGAGAAAATTATTGGTGAAATATGAAGAAACCCACATCAGGGAAGACAGTAATCAAGATTCAATAAAAATATGATCCAGAAAAATATCTATACAATGTCACCAACTCAGTTACTGGCATAATGGGAGAGGTGGGGGTCTACCCAATGTTCCATCTGTGCTCACAAATATACTTACTATTTAACCTGGCTGAGGAACAAAGTACCAAGAAGCATGAAGATGAAGAAGCTGATTTTCAGTGGTTAGTCTTCAAATAGGAGTTAACCTTCTAGGAAAACCTGGCTAATCAATTCAATAAACAATTGTTTAAGGATCTAGAATACCAAAGGAGTCAGAATATCAGCACTTTCTTCACTCTTCACATTTACAACATTGGTGGGAAATGGGGGTCCTTTAAAGAAAAATAATAATAAAACTGGGAAAGAGAAGAGGCATCATGAACCTCTTCTAGGTCCTCAGTCTATACCGTTTCTCTTGCTACCTCTTCCCTCAAAGAACAAATCCACTACCAACATTTTGCCTGTCTCCTCTAGGCTGTGGACTCCTACATCTTCAGGCCTGTCTTCTTTCCTAAGCACAAACTGTCTGCTTAGGAGATATTTCTGCATGAATTGAACTGTTACCTTAAAATGAATGTTTTCTTAAAAAACATTATCTTTCCTCTCTAGACTTTTTATGTCCATCAATTTTTATTATGTTGCTCTCCATCTCCTCCCAAACAGTCAGGCTCCTAACATTTGAGTCTGATCAAACACAATAGCCTTCTACATGATTCTCCTACCTCCAGTACCTCCTACCGTCCAATGTACCATATGGGAGGAAAACTGGCCCCTCTACCCTCCTAGGTTCCATAGCTGAGTCTATGAAATAAACCAGCAATGGGGAAATTTAACAGTAGAAAAAGCATACAAATTTATTAATTTTGAATATTACATGCATGGGGGCAACCCAGGAGGAAAAGGGGAATATCCAGAAAAGCAGTGAGACTCAAGAGTATAAATACTGTCTTAGCTGTGAAGGGGGGAATAAAGGCAAGTCAAGGAGAGTAAACATTTTTTAGGAAAGATAAAGGTACCCTTAGAAGAATAGATGGGAAATATGATAGTTTTTGTGATAAAGTTTATCTGAGTGTAGTGTCAAATCCAGTCTCCTCTCCTGATAAGAGCTAATCTTCCCTCACTTGATGGAACTCCGCGGAGGAGACTTAACAATAATGGTGTTGCTATGGAAGGACCTGCCTTTAGGCAGATAAAGGGAATTCAGAGAAAGCCTCTCCCTGCATTTGGTGGTGTTCAAATGCCTTCAGTTCAAACTAATCCACATCCCCAAGAAGCATATTGGGAGGGGGGGGGACTTCCTGACCTCTTCGGTTCCCTGCACCATGCAGACAGATAAATCCTCCCTAACATGCCCTTCATTCTCAGTCTCTACTCAAAAGACTTCATTGGCTTCCTAATGACCTGTACAATAAAGTCTAAAACACCTGTGAAGGCATTAAAGGTTTGCTGTAAGGTGGCCGTAACTTCCTCCACATCTAGCCTTATTTCTCAGTATCTTCACGGCAGGATTTCTCAATCTCAGCACTATTGACATTTTGGACCTGATGACTTTTTTTTTTGTTATCACAGACCGTCCTGTGCAGGTGGAACTTATGGTCGCATCCCCGGCCTTTACCTGCTACATACCAGTCACACTCCTCACCCCAATTAGAACAGTCAAAAATGTCTCCCCATGTTGTTAAGTGTCCTCTGGGGAGCAAAAATCACCCCAGTTGAGAGCCACCCCCCTGCAGGAACTCCACACATCCAAAGTTGTAGTCATTGTTCTTCCATATAAAAAAAAAGGCATTCTTTCATTCAACTATGTATTTATTTATGTGTTCATCGTGCCTGTATATATGCGTGTACCTCTTTGTTTCAGCACATTGCTTCCCCTTCCAGAATACCTCAAAGGGTTTTAGGCCCTTGGGGAAGTGACGCTCTTCACGACCAGCGAAGTAAAGAGCAGATGATCTGCTACTCCAGCAATGCAAAGCCTTCCACCATCTGGCCCTGGATGTCCTTCTTCTGCCTCATCTGCCACCAGCTCGTCCTCATACTCTCTGCTCTAGGCAGGCAGTTCCCTTGAGTACTCCACAGTTTCTCAGCTTCCAGCCTCTGGTTACTTCCTCTGAGTTGCAGCTCAGACCATGGATTATCCTTCTCCAGTCCACTGAGGGTTCTGAGTACCAACTCCATGCTCTGCTGAACAGCCCGTGGCCCTGTGCATACCTCCATCAATATTCCTAGCATGTTCTGGGACGCCTGGGTGGCTCAGTTGGTTGGACAACTGCCTTCGGCTCAGGTCATGATCCCGGAGTTCTGGGATCGAGTCCCGCATCGGGCTCCCAGCTCCACGGGGAGCCTGCTTCTCCCTCTGACCTTCTCCTCGCTCGTGCTCTCTCTCACTGTCTCTCTCTCAAATAAATAAATAAAATCTTTAAAAAAAAATATTCCTAGCATGTTCTACTGGAACTGTATGTTTATTTCTCTAAGTCCCCAAAGTGAACATGAGCAACTTAAGGGTTAACTCTGTATAATATTTTCTGTCATTTCTACAAATCTAGGCTCAGTACCACTGGAATATAGTCACACACACAAAAAAATAGCTAACACGTATTGAGTGCTTACCGCATGCTATATGATGTTAATCACATCTAAAAAAATACCTTCAGGAGCACCTGGGTGGCTCAGTTGGTTAGGTGTCTGCCTTCATCTCAGGTCATGATTCCAGGGTCCTGGAATTGAGATTTGCATTGGGCTCCCTGCTTAGCGGGGAGCCTGCTTCTCCCTCTCCCTCTGCTGCTCCCTCTGCTTGTGCTCTCTCTCTCTCCCTCTCTGTCAAATAAATAAATAATCTTTTAAAAAATAAATAAAATAAAAATTTAAAAATGAAAAATACCTTCAGAGCAACATCTAGAATAGTGTTTGACCAAACGATTAGGCATCATAGCCTGGCCAACGTGACATATAAAATTTACCAACACAGGCTTGAAGATGGGCAATCCTGGGGCAAATAAGACCTAGTATATTCTGTAACAACCACTCCCTCTTCTGCACCTAATACTTAAAATTGTCTATAATATCCATTTGAGACATATCATACAGTGACTTGAGTTATTGTTTATCCTTGGTTTCTGTCTGTCTTGTCTTATCAACTAAACTAAAAACTCCTTCAGGCAGGGAGCATATTTTGTAATTCTTAATTCTTCTCATCCCCACAATGCCTTATCCAGAGATGAGCACGCACCGGGCACACACAATGTGTTAAATAAAAGAGCTAGTTTAAAAATAAACTCAGAGGGGCGCCTGGGTGGCTCAGTGGGTTAAAGCCTATGCCTCCGGCTCAGGTCATGGTCTCAGGGTCCTGGGATCGAGCCCCGCATTGGGCTCTCTGCTCAGCGGGGAGCCTGCTTCCTCCTCTCTCTCTCTCTCTCTCTCTCTCTCTCTGCCTACTTGTGATCTCTGTCTGTCAAATAAATAAATAAAATCTTTGAAAATAAATAAATACATAAATAAACTCAGAAATTCTTTGGGATAGATAATTCAATAGTGTTACCCTCGGTACACTAAGTGGACACGGTGTGGCCATTTGCCAGGGGACCCTTGTTTTAATCATAAAAGTAAACATCTTCATCTTCTGCCATCCCAAGAATACATTCCCAGCTCCCAAGAACTGCTGAAGGCTTTGAACATTGCCAAGGAGATGGTTCTGGCTAGAGGATCTGAGAGTAGAAGCCATATAGGATGGAACAGGAAATTCCAAGGTGGTTTAGGAACCAGTGTTAACCAACAGAAAGAAAGTGTTATGGGTATTAGAGTACAGAGAATATAGGGCCTCTAACTGCAGGGCTCTAGAAGCAAAGGAGCTTCCCTGGAATGACAACATTTTTAGATATGTGTGGTTCTTGATAGAATAGTTGAGTTCAAGAAATGATAAACAGGAACAGAATCCTCCTTGTCAGGTCAAGTCCAAGACTGTCAAGCTTTTCCTGAGCCTCCAGTCACATTTAGTGACCCTCCCCCCAACTGTGTTTTCCATTCGTTTCCATTTTGTAGGCACCATCATCATGCTGTATTGTAATTATTTGTCTTCTTGTCTGAGTCTCTCACTAAACAGCAAATTTCTAGAAATCAAAGCCTGTCTTGTTCATCATCCTATCTCCTAACACTGTGAACAATGAGTGGAACCTAGTTGGTATTAAACATTTGTCTGTGGAAGAAAAAAGGCTTGGAAAGAAAAGCAGAATGGAGCACATGTGTGCGCGCGCACACACGCACACACACACACACACACACACACACACTCACCCACAGGAATATGGGACCTATTTCTGACCCATTCTGGGTGAATGAAAGTGAGCAGGGCACTTCAACTTACAGGGCTTCTGTTTTATCATCTGGAAGACAAGGAATTTTTAGCTTTAGGATTATATGAGCATTCAAGGAATGTTTTCAGGAAATACAAGGAAAATACAGTTTAGGAGTCGGGTTTTGTTTTTTTTTTAATGTGGCTACACAAAACATAAATCTAAAATGGAGCAAAGACTTGATTATTTCAAAGGAAAAAAGGAGGGAGGATGGAAGGGAGGGAGGGAGGGAGGAAAAGAGGGAGGGAGGGAGGGAAGTTGACGCAATGTTACCTGAACTCTCAAGTTAATTGAAACTTGGTTAAAAGAATGTATGGGATAAGATGACTTGTCCTGAGCTAATTAGCTTAATTTTGAATGTGTAAATTAAAAAAATATATAGCTACACTTATAAAATACTAAGCATAACAAAATAGAAAATTTAAGGACCCAGAGATTACAAACATGGGAATGCACAAATAACTATACTTCAAAGAAAGGATAAAGTCAATGCTACCTAGACACTTCTAAAGCATTAAAAAAAAGTGGGTGGGGGGAGTCTGAGTTATTTATTGAAACTAAGAATAATGTGATAACTAACCCAAAGGTGTCATGGCAAACTTCTCACCAATCTCACTTTTAGTATCAAAAATAATATATATTATAGGATATATATATATTATAGTACTAAATATAAGAAGTAAAATAGCAAACAGAATCGGGCAACTCAGAAAATATTTAACATACCATGGCTAAGTGGGATTTATTCTAGAAAGGCAAGGATATTTCATTATTAGGGAATTTAACATATCATTTACCATGTCTGGGAAATGAAAAGAAAAAGCAGTCATGATTATTTCTATGGATCCTGAAAGTACATTGGATATTTGATAAAAATGTAATGTCTACTCTTAATAAAATCTCTTACTAGATACTGACTATCTTTCTTTTAATACAACTAAATAATTATTGAACGCTTACTGTATGCTAGGCACGGTTCTAGGCACTTGGGATACGGTAGTGAATAAAGGAGGCAAAAACCTCTGCCCTTTTGAGGTTTACATTTTAGTGATGGAGACAGACAATAAAAGTAAGCATAATGATTAATTACCTAGTATGTTAGAAGGCAGTACATGGTATGGAAAATAAAGCAGAACAGGATGAGGAAAATCAGGAGAGCTAGAAGTAGAGGCAATAGTGATTTTTTTTTTTTATTGTTTAGAGAGGAAGGGGGAGGCAGGGGAGAGAGGCAGAAGGAAGAGGAGAGAGAAAATCCCTAGTAGGGTCCATGCCCAGCTGGGAGCCTGACAAGGGGCTCAGTCCCACGACCCAGAGATCACCACCAGAGCTGAAATCAAGAGTCAGACACTTAACCAACTGAGTAATCCAGCCACCCAGCAATCGTGACTTTAAATAGAGTGTTAAAGATGACATTGTCAAAAATACTTTTAGGGGGTAAGACAGCACCTGCAGCTATCTGGGAAAGGGGAGAGAGAGCCTACCAGTTGAGTTCAAAAAGCAGCAAGGAGGACAATGTAGCTGGCATATTTTGTAGTATAACAGTGAGGTAAGGTGTGTTGTTGGAAGATGTGACAACCACACCCTCATAGAACCACATCAAAAGACAGAAAGGATAGTATCTCCTACAGCATTTCTTTTTATCAGTGAAGAGTGTACAGCCAGAAACCTTAGAAAAGACTTCATAACACCATCAAATCTCCCTAAATTAATCTATCAATTTAACACAACCCCATCTTAAAAAACCAACACAATTTTTTTTTAAAGGGCAAGCTGATTGTCAAGTTCACATAGGAGAAAAAAAACAAACACAAAACTTCCGAAAGAGAAGCACAAATAAAGGAAATGCACGTTATCAACTACTGAATAGCCATCTAAAAGAAAATAAAGTTGGATGCCTACATCACACCTTATACTGCAATAAAGTCCAGATTGATTGAAGAGGGAAAAGATAAAGTTCTTAGAGACAGTGGTGGAGAGGAGGTTAAATTTTCACTGTAACCCTTTGCATCTTACAATTTGTAGTGCATGCATTGCATATTTAAAATTAATTGTTTGAAAACATAGCTCTTACATAAGCAATAGAGTATAGTAGAAAGACCACAGACCTGAGAATCTGGTGGTGTTTTCAAGTCCTGATTTTGCACTAATTACATTGTAACCTTGGGTAAGTCATTTCATCTGCACTTCATCTCTAAAGTGGTCGATCAGATGGACTCCAGGCTCTTTGAATTCTAAAATTCTATTAGCACTATAAGCTTAAGCTTAAGAACTGACCCAAGAGTACTTTTATCTGCTATCCCTAGTTTTGACAGTTCCTCTAATAAAAAGCAGATGATCTACTGTGGAAGTTGGCATCAAACTTTATCAGTGCTCACTGCATTCACGCCATTACTGTTGAATAAAGAGAGTGTGCAGAGTGCACATGAGGGCTCGGCCGGGAGCTTCTGGCCTGTTAGTCATGGAGATGATAGTTGGCCGCGCCACATACCAGACAAATGATAAGGATCACTTCGTGGGATTGGATGCCTGGGATCATGAGGCCTGTGACTCATACCAGAAGGTGCCAAAAGGATTCTAGAGTCCACTGCCAATTCGGAGGCTGATTGTCTGTTTTGGGGTTTATTTGAATCTCTGATCTTTTCTGGGCCCCACCTCTTGGCCATCTTAAAAAATAACCTCCATCAAAAAAGGGAAAAGGAAAAATTTTTAATTAAATTTTAAAAATTTTTTAAAATAAGATTTTAAAAAGGAAAAAGATAAAACATAAATCAGTCTGATTACTTCCTAACAACTATACTAAAGACTAGTGATTAGCTAGCTTAGCCAATAGGCTAATTGCTTTATGGGTTTCAAGGAATTGAATAGCTGAAAGGCATCTTAGCTATCATCTAGTCTAACCACACATTTTACAGATGAGAAAGTGAAGCTGAGAAGGGTCAGCTTTTGTAGCATAAGGCACATAGCCAGTTCCTGGCAAATTCTAGATAAAAATTCAAATATCCAGGCTCTTGGTCTAAAGCTGTTTCCACCTGTCATCTTTCATCCTTAATTTATCTTCCAAATTGCACTCACATGTACCGCCTGCCAAAAGCATGTTTTATTTCCAGTAATGTTTGGCCTCATCTGCTGCATCTGGACCCTGATATTCTTTACACCCAAGACTTAAGGAGTAGAGCTTCCGAGCGGGCCCTGTGGGAGGAAGGCTAAAGGGAACATAGAAATTCCAGTTTCGACCTGCCCTTGAGAAACTGTCTCCTACCCAACCCTCCCCCCACCCCGCCCCCATCATCCATCTCCAATCACTTACTCAGGGGTACTTCTCATCAGATGCTTTTTTAAAAACCTTCAGGCCCTTCTTTTCTACTGCCATCCCCAGCCAAAATGTTTCTTAGAACTTACAAGCTTCTCTCAGACACATGCCCAACCTACTTCTACCCAGGAACCAGCTGTCAGCAAATTTCCTTGGGGGTTTATATTTCCCTTTAACTTAAGTAGGTCATTGCTCCAAAGGAAGTGTAAAGATGGAATGAATGAAAATAAGCTGCTGGATTTGGCTTGTATGAGGTTTGTGAAAAAAACGCAAGGAGATGGGCAGAGTGGCAGGGCTGGGCCAGTAAAGGAAGTCCCCCTGTGAGCCTCCCCGTGACTCAGACCTTACAGCATTACTAGTCAGACAGGCAGAGGAAACACTGAAGGGATTTAATCATTAAGACATGAAGTCACTGTCCTGCCTGGGTCTATATGCATTTCTTCTGAAACAGAGGAGAGAGCTCAAGTTGGTACAAGAGATAAGCAATCTGGGAGATGCCCTTTCATAAACTGAAAAGAGGTGTTTGGGGCCAAAAAGAGGAAGATGTGTGACCTGAAACTCAAAGGTCTTATCAATATAGCTGACTTCCTTCCAACAAAAATCAATGGGTGTGGGGGAGGCGGGGATCTATTTGTCATCTCTCCCAAGCTGTCCCATCTCCTTTGAAGAGTCCTGAGGACTCCTGTCCACAGAATAACCATCCCCAGTTGGATGCAGGGTGTGGGGTAGGACACCCTATGGGATTAGGCTGGGGGAAATCAGAGTAAAATGACAAGGATGACCTTGTTGGGGAGAAAGGAGGGGAAAGTCACAGAAAGGGAACATCAGCATTGTAGGGAAGGGGGCACTGTCGGAAGGGAGCAGGTCTATTCCCTACATGAATGCCAGGGCCCTTTCTGTCACAGCTGGCTCTCACCCTCTTCTTCTGAGACCATCTAGAAGCCCGCTTCCTGCCAAGTGCAGCAAAGTCTGCTCCGACACTTCCGACCCACACCCTACCCCGTCGCCACATGAGGTCTGGTTTGCCATTGTTCAGACCTGTCTGCTACACCGACCAGGTTGCAGGCGTCTTCACTTCCACGACCAAGGAACATGCTGGAACCTCACTAACATTATTGGTTGTATCATTGTTGCCCCTAAGACTTTGACCCTTAAGATATATAGTGACGCAGGGACGCCTGGGTGGCTCAGTCAGTTTAGCATCTGCCTTCGCCTCAGGTCATGATCCCAGGGTCCTGGGATCGAGTCCTGCATCCAGCTCCCTGCTCAGTGGGGAGCCTGCTTCTCCCGCTGCCTGCCGCTCCCCTTGTTTATGTTCTCAAACAAATAAATAATTAAAATCCTAAAAAAAGAGAGCTATATAGTGATGTAGACTAGAAATCTGTGGATAAAGTGTTCCTTCAAACTAGTCTGCTCTGTTGGAGTGCCTACTTCCATCAATTCACTCGTGTATTAAATATTTGTGGAGCACCTACTAAGAAGCATCAGACAGTGTGGGAAAGGACACAAGGATGAAAAAAACTGCCAAACTGCCCTCTTGAACTCTATTCTCTAGTCTGGAGAAGAATTTACAGAGAGAAATAACAATGTGAGCCACATAGATAATTCTGAAATGTTCTAATGGCCATATTCACAAAAGGTAAAAAGAAACGGGTCAAATTGATTCTAATAATATAGTTACTTAACTCAAGAGATCTAACACTTCATTTTGACATGTAATCACTATTTTTAAATAACTGATGACATATTTTACCTTTATTGTATGGAGTTTTTGAAATCCAGTGTTTTATACTTAAAGCCAATCTCTATTCAGGCACTTAATTTTCATCAGAAGTATTTAGTCTGTATTTAAATTCCATAAACTTACAATTGATGAAGTCAATTCACATGCGCAAGTTTTTTCAAACATACTTAAAAGTTTTCTGCTAACTTTACTAGTTCTTGAACTTAATCTGTTAGGATTAATTAGAATTCAGCACAATGGTGCGTATATTAGTTTGCTGTGGGTACTATAATAACTTATTGCAAATTTGGTGAATTAAAACAAGATGAATTTGTTTTGTGACTGTTCTGAAGTCCTAAAATTGAGGTGTTGATAGGGCTGCATTCCTTTGGAGAGCTCTAGGGAAGGACCTGTTGCCTTTCATTTTCCAGCTACTACAGGCTGCCTGCATTCCTTGACTTGCCTTCTGCTCCTTGTATGGTTCTGACCAATGCTCCCGTCATCACATCTCCTTCTCCATCTGATTTTCTCTGATTATCTATCCTGCTTTTCAATTATAAGGACCCTTGTGATTATATTGGGATGACCTGGATAATCCAGGAAAATCTCCCCATCTCAAGATCCTTACCTTAACCACATCTACAAAGTCCAGATTGCCATACAAAGGAATATTCAGAAGTTTTGGTGATTAGGTTGTAGACATCTTTGGGCGGCCATTATTCTGTCTCCCACAGTAGGTCAAGAAAGTGAAAGAAGACTGTAATGGTAGATGGAAAGGGCAAGAAAGCAATAGGGACAGTTATAGTGATGGCAAGCAAGGAAGGAGCCATATCAGCAAAGTTTTGTAGACCATGGCAGGGATTTTGTTCTGTATCTTAAGACCAATAGAAAGTCATTGAATTTGCATTTTGAAAAAGTGTATTCTAACTAAAAAATTAAAAATAGATTGAAAGAAGGCAAAAAGCATTGAGAATCAGTTGAGACTTTGTGTTGTGATTAGATGATTGATGGTAATGGCTTGGACTAAGGAGGTGGCTGTAAAGGCAAAGAGAAAGGGAAATATTTGAGAAATATTGAGGAAGTAAATCTTGTAGGACTTGGCAATAGATAAGCTAAGCAATGGGGAGTAAGGGTCAAGGCCATGTTAAAGATAGTATGTAGGTATCCAACTTGCTGAATTAGATAGATAATAGTCCAGTTCACCACAACAAAAACACTGCTCAGACCAGGTTTGTTTGGGGGACAAGGGATGTGGTTTTGAACATGTTAAGTTTGAAGTGACTTTAAGAGAACAAAGTAGAAAAGTCAATGGGCAGTTGGAGATAGAAGTGCAGAGTTTCCTCTCATTTGCAGGGAAATTGCAAAGTTTTGGTTTTTAGGTGGTTAATAAAGCCTTGTGTACAAATGAAATCACCTATAATAGAAGACAATTAGAAGAGTGCCTAGGGCATAGCCTTGAGAGAGTTGAACATTCAAGGACCATATTAAAAAAGGACCTAGAGCCTACAACTTCACAAAAGCCAAGAAAATATTATTAAAAGAGATGTGTTCAATAAGACTGATTGCTCCTGAGAATTCAGTAAGTGAATTTCTGCAAAACCAATACCAATTCACCTACACTATTAGTCCATAAACTTCTAGTGGAGCAGTTTACATCAGTGAGGACCTACCATGCCTTCCCACCAGTTTTAAGTAAATCATGGCCATGGTAACTGGTTTCAGGGTGGGCACATAAACACAGAGACCTAATGAGATCCATTTGTTGGTACTTCAAGGAAAGAAAGTATCACTCTTTCCCACTGTCCTGAAACTTGAGGAGATAAAGAGCCTGAAGCTGTTTCTATCATTTTGCTACTAGTCTAGGACTAGAAGCAACACTTGGCAGAAAAGAAAGATGGTGGAAAACCAAATATTTATGACACCTTTCTGGTTCTAAAACCCAGCTATACTTGAAGCTTGATCTAGCCCTACACTTTCCACCTAGATGAGCCAATAAATTATTTTTTTGAATCAGCCAAGTAAGTACAAAATGTCACTTACAAAAGGAGGATGCTAAATTCTATGACAGGATAAGTGAAATGTAACCTATGTTTAAGATCTTTAGAGAAACTGCCTTATATATTAAGATGATCAGATGTTGACTAAAATTCTCATCATAATCATAAGAGATTCTGAAAGCAGATAAGAGAATTTGAGAGCAGGAAAATAAAACAGATAGAAATACCAGAAGAGTTTCTATGTTCATGAGCTCCAATTTGTGATGTACTCAGAAATAAATAGGAACATATTAAATTAGAGTTAAAAATTATAGCCCCAGAGTGTCTTTTTTTTTAAGATTTTATTTATTTATTTGTCAGAGAGAGAGGGAGAGAGAGTGAGCAAGCACAGGCAGACAGAGTGGCAGGCAAAGGCAGAGGGAGAAGCAGGCTCCCTGCCGAGCAAGGAGCCTGATGTGGGACTCGATCCCAGGACGCTGAGATCATGACCTGAGCCGAAGGCAGCTGCTTAACCAATTGAGCCACCCAGGCGTCCCTATAGCCCCAGAGTGTCTTAAAGTAATTTCTTTATTGTGACCAGAAATCTGGTTGCAAGGTTTTCTTGTTCTCTTTTGTCTTGAGCTTATATCTTTCATGAGCCCTGAAATGGCAATTTTACAGATGCATGAATTATAATATTCATGAGTTCCATGGCATTGTAATTGTACTCAGCAATTATAATTTTCATTGACACAAAAGTTACAGACTCCTGGGACCTGCTCAGTAGAACTTAAGACTGTTGCTAGGCACCTCACAAAAGTGATTATCCCCTTTATGGGAATTGAGGATTTTGACCTTGAATAACTTTTACATTGGGAAGTTAAAATGTACTGGCCTTGGCTTCTCTGAACCCATTTTTTTTTTTAAATTTTAATTCCAGTATAGTTAACATACAGTGTTATATTAGTTCCAGGCATGCCTTATAGTGATTCACCACTTCCATACATCACCCAGTGCTCATCATCACAAGTGCACTCCTTAGTCCCCATCACCTATTTCAGCCATCCCCCCCATCCCCACCACCTCCCCTCTTGGTAACTAACCACCAGCTTGTCCTCTACGGTTGAGGCTCTTTCTTGGTTTGTCTCTTTTTTCTCCTTTGTTTTATGTCTTAAATTCCACATCTGCGTGAAATTATATGGTATTTGTCTTTCTCTGACTTATTTCACTTAGCATTATACTTTTCAGCTCCATCCATATGGCAAGATTCCATTCTTTTTAGGGCTGAATGATATTCCATTGCATATATATACCACATCTTCTTTATCCATTCATCTGTTGATGGGCTGTTGGGCTGCTCACATAATTTGACTGTTGTAAATAATGCCGCTATTATAATTACTGGGGTTCAAGCATCCCTCTGAATTAGTGTTTGTGTATTCTTTGGATAAATCCCTACACTGGATCAAGGGGTAGTTCTAGTTCTATTTTTAACTTTTTGAGGACCCTCCATACTGCTTTCCACAATGGCTGCACCTATTTGCATTCCCACCAACAGTGCAAGAGGACTCCTTTTTCTCCATATCCTTGCCAAAACCTATTGTTTCTTGTGTTTTTTATTTTAGCCATTCTGACAAATGTGAGGTGATATCTCATTGTAGTCTTGATTTGTTTTTCCCTGATGATGAGTAATGTTGAGCATCTTTTCATATGTCTGTTGTCCATCTGTATGTCTTCTTTGGAGAAATGTCTGTTGATGTTTTCTGCCCATTTTTTAACTGAATTATTTTGAGGGCATGTTGAGTTGTATAAGTTCTTTATATATTTTGGATACTAACCCTAATCTTCTCTGAGCCCATTTGTTAAAAATACAACAAAGTGTGGGCCTGCCACAACTCAAAAGAATGGATCCAGTAAGAGAAAATCTATGAACACCTACTAAGTACCCACCATATACAAGACAATATGCTAGGCATACTCAGAGGCTTGAGTCATTGTCCTTGTTCTCACAGAGCTTGAAAACTTGTGACAAATACAGGACATACTCATCAAGACTCATATATCAATATAAAGCAGCATATAAGTAATTAAAAAGAATTATGCAAACAATAAGAAGTTAGGTGCTAGAAGAACAAGAAATCAGCTCGAAGTAGAATGCCTTGAGGGTAGGCACAAGTTAATGGGCAGAAGTAAAGACCTCCGCAGGCAGAAAGCTCTGTATTAACAAAGAAGCAGAGGGAAAGATGTTGATAGGTAACTGTATTATAGAGCAGTCTGCTGAAGCAATGATTCTTACAGAGTTTTAGTTGGAGGGAGGGGGACTGCCTTGCAACCAAACTATCTCATAAATGCCAAATGATCTTACTCATGAAAAGTACCATTAATCATCTTTTGATTTAATGAGCATAATATTGAGCTCCTACTATGTACCAGGTTTCAGCCTTCTGGAGGTAATGTGTGAAAAGATTGGAAAGTCATTAAATGATAACCTGTAAAATTTAGGTTCTATCTTATAGGAAATGAAGTATTAAAGACTACTGAAGACTAAGTCCATGGAAACAGTATCAAAGCCTCAGTATCAAAGCCTCAGTATCAAAGCCATCATAGCTATGAACATGAGAGCCTGGACTTGGTTTGTGTGTAAAATAAACTTTTTGTTGATCAACACAGTGTAAAATGAAAAGTGAGATAATGGAAGATAGGACTGGGTCATGGGAAATTGGGGCATTCTTCTGACAAAGCCAGATTTGCCTCTTACTGTTAGCTGCTACGTGGAGGATGGATTTTATAAGGATGACACCAAAAGGAGCCCAGGTAGAAGGCCATTGCAAAGCCCTAGGCAAGAGTTCGTGGTGACCATAGGACTAGGGAGAAGGAGATGGGTTCAAGGGACAGTTAAAAGCAACATCATTAGGACTTGATGACCATCACTGACTGTCAGGGATGATGGGAAGGGAGGATTCCAGAATGACTCTCAGGTTTCTGAATTGAGCAGACAAGGTGGAAAGTGCCCATTCCCAAGGTGGGAAGAACCATTAACCAGGGTACCAGATGTGGTGTAGCTTTGGGAGAGAAAGATGATGGGTTCACTGTTGCATAGTGTGTAAACCAGGACTCACTGGCTGCAAGCCATGGACACCCATGTCAAAATACCTTAGGCAATTTCACGGTTCATAAAACTGGATGATGGAAAGGTGGAGATAGGAAAGACTTCACAACTAAATCTAAAACCATCAGGACTTGCTCTCTGTCCTGTGCTCTCTCTCTCTCCACTTGACTTCTACCTGTAACTTAGGGCTCATTCTCTCAAGGCCCTCCAAGTGTCAAGGGACATGTCTGCCAGCAGTTCTGGAATCTAAGAAAAGAGCTACAGTTTTCACTGCTACATTTTTAAAAATCCCAGGAAAGAGATCCCAAGGAATAAAAGAATGAATGAAATAATCTAAGTCTCTGGGGCGCCTGGGTGGCTCAGTGGGTTAAACCTCTGCCTTCAGCTCAGGTCATGATCTCAGGGTCCTGGGATTGAGCCCCGCATTGGGCTCCTTGCTCAGCGGGAAGCCTGCTTCCCCCACCCCTCTCTCTGCCTGCCTCTCTGCCTACTTGTGATCTCTGTCTGTCAAACAAATAAATAAAAATCTTAAAAAAAAGTAATCTAAGTCTCTGGTCTTGAGGAATTATAGTCTTAAAAGCACAGAAACTTGAGGCCATCTCTGGTACCTCCAGGAGGCTGAAACCTGGTACATCTTAGGAGCTCGATATTATGCTGGTTAAATCAAAAGAGGACTAATGGCAGTTTTCATGAGTAAGATCATTTGGCATTTATGAAACAGTTTGGTTGCATACACTTTGTCTATTATGTAGATTAAAGCAAGGCAGTCCTCTGTCCCTACACCTAACTCATGAGTTAAAATATAACACATATGGTAGAATTTTCTCTTTTTTTAAGATTTTATTTATTCATTTGAAAGACAGAGAGAGCACAAGAAGGGGGAACAGCAGGCAAAGGGAAAGGGAGAAGCAGGCTCCCCGCTGAGCAGGGAGTCTGATGTGGGCCTCAATTCCAGGACCCTGGGATCAAGACCTGAGCTGAAGGCAGATGCTTAACCTTCTGAGCCACCCAGGCACCCCCTCATAGGTGAAATTTTCTGATAGAAGGGCCACTTTCTGTCTGCAGTCTTATTCCCCTCACAATGCCTGGGAGAGCTCCTTTGTGCTGCAGGAGTCAGAAGACATGTCATGCTTCTCATCAAAAATTCCTTCCTACCCACCACCAGCACCACCATGGCTACACCACCACTGAGATTTTCCCAACTTGCCCTCAACATTATTACCCACCAGTTAGGAGAAAAGATTCAGAGCCCTAGCAGACCACTTTTAAAGACCATAAAACAAACTTGAAACTATCACGGTAAAAGCTGGTTTCTCTTCGTAACTGAGTTCCTTTGAAGGCAAAGACTGGGTGGGCACACTCAACAGTTATAAACGGAAACCAGCTTCCAGACCTACAGTCTTTGGTATTATGGCACGTGACACTGCTTGCCTATTGTCTGAACCTCAACATTTTCTTTCAGTTAGTTGTATTTGCTCAGGCTGCCAGTAGCACTTCCTGAGCGCTACTCTGTTATGCATGACACCGTACTAAACACCAAAAGACATAGAAAAGCAGCCAGGCTTCCCCAAGGCACAATCGAAAGAGTGACGAGAACAGTAATTTCTTGCTAGATCTAGATCAGACCCCTCCATCTCAGTGTCTAGATTCTGGTGCCCCTGAACCTCTTCCTTCTGATCCTATGGGACCCCGCACAGATTTGTAAGTGGCCACAATTGTTTTTTCTCCTACTTTACAGTGACTTTCAGTTCACTCATCATTTTAAAAGTGTATCTGCTTTCCCTGCTGCTACTGTCACACCTCCTGCCATCATCAAGAGCCACACATTTACTTTGTTCCAGCTGAACAGTGGCATCACACACACACACACACACACACACACACGTGATGTACTCTATTACCAGGCCACAAAATAACTCTACTCCCAGCCTTCCTTTCATAGAAAACTCTAAAGATCTAGTTCTTCATTCCACTTGTTTTTTATTACAACCCTTCGGCCAACGAAGCTGACACTTGTCTATAGATGCTACCTAATCAGTATAACACTGTTGGGGCACCTGGGTGACTCAGTCCATTAAGAGTCTGACTCTTGATTTCAACTCAAGTCATGATCTCAGGGTTATGAGATCGAGCCCCGACTCGGGCTCCATGCTGAGCCTGCTTAAGACTCTCTTTCCTTCTCTCTGCCCCTCACCTACTCCCTCTTTAAAACAAAGAAACAAACAAGCAAACCAAAACAGTATAACACTGTTAAAATCTCTAGGGGCTGGGCCAGAAGACCTTCTGGAAATCTTCACTCCTACCATCCCTGAGCCTCCTGATTTCCCGTGTTCCTTCTTTCCTGCCTTAACCCTCCCTCTCCCCATTCAGGCGTATTATTTGCCTTTTAAGTACTCACTCTAAGGGGGCTCGTGGTTTCTCTAACAGCTCAGAAGTCTGGGGCCTGAGTGAGGGCAGAGTGAGCTATTCCCCTCAAAGGGGCCCACACCAGTCTGGATTCACAGCAAACAATTTAGGCCTCTGCCCCCGGGGGTTCCCTCTACTCAAAGACAAGTTATGGTCAGTTGTTTGGAATTCAGAGCCATTTTCCTAAGGAAAGAACCTAAAAAGGAATATGTAGGGGCCAGAAGAACTCATAAAAGTCCACTCGACTCCCATACCTCATCTGGAGTTCTAACTGTACTCTAGAACCTACCTAACAGTACACCATGGTTCCTATGGTTTCTGTGGAAAAATGAGTTCTGAATTCCAGCCGTGAACATAGCTCTGCCTCGGCCATTAGCAGGAGCAGCCCAGCATTCACGCTCCACAGCCTGCCAACCCAATGGTAGGGAAACGCCAACAGCCTAGAGTGTTTTGTTTTTAAGAAAGGAGTTGGGGTGAGGGGAACTCTGGGAGGTGGACCAGGCTGTGGGGAATGGGGTCTGGGAGGTGGAACCAGGCTGTGGGGAATGGGGAGTTGGGTTCAGGGTGGGAGATCCCAGGTGCCTCTGGGTTTTAGGGTCCTCCAGAGACGCAGGCTTCTCCCCTGACCTTTAACCCAGAAAACACATCTGGCCTGCACTACAGCATTGCTGCTACAGAGAACAAGGGCTGGGGGGGGCAGGGCTGGGGGGGGCTTCCAATGGAAGAGGGGTGGGAACTAAGAAAATGTGTCTGTGGGTTTCTGTGTGAGGTCAAATAAGGAATTAAAAAAAAATAAAGCTAGATTGGTACTATGATCAGCACTGTTTGTTAAGGAGTTCAGATCAAATTTAATACACTTTATCGTAGCCTTCTGCAACACGCAGCTCATAGAAACATTTAGTGTTGGTAAATCCCCTTGGGTGTGACCCATTTGCAGACATGAGAGAACATTTGACTTCTAGGTCCCATCTGTCTCTCATTTGCCCTTTAATTAATACTTGGCTTGTGTGGAGTCAGGGTAAGTTTACTTACAAATAAAAAAATTTAATTGTGGAGAAAACAAGTATGAACCTCTATTTTACTTCCCTGGATCTGTCTGAAAGGTCAAGAAAAAATGTTTCCCTGGGTTGTGGAGTAGGGAGATGTTTTCCATACAGTAGTCCCCCCTTATCCATAGGGAATAGGTTCTAAGACCCTGGGGGAATGCCTAAAACCATAGATAGCACTGAACCCAGTATAGGTTTTTTCGATACCTATGTACCTATGATAAAGTCTTTTTTATAACGGGCATAGTAACAAATTAAGATTAACTAATAATAAGAAGAACCATTATAAATTAATGTAATGTAATAAGTTAGGAAATCGTGATCTCTGTCTCTCAAAATATCTGACTGTACTCACCCTTCTTGGGACGATGTGAGATGAGAACATGCCTACATGATGAGAGGAAGTGGTGTGAGTGACGCAGACGCTGTGTCGCAGCAGTAGGTGCTGTGACATAAGGGTAAGCGACTAGGAACCTTCCCACCCTGAGTCAGCAGGAGCACCACCTGCCTCCAGTTGGCTATTGATGGGGCTGAAATCAAGGGAAACAAAACCGTGGAGAGCTAAAGGGGGACTGCTGTATGTTTAATAATTCCTGTTTCGGAGACTCAAAAAGGTACTTTTTTTAAAAATATTTTATTTATTTGATAAGAGACATAGCAAGAGAGGGAACACAAGCAGTGGAAGTGGGAGAGGGAGAAGCAGGCTTCCCACCCAGCAGGGAGCCCGATGCAGGGCTCGATCCCAAGACCCTGGGACCATGACCTGAGCTGAAGGCAGACACTTAATGACTGAGCCATCCAGGCACCCCAAAAATACATTTTAAATGACAATAGTAATATGTGTTTTTTTATTGCAAGTACAAATAGATTTATTTTATTTTTTTTAATTCCAGTATAGTTAACACACAGTGTTATATTAGTTCCAGGGTACAATATAGTGATTCAACAATTCCATACGTGGCTCAGTGCTTATCATCGTTAAATGTACTCTTCAACTCCCATCATGAATTTCACCCATCCCCCCACCCACTTATTTACTTATGTAAATAAGAATTGTTTTCTCTTACCTAAGTCCACTCTCTTATTCCACATGTTAGATATTCTGATGTCAAACTACTTTCATATGACCACATACCAGAAGTGAAAAAGAGAAAGATGATTTAGATAATTTACCAGATTCAGGAAAGGTTGAGTCCGATGGGCAATTTTATGCACCAGAATCCTAGTAGCTTTGGTAATGAATTAACAGATAAATAGTTCCATAAGGTCTCAGATTCAATTAATTCCACAGTAATTTCTGAGACGATTATGTGCTAAACAATTTAGTGTGTGACATGGAGATACACACAAAAACACACAGCACGGCCCCATCACCTGTGAGGTTTATATACCTTTATTCAAGTTACATGCACGAAAAAGTGGAGAGCTCTGTTTCCCATGGAAGCAATTGCCACACCAAGTGCTTCTTGCTCTCTGAAAGGAGAGAAGGGGCAGGAACTCAGGTGAGCTCTAGGAAGTGATTATTATTTGAATGGACTGAATGGTCACTTTGGAAAGCCCATATAAGTTAAGCTCGCCCCCAGACTGTGAAAAAACTAGCCTGCTTTTTTTTTAATATTTTTTATTTATTTGACAGAGAGAGATCACAAGTAGGCAGAGAGGCAGGCAGAGAAAGAGAGAGAAGGGGAAGCAGGCTCCCCGCTGAGCAGAGAACCCAATGCCGGGGCTTGATCCCAGGACCCTGAGACCATGACCGGAGCCGAAGGCAGAGGCTTAACCCACTGAGCCACCCAGGTGCCCCACTGGCCTGCTTTTGAAGCAGGAGAGTGTCGGGCTTTGGAGAAGGATGGGGAAACAATGCGAGAGAGGAGATGTTGTTTGGAAAGATGGTCCTGCCAGTGGTGTGGAGGTGAATAGGAGTCGTCACTAATTTTGAGCTCACTGCAGTCTCTACAGGGAGGTGGAAGGGTCAGCACTGGCATCATGGCATAAAAATGAAGAGAGGGAGACAATCAGAAGGCGTGTCCACCGATCTAACTAACGCACAGCCCACTAGACCAAGAAGGAGTCAGTTCATTTCCCTTTAAAAAAAAGTTCTAATCTTGGGTCTTTTCTCTTGAGCCATTTCCTCTCCACCTTTCTTTTTTATGTCTGTTTAAATTATTATAAAAGTGCACGTTTTTTATTAAAAAGTGCATGTGTTTTATTTTGGAAAATTTGAAAAATAGAAAGAAAATATCATGAAGGCATTGAAAAGCACCTCTCCTCTCACCACCCAGAGATGATCTCAGATAACCATTTTGGTGTATTTTTCCCCCAGCCTAGAGCGAGGCAGAGTACAAAGATAAAACAGCTTGATTTTTTCCCCCACCACTGCTTTCAAGCTTGCTTCCTCAGTTCTCTCTGCTCAGCCCTTCACCATGATGCAGGCCGAGCTACACCTGCCCCGTCACTCTCCAATACGGGAACTCTTGTATGTCCAGAAATGAGTAAGTCCAGTGTGATCTACAGGAAGGCAATGCTTTTCTCTTCCGTGACCCCAGTCCTTCTTGGAGTTGAGAAGCAGACAATGGCCTGGTCTTTCCTGCTTTTTGTCCCACCCGCACGGATCCCATGGGAAAATCCACATACACTTACCCCAAAGGTAAAAGCAAGGCCTGGGTGCCCCTCCTGCCCCGCCACCACCATCACCAGCTGCCCAGCCAGCTGCCCAGCTTCAGATACCTCCAAGGGCAGCAGGTAGCACACTAGAATCTAATCCTATAAATTCACTTCAAGTAATTCCTTCTGAAGAATCTCTCATATAGATTGTCCCTGGTGGGAGTGGTGAGTACTAGGCTTAATTTTTTTTAATTTTTAATTAATTTTTTGAATGTAATTTTTAACTTTTTAAAATTTTTTATTTTTAAAATTTATACTAAATACTGTGGACTGTGTCTTAACCCCTTTCTTGAGAAGATGAGGATAGTCTTATTCTCAGCTTCTGTCTATTCAGTAATAGACAAAAGAGAACTGATTCACATCCTAGTACATATGTACACACACAAAAATAATAATAATAATAATGGGAACCACATACATCATTTTGCATCCTACTTGAGTTCCATTCGTATCGAGTGGTAAGCATTTCCCATGTCAAGGAAGTATTTTCCAAAAATGTGATTTTTCCTAGCTCATAATTTTTCATTATATGACTGTCCATTTCTCATTAATTATTCACCCATCACCCAATTAGACATTTATAATTAGGCTAATATAATTATCACTGCAATAAACATCATTGCATGTAACCTTGTTCACATCTTTAATTATACCTTTAGGATGATTCCTGGAAGGAAAATGTTTCAATCAAAGGTTATGGAGATTTTTTTTAAGGCCTTGACACATAAAGCAGAGAAAAGCCTTCAAGAGAAATCTATTACCACTCACATTGTGCCCGAGCATTTTTACCATATTTTTTACCTCTGCAATTCGATTAGTGAAATAGAATATTGAACAGTTTTGATTTATATTTTTTTGGGTTGTTCTTGAGGCAGATTCTTAATTATTGACTCTTCGTATTTTTTCTTCCACAAGTGGTTCATGGCCTCTGCTCATTTTTTTCCTCTTGCAATGTTAGTATTTTCTTACTGATAAGTAAACTCTCTCCATGTAATAAGAATAGCTACCCTTTCAATTTTTGTCATATTGTATTTGTTGCAAATGTTTCCCAATTTGTTTGGTTTTATTTTGTTTATAATATTTTCTCTTGCAGAAACATTCAACTTCTGTTCAGTCAAATCTGTTGGTGTCTTTTTTGTATAGCCTAGCTTAAATGGAAAGGGATTTATTAGAAGGGGAGTAGTTAGCTCCCAGAAATTTTAAAAGAAATTCTGCAGAAATCAGGGCAACTCTGTGGATTTCAGGAAATGAAACTAATCTCATCATCAAACCTATAAATCTGTCCTTCTGCTTTTCTCATTTCTTCTGGTCTCCATTTGGCTTCATATATTCCTACCATCAGTTTTCTCCAGATTGATATCCTTTTAGCTTCTATACCCAGAGAGGGCAAGAGGACTTATCTTGAGGTAGAGAAATCCTAGAGAAGGACTCTGTCTGGCTTAGCTATGTGCCAAACTCACCTCCAGACTAGTCACTGTGCCAAGAAAATAAAGGACTCTGGTTTGCCAGATAAAGGGTTTATCAAGAGAGAACAGAGAAGTTAACCTGAAGGAAAGAGTGGATTGAAGCACTAGGTAGACAAAGCAAAATAAAAGGGAAACAAAAAACCACATGTCCATTAGAGATTTTTCCTTAGTTCTTTCTTCTCCTAGAATGATGCTTCTTTCTTCATCCTGAAATCAAGAAATTTTTCTTCTGGATTTCATTTTTTACATTTGGCTCTCTCTTCACCAAATCCCTCATCCCTCCTCCTGAAAGTGTCTTCATCATTTCCACTGGCTTGGCCATGGCCTAGTTCAGGGTCCTGTGTGTTTGCGTACGATCCACGGGGCTCATTTTCCTGATTCCCCCCAACCTCTCACACACACAGGCTCCCCTTCCTTAATTCATGCTGCATGCCAGCATAAAATTAATGATCCCAAAATACCACATCCATCCCTTTAATGATGTCGTCTTCCTCTTCCAAGCCTCCCTGTGCCCCACCCATTCACTAGAGAGGAAAAAACAACTAATGTGACAATAAAATGTCTCATGCAGCCTTCACAACTCTGCTTGGCAGATAAAATCTCCATGGGATAGAGGGGAAACTGAGGCTCAGAGAAGCAAAATTACTAAATAACATGTTGTTTGGATATGGTGGAGCTGGGACGTAATCTATGCTGCCTGAATCCTTACTCCAGAAACCAAGCTCCTCACAGTGGACAGGCCTCCAAGTAGAGTCTAAACACCTTAAACCTTTTCAAATTTCCAGACTTTGCTTCCTTTTGTTGTCACACCTCTATCTTTCACTTTCATCAAATCTATTTGCCTCCCAGTCCCACCACCACTACTTCCAGGCCTTCTGGTGTCTCTTTTGCCTTCCTCTCTATACTTGAAGTGGGGTAAAGAAGTACTTTCTCACCAATGCTCTGCCTACCCACCCCAACACCTCTGCCCCCCTTTTACCTATTGAGAGTTCACCTCCCCTGAGTCTCTGTTTAATTTCACTCCTTCCATAAAAATCTTCCCTGATTATCTCACAAAAATAGTTCTTTTTCAAAATGCCTAAACTATGTTTCTCTGATACCCATTAATTTCTCTTTTTGCCCATTTATTTCTTAACTTTTGACCATCTTGCCAGCTAGATTGTGAGCCTCTCAGGATTAAGTCCATGCCTCATATGTCTTTGTATTCCCACATGCTTAATCCAAGGCCTTATAAGAAGAAATGAGTCAAGACTTGTTGATCCATGTCTGTCTCCCAACCTGCTGTATGAGGAGAAAATAATTCTGAAGGATTTTCCTCTTCTTTCTCTCCTCTTAGTTCAGTGTTAAGCCTTTCAAATCTTTGGCTTTTCCCATTAGGATTAGTGATTTTCATGAGTGAAGAGCATCAGTTATAAAATTCTGAGATTGTAGGGAAATATATCGGGAAATTTTCACTAGCATATATGTAGTTTACCTCCTCATAAACATGCAAACCACAAGTTATTGATATATCCTTTTTAAAGACTTTATTTATTTTTTTTAAAAAAGACTTTATTTATTTATTTGACAGAAAGTCGGCGAGAGAGGGAGGGAACACAAGCAGGGGGAGTGGGAGAGGGAGAAGCAAGCTTCCCGCTGAGCAAGGAGTCCTATGCGGGGCTCGATCCCAGGACCCCAGGATGATGACCTGAGCCAAAGGCAGACACTTAACAACTGAGTCATCCAGGTGCCCCAAGTTATTGATATATCTTAATAATAGTTCATAACATCTAAATAGAGAGGAAATCAATTTTAAAGGACATTGCATTAAACTTTTCATCTATTACTATTCACATTCTGGTAGATTTTATAATATTCTTTGATATAATAAATTAGCCATTTGGGGGAGACAATATTTTCGAAGAATGTAGAGAAATCACTGAAAGATTGTTTTATTTGATGGAGGTTTAGAGCATCCCTTTAACTTGCATTGCTTTGGAAATTACAAGAAACTTTGGAAATAATAAATGTTTACAATTTGTATCCACATTGTTACCAACACAGTAGCCTGTTAAATCCCTTGCCATAAATATGAACAGACTGTGGGCCATCCACATTTACCACGGGGGCGACAGACATTATTCACAAATTTTAATTGCTCCTATAGCATCAACAGTCTGAAAATGAAGCATAAAAACGTAGCCTTGGGGAAGTTTTGCCATGCAATGACTTTGGTGCAAACCTGACCACAGGGACCAATGCCTTTATCACGATTTTATAGGGACCAGAATAAAACAAGTTTATCGTTTAACCCCAAGAGCTAGTGGACAGTTAGCATATTTTAAAACTCATTCTATCCACTACAAACTCAACAATTCCTACACATGACCCAAAATAAAGAAGTCAGAGATTAGACTGGTATGGAAAGTGTCTATCATGCTCACCCTTAAGAGGAGTTTCTCCTGATCAAGGTCCAAACATTCTACTAAAAACTGGAATTGTAAATCCTCCTTATTCTGGAAAAATTAACCCTTTAGTATTACAAAATGAGTATCAAATTTGCTTCCAAAAATTGAATTACTATAAAATACAATTTTACAAAAAATTTTTAAGAAAAAAAATGAATCTTGTGAAAAAAATGGTAATAAAAAGAATGAACTATTTGGAAGTTTTTGTTTGTTTGTTTTTGTTTCTGTGTTTTCCAACTAGGAATCATTCATATTCCCTCAAAGACCAGTGTCCTGCGGGAGAAGGTTTAGCAGAGAAATTTACAATTAAGCACGCAGTATGAGAAGAACCAACCAATAGGCTGCTTAGAAAATTAGGCTGATCTACCACCCTAAAGCTAAGATTTGAAGGGTTGCAAAGCTGAGGGGGTGGATGAGAAGTAGGGATGGTGAGAAACACCAAATCTGAGAAGAGCCACAAAAGAGGCTACCATCGATCATGAAATCCAAAAATACATATCCCAGTCTTGCCCTGACTGTGGCTTTCCCCACTGATGGCATCACTATCATCCTGACTGCTCAGGTCAAAACCACAAGGCCAGCTGGCTATTGCCTCGGAAATATGGACTGAATCCTACTGCATCTCATTACCCTGTTTCTGTCTGTCCCTCCTACAGAAAATTCTCAGCACCTTTGAAAATGTCGCTTCTTTGCTTAACAACCAGCAATGGTTTCCATTCCACACAAAGTGAGGCTAAAGTCCTTAAAATGGCCCCCAAATCTCTGGTATCAACTGCTCCCAACTTGGACCTTTACTGTAGATGTGTTGCTCTTTCTGGCTCGTTCTTCCCCCACATTTCCACTTGGCTAACTTCTTAACCTACAAGTCTTTGCTCAGACATCTCCTTCTCAATTAGGCCTACATTGACCACCCAATTTAAAACAGTACCATATTCTGGGACCCTGCAGTCCATATCATCTTCACTCTGTTCCACTTGTTTCTTTCTTATGGTATGATCACCTTCTAACATTCTATGTAATTTATGTATTACACTTGTTGTTTATGTTTTTATGTCCCCTCCCTTATAAAATCTGTAAGTCCTCAGAAACAGAGATCTTTCTTTTGTTCACTAATCCATTCCAGATACTTTGGAGCATCCAGGACATAGTAGAAGCTAATTAATTATCTTTTGAATGAATGAATAAATGACTCCATATTTTATCCGTCAAGAAACTGAGGCAAGACAGGATAAGCAATTTGTCAAGATGAAAAGTAGCAAACTCCCCTTTGTTTGGCTCATGTTTCCCACTGTCTCCAGAAGACATACTCCATGGGTTAGAGCTTGGTAGAGAAGCTGAGTTTTGAAAGGATGAAATTCCAAAGTTAGGAAAACCAAGAGCACACAATAAATTTTAAAGGCAGGCAGATAATTGGAGGTGGAGTAGAATACAAGACAGTGAAGAATCTTCCTGGATGCTGATATCATCCAAAATAAGGGCAAAATTTAAAGAAGAATGTAATTATTTACATGTTCGCCCATCAAACTTATTTACATAGTTTGAATATTTCTTAAACATGAACTTAAAATCTATTAAAATCATGTTTTTTGCTTGCAATACGATTGTATAATCAGATTTCCTTCACAGTTTTATAAAGATATTTTCTTTAGCATCTCTTATCAACTAATATCTACTTACTTATTCCAGATTCATTCCAACATTTTTTTCTTTCTTGTCTACAACTTGTATTTCACTTCCTCCTTTAGTTTTTCTCATTCTACCATTTATCAATCTTTATTATTTTATATATTTTATGTGATATCTGCCACAGCTTATCTTTGCTTTAACTCTTAGTAACTTAAATTGTTAGCTAATTAAACTCTTCCTACCTTTTTCAACATTTTGGTGCTTGTATGTCACTTTTTCTGACTGTACCTTTTTGTGATAACTACTCCTTTATAGCGAGACTTTTAAGCCAGTTTGATATAAATTTGGTGATCAATGCTGCTGATTTCTCTTTTATTTTGAAACCAGAAATTTCTTATTTAGATGATCTTTCCTTTTGGGTTTTCAGCTTTCTCTTTATATTTGATAATTCCATCTAAATAGTCTTCCTTTCCAATCTGCATGTCTTTTGTTTCTTTCTCTTGCTTTATTGGTCTGGTTAAAACTCCCAGTACTACATTGAACAAGAACATGAAGAGTACATATCTTTGCCTTGTTCTCAATCTTAAGAGAAAAGCATTCAGTCTTTCACCATGAAGTATAATGTTAGCTATTGGTTTTCTGGTAGATTTTCTTTAGCAAGTTGAGGAAATGTCCCACTATGCCTAGTTTTCTGAGAGTCTTTATCAGAAATGGGTATTGAATTTTGTGATGTGCTTTTTCTGCATCAATTGAGAGGATAATAAGATATTTCTTTAGACTGTTGATATGGTAGGTTACATTTATTGGCTTTTTAATTGAAATATAATTAACATACAACATAATGCATATTTAAAGCATACAATTCTGGTGACTCAGTTGTTAAGCATCTGCCTTGGGCTTGGGTCCTGGGAGCAAGCCCTCCCTTGGGCTCCCTGCTCAGCAGGAAGCCTGCTTCTCCCTCTCCCACTCCTCTTGCTTGTGATCCTCTCACTGTGTCTTTCTCTGTCAAATAAATAAATAAAATCTTTTAAAAATAAAATAAAGAATAAAATTCCATGGGCTTTCAATATATTCCCAAGACTTTAAACCATCACCACTAATTCCAAAACATTTCATCACCCCAAAAAGAAACTCCATACCCTTCAGCAATCACCGCCTTTCTCCCCATTCCCTAGTCCTTGACAGCTGCTAATTTCATTTCTGATTTTATGCATTTTCCTATTCTGAATATTCAAATAAATGGAATCATACAATACGTGGCCTTTTGTAACTGACTTCTTTCCCATGATGTTTCCAAGGCTCATCTATGTTGTAGCATTTATCACTACTTTATTCATTTTTATGACTGAATAATATTCTATGGGATGGATATAGCATATTTTGTTTATCCATTCACTGGTTCATAATATTTGGGTTGTTTCCACTTTTTGGTCATTATGAATAATGCTGCAATGAACATTCCTGGCAGGTTTTTCTATGAACATATGTTTTCCATTGATGAACTTTTAAATATTGAACCAGTTTTAAATAACTGAAGTAAATTCCACTTGGTGGTGATGTACATTTGCTTCTTTTTATATGCTACTAGGTTTGATCTGATAAAATTTTATTGAGGTTTTTGTGTCAATATTCATGAGAGATTTTGGTCTCTAGTTGTATTTTGTTTTCCTTACATTTTCTGTCTGGTTTTAGTATCTGTGCTGCCATCATAAAATGACTACAAAGTATTCCTTCCTCTCCTATTTTTTTGGAAGAGACTGTATAAAATTGGTCTTAATTCGTCTTTAAATATTTAGTAGAATTCTCCAGTGAAACCATCTGGTCCTGGAGATTTCTTTTTCAGGAGCTTTTCAATTATGAATTCAATTTTCTTACCAAGACACAGACTCTTAGCTATAGAGAACAAACTGGTGGTTACTAGCGGGGAGGTGGGTGGAGGGATGGGTTAAAGAGGTGACAGGGATTAAAGAGTGCACTTGTCATGATGAGTACCGGGTATTCTATGGAAGTGTTGAATCACTAAATTGTACGCGGAAACTAATATTACACTGAATGTTAACTGGAATTTAAATAAAAACTAAAAAAAAGGTCAATTTTCTTAATCATTATAGGATATTCAAATTGCCTATTTCATGTTGGTTGGTAGTTTGTGATTTTTGAGGAGTTGGTTCATTTCTTTTAGGTTGTCAAATTTATGAACATAATGTTTGTAGTATTCTCCTTTTATTCTCTTAATGACTGCAGGATCTGTAGTGATAGAGCCACGGTTTCATCACTCATATTGGTGATCTGGGTCTTCTGTCTTGTCTTTGTCAGTCTTGCTAAGGGTGTATCAATTTTACTCGGATTTATTTAGCTCTTTTTTTTTTTCCTTAGGTAGGCACTTGGGTTACTGATTTTGAGATCTTTCCTCTTTTCTAACAAAAGCATTTCATGCCATAAATTACACTCAGCTCTGCTTTAGTTGTGTCCCACAAATTTTGAAATATTGTGTTTTCATTTTCATTCAATTCAATGTATTTTTTAAAATTTCCCATTGAGACTTCCTCATTGATTCATGAATTAATCAGAAGTGTGTCATATACGGGTGCCTGGGTGGCTCGGTCATTAAGCATCTACCTTTGGCTCAGGTCATGATCCCAGAGTCCTGGGATCAAGCCTACATCAGGCTCCCTTCTTGGCAAGAAACCTGCTTCTCTCTCTTCCACTCTCCTTGCTTGTGTTCCCTCTCTCACTGTGTCTCTCTCTGTCAAATAAAAATCTTTGAAAGAAAACAAAAAAGAAGTGTATCATATAATGTCCATGTATTTCAAAAAATTTTTTGTTCTCTTTCTGTATTGATTTCTAGTCTGATGTATCATATAATGTCCATGTGTTTCAAAAATTTTTTTGTTCTCTTTCTGTTATTGATTTCTAGTCTGATTCTATTCTGGTCAGAGAGCATACACTATATGATTTCAACTCTTCTAAATTTGAGATTTTTGTTTCACAGCTCAGGATATGGTCTATGTATGTGAAAGATGCATGGGGAGTTGACAAAAATGTATATTCTGCTGTTAGTAGAATATGCTATAAATATCAATTAGATCCCTCTTGGCTGATAGTATTATTCAGTTCTTTTACATTTTTTCTGATTTTTTTTTTTTTTGGTCTAGCAGTTTTAGCAATTGCTGAGAAATAGGTGTTGAAGGCCCCAAATATTATTGTGGATTTGTCTAATTCTCCTTTCAGTTTTATCAGGGTTTTTATGCTTTGCATCTATTTTGAAGCTCTGTTGTTTGGTGCATGCACTTTGAGGATTGCTGAATCATTTAGTGATTGCTCCTTGTGTAAATAAATACTACCAGGTTCCAGGGGCACCTGGGTAGCTCAGTTGGTTGGGCATCGGACTCTTAGTTTTAAATCAGGTCATGATCTTGGGGTCACAGGATGCAGCCCCACATTGGGCTCCATGCTTTTCATGGAACTTGCTTGGCATTCTCTCTCTATGCCCCTCCCAGCTCATGCTCTCTCTCTCTCTCAAATAAATAAAAGCTTAAAATTATATATGTATGTATGTATATGCATATTTTATATGTATATATATATGTGTGTGTGTGTGTGTATATATATATATTTGTATATATGTATGTATACATATATGTATATATGTATATATATTTGGGTTCCATGCTACAAGTGGGAACATTCCAGGCAGTCTGTGACTGAAGCATATCAGTAGTCAAACTAAATATTGTTGATGTGCAAAACAGGTTTAAAAACATTTTAATACACTTTATTTTTTAAATCAGTTTTAGGTTACCACAAAACTAAGCAGAAAGTACAGAGTTCCAGTATACACCCTGATTCTACACACAAACACCGCCTCCCCCTCTCTCATCCTGCACCAGACTAGTACATTTGTTACAACCTATGAACCTGTGTTGACACATCATTATCACCCAGAGCCTATATAGCTCACATTAGAGTTCACTCTTGGCACTGTATATTTAATGGGTCTTGACAAATGTATGATGACAGAGAACCACTATTATAGTTACACACAGAATAGTTTCGCTGCCCTAAAAATCCTGTGTGCTTCTCCTATTTATCTCTCCCTTCCCCTTAACCCCTGGTACCACTGATCATTCTACTATCTCTTTACACACCAGAGCCTTTTAACCTGACCTTTTATAGTAGTTAAAATAGGTTAACTGCTATAACACATGTACACAAAAATATACAATACTTCAAACTCAACAAAAATTTTTTCCTCTTACATAAGCCTTGTATCTTACCTCTCACACACTTACATCTGATTTGAGGGCATCTCCCCTCCACATGGTGATCCAGACTCCTTTCATCTTGTGACTCCGACATCTTTAACATGTGGCTTCATGGGTATCATACTCATTGACATCGTAGATGGGAAAGGAACACGGAGGATAATATGTGAGGGATTTTTAAGGGTTTGGTCTGAAAATGGTGTAAAACTCAGTCTTAGGGCTACTTCTAACTGCAGTGGAGGCCAGGAAATGTAGATTCACTGTGTGCTCAGGAAGAAGAGAAAACCAGCTTAGTGACCATCTCTCCAGTCTGTGTCACCTAAAGGGGTCCATGGATAGACTTCAGGGGTTTTTTTAAGAGTTCAGAAGATATATGCAAAGTGTGGCCTTTGATTGCATTTCCCTAGGGAAAGGGAAGGACTAGCCCTGAGCATATCAATTAGGAGAGCATGCTGGGAGAAGTTGAATTTAAGCTGAGGCTTAGCAATAGGTAGACAGAGAGGAGGGTTGGGATAGAAGGTAAGGGGAATCTGGGCACTAAAACATCACAAGCAGAGGCACAAAGATGGGGATTACAATGTGTGTTTGAAAAATGGCCAAAAGCTCAGACTAGCTGAAGGATTGAGTCAGCAGGTTGATACTGGCAAGTCTATGTGCCAGGACCTATAGTAGACACTGGCACTATACAGAGGCACTATACTGGCACTAAACAGAGGAAGAGGGAACTTGGACAACTAGAGGTGGGTAATCCTGCTACAGACAGGGAGGATGCAATGAGACTCTGCTGAAAGGACACTCGCCTTACCCCTAGAAGATTAACAGAAATGATAGACAAGTGGGTGTTCACTAACAGTGGGCAGAAGAGAGATGTATTCGGGGCCTGAAGGCATAATAAAGAATGTACAATATATACCAGAATGGTGTTGGAAGGCCTCTGCGGCAGAGGCCAAGAATGCAAGGGGAAGAATGGCATGAAATCAGGCTAAAGCGGAAGGCAGGACTCAGAGAAGACCTTATAAATTATGTTAACAAATTGGGATGCTATTCTAAGGACAACAAGGATTTTTAAGCAGGGCAGTGGAAGGAGTAAACCTGAATTACAGTCATCTCAGCCGCAGCATAGGAAATGAATTAGAGGACAGCAAGGCTGGACATAAGAGTACGGTTTGGGGACTATTGGGATAGTTCATGAAATAATTAATGGTGGCCTTGACTACGGGAATGGTGGTAAAAATGCAGAATGATAGACAGATTTGAGAGTTGAGAGGTATGACCCCCAGGACTTGGTCTTTACTGGGTGTGCAGGTTAAAGGAGAAATCAAGAATGTTTCCCAGGTTTTTGGTCAGAGGAACTGATAGTGGTGATGTTGAATACTAAGCTAAAAACTGGATTTAAAAAAAAAATGAAAACTCTTACATTTATTTTTTAAAGATTATTATTTTAGAGAGAGCAAGGGGGAAGGGGACGGGGAGAGGGAGGGAGAGAATCCTAAGCAGGCTCCAAGCCCAGCCTGACTCAAGGCAAAATCTCAGGACCCTAAGATCGTGACCTGAGCAGAAATCAAGAGTTGATGCTTAACTGACTAAGCACCCCAGGTTCCCGGAAGAGAGTGCTTTAAGGAGCAGTCGGTAATGTCAAATCCTGCCAGGGAAAGGGTAAGCTGAGTAAGGATAAGCAGTGCTCATTGGATTCAGTGACAAGATGAGAATAATTTCAAGGAAGTAGCAAGAGCCCATGGGTCCACTGCAGTGTGCCCTAAAGAAGGGGAGCAGGCAGTGGATTTGGAGAAGAAAGAGTGGTGACAGGAGGGGCTGTGCCATCAAGGAAGAGTTCCTTTTTGCTAATGTAGGAGAGATTTTTATAATTTTATTTGTCAGATATATGTAGAGAGAGAGAGAGAGAGCACACACAAGCAGAGGAAGCAGCAGGGAGAAGGAGAAGCAGGCTCCCCATTAAGCAAAGAGCCTGATGCCAGGCTCCATCCCAATCATGACCTGAGCTGAAGACAGACACTTAACTGACTGAGGTTAAGGGGCACCTGGGTGCCCCTAGTCTGTTTACTTGCTAGGACCAATGTCTTAGTTAAACTTTGTTTAGTTTGCAGTTGTTCCAACCTTAAAATCATTACAATTTGACAGGTTTAAAGGGCTAATTCAGCAGTCTGCCTGGGAGTTGATAACATGTAGCCAACTCTGTAGTTTTCTTTTTGTTCTGAGATTCTTAAAGCAACTCTTCTGCCCCAGTATATCTACTTACGTCATAAACAGCAGCAGAGGAATGAAAGAGATACCCTTCCCAAGTACAAATTCGGGTGTTGTGTGACTGGGGTAGAAAAGATGGTGTTGTTAAATGAATTTAAATGAAGGAATCCCAGGCATATATTTACAACAAAAGCAAATCTTAAATTTGCTTCATAAACAAAATTTAATACGAGACAAATTTAGACCCAAATGGGAAGGTCCCTGAGCTTCAATATCTCCTACCTTGTTCATAAATCACAATATTAATCAAGTGTAAATTAATGCATGAATATATACATTTGTGTATGGGAACTTATGAAACCTCATTTATTATGTGGGAATGAAGCAGAGAGCAATTTTCATATTAGGAACACCTAGGTAAAACCATTTAGCATTTTAAAAAAAAAAAAAACCCTCCTGAAGGGATCTTATCTATACGAATCTATTCTTTACATTTCTCCCTCTCAAAAGAAAAATGTTTTGTAAATTATCAATCCCACTCTTTCTTTGGATCCTTGAGAAGAGAACTTAAGACCAAGGTGTGAGCATTAAATGACAACTCTCAAAGAGAGGAGGCAAAAGGAACTTCTGAGAATTTCATTTGTAATTCTACTACATATTTCCTCCCAATGACCTCTGTATCCTGGGAGTGGCCACTGCATGTTTTGATTTTCTCCCTTGATGAGATTTACTTTGCTAGAAGAGCTACCCTTCAAATAATGGTTATTGTTTAAACTGAAATATCAGAGAGCAAACATACAGTATATGTATATTCTATAAGAAAATGTTATACAAGCTATTCACTGGTACACTGAAAATTTCAGTACCTTTGTTAAGATGTTACAAAATAATATGCCCTTGGGGCATAACACAGAAAGGGTGTAGATGTAGTAAATCAGTGAAAATTGTACCTAATTAGGAAGGTAGGGGAGAAAAATATCATTTTTCAGTAGAGTTAATGGCAAATTCCTTCTGTAAAGCCAAAACCACACCCCAGATCAATGTTCTCAACCCTAGCTGAGCTTCAGAGTGACCTGTGTGGCTTCTTAAAAACATGTCCAGGTTCTCACTCCAAATTTCCCACTAAATCCAAGTATCCAGAGTTTGCCTCTCGCTGCTCTGTATTTAGCTTTTTTTTTTTTTTTTTAAGCCCTTCTTGACTTTGCTGTACATCCAGTCTTGAAATCCCCCCCGCCAGGGATTTCTAACAAATAAGCTGTTAGAGAAGCAACACATAGGGTTATATAAGGTCTAGGGAAACCTTGGAATAACAGGAAAGCTGTAGTGTTAGCTAAAATTCTCTAGGCCTTTGATGGAGGGAGTGGAGTAAATTGAAGTAAGGATTCTGCACGTGACTGTAAAGGGACAAATAGAGAAAGGGACAAAGAGAGAAAGAGAAGACATAGTTTAGCTTCCTCTTGAACTACTGTCTTTGTAACATTCTAGACAATTTAGAAGAGTAGGAGCTCAATTAAAATTCACTCATATGAGTTTGAGGGGTAAGATATAAAAAATAAATCCAATATAAAAAGGTCCCAAGTTGTCATTCAAAAATCAAGAGGTCTTGAGCTGCGTGAAATATGTACTTGAGTACTTGAAATATGGCTGGTGTGAAGCGAACTGAGTTTTGCTAAGTGTCTTTAAGTGTAAAATACACACCATTTTCAAAGACTGAAAAAACTATAAAATCTCACTAATAACTTTATATTGATTGCATGTTTAAGTGATGTTTTAACCATAATGAATGAAGTCTTTTTCTTATTTTTTCTAATGCAGCCACTAGAAACCTTAAAATTATGCTATGTTGCCCGCCTTATATATGTCTGTAGGACAATTGGGTTAAGACTAACCTGGGGATACTAACTGGTACTAAACGGGGGGGGGGGGGGGGGGGGTATGTCATAGACTAAGCCATTTAAAAATAAGCCTCCCGAAAAGATAGCACTGTGTGGGATCACCTGAGCCACACTGTGTAAAGAGCGCCTTGGAGGAGGAAACAATGACTTAATTTCCTTGAAAAGCCCCCAAAGGACTGAAGTTCAGCACATCAAAGATCTCGCTGTAAGCCAGCGGCCCCCGGGCACTGGAAACCCTGCCAGCCGGGCGTGGGCGGGCCCTGCCAGGAGGGAGGAGCGCTCGCGGGTCGTGCAGGGGAAGGCCCCGGAGCCACGCGGCTCAGGAAACCACCCCCGCGGCCGGATAGGAGGACACCTCACCGGCCCCTCCTCCGCGGACTCTCCCTAGGCCCCTACCCTGAAAGGAGGAAATCTCGTCCTCAACCTGGCGAAACAGCGTCCTCCGAGCCCATGCCTACGCTCCACTCCAAGGCCGCTCGCACAGTGCCCTAAAAGACCCGACCTCGGTGGGCTAGAGGGATAAGGAGAAAGGGAGAAATCCAGGTGTGTGCTGCAACTGCACGCGCCTGCGCGAAAACCCCTAGTCCGCCTCAGTTTCAGCCTGTTACAGGGCCTTCGTCCCTCCTGCCTTTCCCCGCCCCCACCTGGAGACGTCACAAAGAGTGACGTATAAAGCGAACAATCACAGTCCCTCTCCTCGTGAGCCAGTAGGGAGAGGGGAGGGAGGGGAGGGGGGGAGAGGAGAGGACGGAAGGAGAAGGCTTCGGGGACGGGCTTGTCCCGGTCGCCCAATCAGAGAGCTCTGGGGAGGAGCGGGGCGGGGCCCGAGAAGAGGGTGGGGGGTGGGGCTAGGGAAAGGAATTAGAAGGCTGCGGGGAGGAGAGGGCGGGCTCCCAGAGATTAAAAGCAGCCAATCAGAGCGCGCCGGCTTCATTCGGAGCGCGGCGTGGGGCGTCGCCGCCGCCGCGCGCGCCGGGGGCTGGTTAAGGCCATGAAACAAAAGAAACCCTGAGAGGGGAGCCGCTGCCACCTCCAGCAGCCCGCCCCGCGGCCGTCCCCACCCACCCACCTAGTTACCTACCTCTGCCTCCTTCCTCTGCCCCTCCACCCCGCCCTCTCCAGTCTCCGGGCGGCCCTGGCGCTCCTCCGCCCGGGTCGCCAGCCCCGCCGCCTCCCCAGAGGAAAGGTGTTTGCGCGCTGAGCAGGGCCCGAGCCCTGTCCGCCATGGGGCTCGCCGCCCGCCGCGCCTGACCCGGCCGCCGCCGCCGCCGCCGCCATTGACAGCGCGCCGCCGCGATGCCGAGCGGCAGCTCCGCGGCCCTGGCCCTGGCGGCGGCCCCGGCTCCCCTGCCGCAGCCGCCGCCGCCGCCGCCGCTGCCGCCGCCCGCGGGCGGCCCGGAGCTGGAGGGGGACGGGCTCCTGCTGAGGGAGCGCCTGGCCGCGCTAGGCCTCGACGACCCCAGCCCGGCGGAGCCCGGTACCCCGGCGCTTCGGGCCGCGGCGGCGGCGGCGCAGGGCCAGGCCCGGCGGGCGGCGGGGCTGTCTCCGGAGGAGCGGGCTCCGCCCGGCCGGCCCGGGCCCCCGGAGGCGGCCGAGCTGGAGCTGGAGGAGGACGAGGAGGAGGAGGGGGAGGAAGCGGAGCTGGACGGAGACCTGCTGGAGGAGGAGGAGCTGGAGGAGGCAGAGGAGGAGGACCGACCGTCGCTGCTGCTGCTGTCGCCGCCCGCGGCCGCCGCCTCCCAGACCCAACCGATCCCGGGCGGGTCCCTGGGGTCGGTGCTGCTGCCCGCCGCCAGCTTCGATGCCCGGGAGGCGGCCGCGGCGGCCGCGGCGGCGGGGGTGCTCTACGGAGGGGACGATGCCCAGGGCATGATGGCGGCGATGCTGTCCCACGCCTACGGCCCCGGCGGCTGCGGGGCGGCGGCAGCAGCCGCCCTAAACGGGGAGCAGGCGGCCCTGCTCCGGAGGAAGAGCGTCAACACCACTGAGTGCGTCCCCGTGCCCAGCTCCGAGCATGTCGCCGAGATTGTCGGTCGCCAGGGTGAGTGCGGCGGGGAGGAGGGGAGTCCCCCTGGGCTTGGCCCCCGGGCGTGGGTGGGGAGACGAAAGAAAAGAGCTCGGGGCAGCAACACTGAGCCCGGCGAGTCCCCCAAGTGCATCGCGAAGGGGTCTGCGAGGAACCGTGGTAAATGAGATGAGAAGATGGGTCACCTTGCGAAAACCCACGGTATAGCGCTGGTTTTTGCGTGGTAGAAGGTGTTAAGTTTCTGGAGCCACCCAATCCGGTGGTGTTCACTTTACTCGGGCTGTATTCGTGGAACAGTAGGCTGGCGTGGCACCAAAAACCTCAGTGCGGTGGTAAAAGGTCGGGTCGGTTGTGGATTCGGTGTTGGGCACGGAAAGCTGCGAGATTGCAAGTTTGCGCAGCCGACTGTCTTCTAAAAGGCACTCAGCTTTACCTTACAGCAGCTCGTTTCAGTGAAGAAACTGACAGAAATGGAGGCTTTGTGTAAGGAGCTCGTTCGAGAGGGAAGGGAATGTTCAAGCGGTGGGTAAAACCATCACCCCCCTCTACCCCTCCGCTATTCAGAAACTTAGCTTTTGAAGAGCAGCCTAACTCTGTTGATCTTTTTGTATTCTCTTTTGATACATTTGAACCCTGGAAAAGGCACATTGGCTATCTTTTAGAACACTTGCATTGTACACGATGAAGAAAAAATGGACAGTAAGGTAATTGAGTTAAGGAACTTTATGCGTTTATACAGTTTTCAGTAAATTCTCTTCACTTGCCAGCACACCAGCACTGCAGACAGACTCCTCCCACATTGTTCAGACAAAGGACCTATGTCTCAGATTCCAGGAGTAGATTTGTGAAGGTGGGGGAAGGGGATGCCCAGAGTACCTCAGTATCCGACATTTTTAGGGAAGGTCCTCTGCTCTTTAACATAGCTTTTCTCCTGCACTAAGGGAGTAAACATTACCCCCAGCCGCCTTGTTACAATGTAGCTTACCCCGGTTGATGCATGTCTCTTTACTGTTAGGTTGAGAGCATTGTTGGGGTCAAATAAAGAGAAATAATGGCGCTGCTGCTTAAATGATCTCATCTTTCCCAAGTGGTCTAAAGTACACATAAATAAGAGGTCTGTGGAAATGGTGGTTTCAAATATCAGAGTTGGCTCATTTCTTACCTCTCAGATTTTAATAAGAAAAATCCATCTGAAATCTGGGTAAAGGAGATAGCTTATTCAGACTGCCTGATGACTGGTACTTTAAAGGCACAGTTCAAAGCTGGTACCATTCAATTGAGAGTTTATGCCTGTAGTTAGTAAATAAGAGACGCCTTGTTTTTTGTTTGCTTTATTTGGGTAGGTTTGGGGAGGGGGGTTGTTTTGCAATACTTATGGATACTAATCCAGGAGAGCACTGTTTCACCTTACGTAGCATAAAATTGTAATATCTCAGTTGAAAAGTCCAGAATGAGTTTGCCATTCAGTTAAGAACATCAAGGAATTGCTGTGTTTCGAGCTTCTATTTTGCCAGGTGTTGAGTTTATGGCAGTTGGAAATGTGAGATTGATCCAGACAAACTCGCTGCTCTTAAAAAACTTAACAGTCTAATTAACTGTGGAATGGTACTAAACAAATGTGTAGTTAATGACACTCTCCACAATGTGTGACAAACAGTCATACATGTGAGAACATCGACCCTGGAGGGACTTGGAGAATGGATAGGACTTAAACAAATAGAGGTGAAGAATGACTGAAGAACAATGTGAGAAAAAGTGTAGAGGAATAATAATCCGGGTATAATTAGAAAGTTGTGATTTTTTTTTTTTTTTTTTTTTTTTTTTTTTTTTGATACTTGGGGTCTTAAAAGGGGTGTGTGTGGTTAAAAAGGGGCTGGGAAGGTGTGCCTACTGGCCAGAGTATGAAAAACCCTTAATGCTGTACTAGGATGGCGCTTCCTCAGTACAAGTTGCTTCAATGTGCTTATGGTGCCAGTTGATGGTAAGAAAAGAACATTTACTAGCCAGTTTGAGGGACAAGATAATGAAATCTTTTGTATACTTAGTTTAATACGAATAATACAAACTTTTGTCTTTATCTGTATTGTACCCTTTAAAACACCAAAAAATGGTCCCCAATTGCACAAAATGTTGTCTTTATACAAATCCATTATTTAAAAGTAAACTGAATTCATTCACAGCTTTTATTTTGTACCATCTATTAAAATAATTTAACATTTTATAATTTATTTAATAACAAATGAGATAAAGTCTTTAGTTTTTCTGTGCTTATTGGGCTGTGTTTATTGGTTAATAAGGAAATGTGGTTCTATTTATGTCTTGGGACATGGAGACAAATTGCTGACTATTCCTCTTACACTTAATAGTTCCCAGAGTTAACAGTACCGTTACAAGTATGTCATCATCCTCTATATTCTCTTAAGAGCCAAAAGTCTTACCCGCCTTTTCCTGCCTCTAGTGGATCACTGACCCCTTTGCTACCTCCACCCCTCCACCATAATAAAACATGTGTTTTCCCACTCATGGAGGACAAGGCACCTTACAATGTTTGCATTTTTTTGTTTTTAAAGATTTTGTTTATTTATTTGAGAGAGAGAGGGAGCACATGAGTGGGGAGGGGGCAGAAGGAGAGGGAGTTAGAATCTGATGGTGACTCCACGCTGAGAATGGAGCCCAATGCGGGGCTGGATCCTATGACCGAAAGACTGTCACCTGAGCCAAGACCAAGACCTGAGTCAGACATTTAACCCACTGAGTGAGCCACCCAGGCACCCCTGCACTTTAAAAGTGTGATAATTTGTCTTTTCCCTAAGTGAATAAAGAGGGCAAATCACTTAATTTACTTGTTTGCTTTGGATGCACTAAATTTGCATTCTAAAGAATTAACCATTCTTGCCATTTTATTCATTACCTGAAGTCATAATTTTCTGTTTGCCATCTCTTAATTGGTTTTGGAAATAATTATGACACAGATGGAGACATTTCTGACTTCAGCTCTGAAGCAAAGGGTAGGACAAATGGAATTCTGAGTCATATAGACTAGAACTCATGTAAATGGCCTCTGGTTCCAGTATCTTTCAAAGAAAAAAACAAACTGCTGCTTTTGATAGTGATGAAAGTTGGCAGTGTTGACCTCATATGTACTCCCCAGAAGCATTTGCAAATGTTAAATTGGCCCCTTCTTTTAAGCTTTGCATCTCATATTGAAACCAACCCTACTGTAAAATAAAGCTAGGAACTAGGAGAGTCTTTTTGTATAATCATAGAAGTTTTAGAATATGGACATTGAGGGTGAACCTGACAACAGACTTAAGACTTAACTTATGTTAAATGTACTACCTGCAGGACACGTTCACAGTGGTTAACTAGAGGTTTGATTTAAGGCAGTGGATTTGGTTCTAATTTATACAGTCGTTGATACCCAGTTGGACTAAAAAGCAAACTAAAGTAGAACTCTATACCCATTCTTAACTACATTATAAGGGAATATTGAATGTCATAAATTCAATTGTTTTAAAAACTTGTACCTCAGGGTTTTATGTTACTGTTTAAGCTTAATGTGGGTCTACAGCTATTTTCGTTAGTGACTTTATATGTGTGTTTTCTAGTCTCATAGTCTGGAAAAGTCATCTTCAGCTTTTTTTTTTTTATTGTACACCTTGTCAAACAAATTAAGCTTGTACTCCCAATGTCTGAATATTAATGTATGAATGATACATATGTGCTATAAAACATGTAAAGAATTTAAAGAATGGGGTAAAAATGGAAATTGGAGTTCTAATTTTTTTTTTTCCTGCACTCCAGTTGAGTTTCTTGTACCTTACTTTGGCTGTGGCTGAGCTAGACCCCTTTGGCAATTGTTTTCTTATTTATTGAGCTACTCTGTCTCCACTGATTCCAGTAGTTTTGTACATGGTCACTTTTTTTTTTAATTTTTTTTTAAGATTTTATTTATTTGTCAGAGAGAGAGCGAGAGAGCAGAGCGAGCACAGGCAGAGAGAGTGGCAGGCAGAGGCAGAGGGAGAAGCAGGCTCCCCGCCGAGCAAGGATCTCAATGCGGGACTCCATCCCAGGATGCTGGGATCATGACCTGAGCCGAAGGCAGCCACCCAACCAACTGAGCCACCCAGGCGTCCCTACATGGTCACTTTTTAAATAATGAAGATGTTACTGTGTTTCAAGTTGTCATAAATGCATCCTTGTGACATTTTTCCCATTTCATTAGGGTAAAACCACTCTTCCAAGTTTTAACACAACTGAAATAAGGTGTATGCTTATTTGTGTATGTCTGTCTAACAGAAAAAGAGAAACCTGGGTCTTGCCATACATAAATTCCCTATTCAAGAAGAAACACATTTCATGAGAACAGAATGTTTCAGAACAATGCTAAAATACAATGTTTTTTTCTTTTATGGAGGAGGAAGGATTGTTGGCCTTCTCTTTGCCAGGTACTACAAGCCTGCTAGGCCATGATCCCCATTTTACAGATGTAGAAACTGGATGTCTGAAAGATACCCTCTTCAAAAACTGGAACATGCATTTAGACCAGTTTGACATCAAAGATTTAAGTTGCTACTTCTGTATTCAAGCATCCTGCTCAGGAAGGTTAATGATATTTGGGTTAATTTCTGCCCTAATCATGAACTTTGGGATACTCTATTTCTAGTATGGATAACTTAGTATGTTCATCGCTTCTCGGCCTTTTGGCTAAGATCAAGTGGATAACTTAGTATGTTCACTATCCAAATTAATTTACTTAATAAAATTTTGATATCTCTGCTACCCAAAAGCACAGTTATCATCCTAATATTCTCATTCTCCTATGCCTAACTAAAAATTCTGTCATTTATAGTTCAGAAAGTGAATTTGTGTTATATACATGGTAGCTTTAAAAAGCAGATATTGTAAGTTCTAGGCTTTAAAATTTAAATTTATTTGATAACAGTTGTAATTAGCTCTGGGACCATTGGGAAAGGTTCAATGATATTGTTTTGCAAATGGGTGGGGAATCTACTGTCTGTTCTTCCTGCCTTATTCAGCTAATGACCTATTTTGATACACTAGGAGGAAATGGAAAATAAAGTGGTAATATAAGGGTGTATTTTCTACCTCCTGGTTACCAACAATCTAAAAATGATCCAGGGTGTAAAGTATTTGGAAAGTGTTACTATGTTAGAGATTTCTCTTTAGAAATTTTTCACCAAAGTTTATGGGTTGAAATTCTGGGTAGCTCTTCTTACATCTTACGTTTTCAAGGGAAGAGGTAGCATTTAGTTATAAGATAGTGCTTAAAGCCTGCTTCCCCCTCTCTCGACCCCTGCCTTCTGCCTACTTGTGATCTCTCTGTATCAAACAAATAAAATCTTTAAAAAAAAATTTTTTTAAAGATAGTGCTTAATTTGTCAATTTGATTTTGAATTAGTTTAATATTTGCACATAATACTTTTGCCTTAAACTGAATACAAAAATGTTTCAGAATGCATGTTTTAATATAAAAACTACCCCAGAGGGACGCCTGGGTGGCTCAGTTGGTTAAGCGGCTGCCTTCGGCTCAGGTCATGATCCCAGCGTCCTGGGATCGAGTCCCACATCGGGCTCCTTGCTCGGCGGGGAGCCTGCTTCTCCCTCTGCCTCTGGCTGCCTGTGCTCGCTCTTTCTCTCTCTCTCGCTCTCTCTGACAAATAAATAAATAAAATCTTTAAAAAAAAAAAAAAAAACTACCCCAGATTCCCTGAACAGTGTCTGCTCAGCTGTGGTACATTGGAAAGAATCAGCAATCAGAAATTAAAATTCCTAAATTTGATTACTCTGTACCGGTAATTCACTTTGTGATCTTGGACAAGTCACTTAAACTCCCTAGGCTTTTAGATACCTCCTCAGATGGATGTAATCTTATATGTAATACCTCTGGACACTGAATGATATACAAATAAATTGAAACACATGAAACTTTAAGTGATAAGTACATCTTTTTGTTAAGTTAAATCTGAAATTAAGTTGAACCACTCTTTCATGTACTTTCTTGGCTTTAGCAGTTTCACACGTTATAGTCTTCTAATGCAAAAGAACTAAACCCAACTGGTATCTGAATGTCTGTTGGCTACATGGCATTTCTGTGCAGATGGGTTTAAATTATGTTGTGATAACAAAGCCCAGCATCTCAATATTAAAACAATAAAGGTTTATTATTTGCAGGGGCGCTGCTTATTTCAGCCATTCAGGAACTTAGGCCAACACAGGGGCCACCATCTCAAGTGTTCGCTGGTCTTCCCATGTGCCTGTGGGATAAGAGACAGTGGAATAAGACATGCTGGTCTTTTTTTTTTTTTTTTTTTTTTTTTTAAGATTTTATTTATTTGTTTGACAGAGAGAGAGAGATCACAAGTAGACAGAGAGGCAGGCAAAGAGAAGGGGGAAGCAGCTCCCCCGCCCAACAGAGAGCCCAATGCAGGGCTCCATCCCAGGACCCTGAGATCATGACCTGAGCCGAAGGCAGAGACTTAACCCACTGAGCCACCCAGGAGCCCCAGGACATGCTGGTCTTTAAATGTTAAACCCGGAAGTAGTAATTACATCAGCTCATATTTCATTAATCAGAGCAAGTCATCTGACCACACCTACCTTCAAGTAGGTGGGAAAGTCCATTACGACCATGTGCCTAGAGAAGAGAGCTAGAATATTAATGAATGGCCATGATAACTACCACAGTATTATTTTATGATCAAAAGAATTATTACAGAATTTTTAATGTTATTTATGCTATGTAGAATTTGTAATTTAAAGTTGAATTCCCAATTGAAAAAAGAGAGATAAGTGTATTTTCAGTTTAAAAACTTCTTTAGAAAACTCCAAATAAATTATGGAAAATTTATTTTTAAACCCGATTGATCTTCAGGTAGATTCTAAAGTGATAGGTTTTTTATTATTATTAAACTGCATCTTAATGCCTCCCAGATGGCTTATATACTATAATTTGTGGGTTTACTTTTAATTTTTTTCCCCAAGCCACCATATGGGGGTATCTCATATGGACATTTGTAAAGATTAAATCTGATACTTAAACTTTTAAAATAAATTTTCAGTATTAGTGTTGCCAAGCCCAACTATATACTAAATTGAACGTATGCACAGCCTAATGCTATTGGATTAAATCGAGTCTTTATTCCATCACTGATTCTGAACATTTTAAGTTGCACTGCATAACATTAGAACCTCTTTGATGCCACAGTTTGGGATTTAAGAACAATTCATATGGGCATGGTTTGTTTCCTTTGTCCAGTAAGCAAAAACTGCAATTCAGTGTATGCAGGGAAGCCTGATTTAACTACAGTTAAAGTTGAATCATGGAATAATAAGACTAGGACTTAAAATGGTAAAGACAGTTCTTCAGTGAAAATTATAGGTGTAGTTGAAGATTAGTATGAAGTAGTTGGTCTTTTGAACATGATTGGAAGAGAGTGGGGAGGGAATAGTTCCAAACAGCTAAAAAATTTCCCAAAAGGGTTACTATTGTAAAAGATTTGCATTTTAGGCTGACCTTTTTATTACTGTTCCTTCTTCTGTAGCATTCTTCCCTTTGACTTCTACCTTTCCATCAGTATCATTTTAGTATACTGTAGGAAAGGACATTGGAGCCTGGTGTTAGAAAACTTGTTAGAGACTTGGTTTCACCATTTGTTGCCTTTGACCTTGGACAAATCAGTTAACCTTGCAGAGTCTCTATTCTTGTAGGAAAAAAACCTGTTCCATCTACTTGTTCTTCCTGGCCCCTTCCCACACCCCATTTGTTGTGGAGATCAAGTTTGAGAAGATGTCATTAGTACAAACGCATGGCACAATTGCAAGTGTAGAGATAATAAACTATATATGGAGTAGGATAAAATGTATACTTTTTTTTACTGCAAGGTTTGTACTCTGAGCAAATGCTAGTTGAAAATAAAAATTATCACATTATTAAGTTTTCCCAGAGCATACCACTAACTAAATAATGCACAGTGTATTGTTTAAAGTTTACCAATGAATCTATTATATGGTACCCAAACAGAAGTAATTCTAAGGTTTTTATTAACGTCCTCCAAAAGGGATAAACCTAATTTTTAAATCCCCAGTTAGGAAATTTATTTGACCATTCATCTCTAATTTACACCCTCTTCTAGGTGTTTCAGCTTTAGTGAAAGGCCAAATATGAGCCCTTTTTTTAATTACTATTTCAGTCCTCTTTTCTAAGTGAAAACAGAGGGGGCATTTTAAATTTAAGAATCAAGTAGAAAAATGAGGCAGGTTGAGAGAATGGTATATTTAGAAGTCATCAGTTTATAATTCTGGGCTTCAGTTTTCTTCATGTATAAAATGAAATTGAGCTAGATTATTTCTTATAACGCTTACATTCTGATTTTTGTCCAAAAAGATCCCTAAAATCATGCAAAACTACACCAGATTTCAAATTCCCATTTAGATTGACTTAAGCATATCTCCTCCCAAGTTTTGTAAAGTTGATAATATTTTAACATGTTTTGTACAATCTAAATACAAGTTTTATCTTTAGGAGGAAAATTCCTTAAGTGTTTTCAGCTTCCTATAGAAAATTGGTTTTTGGTTTTTTGTTGTTTTTTTTTTAATGGTAAACCTTCAAGCAAAGGAGACAGTTTATCTCATCTGATCCATTCTCCATTCCACTGTACACATAAGGAAACAGATCTATGGGGATATAAGTAACATACCCAGGGCCTCAAGCTAATAGAATTAAAGGCTTCAATACTCATATCTCATTAAGTGGTAGAGCAAGCAGACAAAGGCTCAGTAAGGATATAGAAGGTTTGAACACCACCAACAATATTAGAAAAGAAAATAAGAGATTGATATCTTTTTTTTTTTTTTAAGATTTTATTTATTTATTTGTCAGAGAGAGAGGGAGAGAGAGCGAGCACAGGCAGACAGAGTGGCAGGCAGAGGCAGAGGGAGAAGCAGGCTCCCTGCCAAGCAAGGAGCCCGATGTGGGACTTCAGCTCAGGTCATGATCCCAGGACCTTGGGATCATGACCTGAGCCGAAGGCAGCCGCTTAACCAACTAAGCCACCCAGGCGTCCCAAGAGATTGATATCTTTACATGAACATGTGTAGACATCAAATCCTTCGGGTGCTTGGAGCTGATACAAGTCAGTGAGGGCAAGCACTGAATTTTAGTCATCTTTGCATCTGTGGTGTCAGTTAAAGTACCTGAAGCAAAGTAAATACTTGCTGCTTATTTTATTGAACTGGATTATCGGATTAGAATTGCCATTGTACTATTACTGTTTTAGTTTCCATATTACATAAATTGGGATTTTCTTCTCTTACCTTAGTCCCCAACCCTTTATGTAAGGAGCCAGTCCACCTGAGATTGACTTTGTTTTAAGGGCAGTAGACATGTACTTGACTTAAGGCATTAGATGTCAATATGAGTACTGATAACAACAGAACTAAAATCCTATAAATGAAGCTATTTGAAGTCCTGTCAGTGATATTTACAATGAGACTGTATTCTTCACAAATAATTTCAGAGAATTTTGACTAGAAGCTACAAGGACACTTGAACCTTAGAAAGGAAAGCTTTTACTTGTATATTGTACATTTAGGCATAGTTTGCATTGCTAATCTAAACGATTTATTTAAATTTTGAGCTCAGTTTGTGTACATAAGAAACACTCTTATTGGGATTTAGCTGATATTCATCAGTCTTTGAAGACACATTACTGAAATTGAGTTCCTGTAAAATTAAAGGAGCTTTTGAATAGTGTATCTAGGCTAGCTCATGAGGAGAAGGACCACCCTCATTCTAATATATCATGGAACATGAAATAATGTGTTTCTCTAGTGCTTTTAGAGAAAAATTGTATAGAGTAGTAAGAGGAGTTTGGGGTTATTAAGACAATATGGGTTTGAGATCTGACTTTCCAGCTGGGAGATCATGAGCAATTCAGTTAAACTCTTTCCTGCCCTGCTTAAATCACTGTTATGATGATTAAATGAGAATATATCTAGAAGAGCTTGGAAAATTGGAAAGTGTGCTACAAATTTTTATTATTTCAAAGCTAAGGGTATTAGATCATTTTACTCGGGAAATAATTGAAGCAGTGTTTTGGGGGTGATTGGGTAGTCTGAAAGAGTACCCTTTACTTGAAATACCTACTTGAATAATGGGCATAATAATAAGCATTTTTTAATACATGGTTTCATTTAATCCTCGCAAAAACCAAGTGAAAGAAATATCTTTAATCAGTCTCACCCATGAAGGAGAGATAAAGGTTTAGTGACCTGCTAAAGTTCACAAAGCAGGTTAATAATGATCCAAAGTCTAATGTTCCCAACCATTACTCAACCTACCTTTCCTTGAGGAGAGGAAGAATAGATAATAGATATGTGTGTGAGAGAGAGAGAGAGAGAAATAACATAGTATTTGATTGTCCCAAGTACTTTTAAGACCAAATGAGAAGCAGTGACAGTATTTCCTAGGAGAAGGGGGACTTGGTCAAATAATTTAAGCATTGGAAGGGACCTAGAGGTTGAATGACCTAGCATTGAAACCAGGAGTAATTGGTGATAGATTAGAACCAAGGCCTACAGACAATCAGTTTTCTGCTTCCTACATTGTTTCTTTTAAACTGTGCCTTGGAAGATTCATATGCCGTAGCCATAATAATAAGAGCCAGTACCTTTGTACTATTACTGAGTTCATAGAGCCCTTCACATAGCCTCATCTTCTAAATGGCCATGTTTGTTACTCAAAGCTATAAGGTTTGGAGGGGAAGTACCAGGAGGAAGTTTTCCATGTTATTTAGGGAAATAACTGAGTAGAGATAGAAGAGGAACATGACATGTTTAGGAGATAAAGTCAAAGAAAAGGTAGGTTCTGGCTGCTTGATGGAAGAGAGTTGGCGAGGGGAAGATTTTAACGTCAAGCCAGGGAGTTCTAATTTTCTCAAAGGTAAAGAGCTACTCAAGGAGTTTTCACTCCCCCTCCTTATTTAAAGAAAGTATGTATGTTGTGTGTACATACACTGATACCCTAGTAGGATCCTTTTTCCTCAAAAACAAAACAGTTGGAGGAAATTTTTGAAGAAAGTTACATGCCAAAGATGACCCGAAGTTAAAATAAACACACAAGGCAGTTTTGGTGTTTGTAAGGGTTTTAACTTTTTCCAATCACCTTACATGTAATATGCATGTAATTTATGGAGTGACTGGAAAATACAGTGAATTTCTGGAAAACAAAATACTCTGTCAAAAATCAGCAACACTGGGGCACCTGGGTGGCTCAGTGGGTTAAGCTGCTGCCTTCGACTCGGGTCATAATCCCAGAGTCCAGTGGAGCCCCGCATCTGGCTCCCTGCTCTGCGGCGAGTCTTCTTCTCCCTCTCCCTCTGCCTGCTGCTCTGCCTTCTTGTACTCTGTCAAATAAATAAATAAAATAAAATAAAATCTTAAAAAAAAAAAATCAGCAGCACTTCCCATAACATTTGGAGCTACTGACTACAACTTTTAACCTGTTCTGTGATACCACCGCCCCACCCTCCGCAAAAGAACACTTGGCATTGCAGCTCTGTGTACACCTATTTGGAACACGTTGAGCTTTGCATTGTTGGGTTGGGTTTTTTTCCCCCTTTTTAAATGTTGATTGCAACCTGCTAAATTAATATAGTAACCCATGGTCTGAGAAACACTGAAGTTTCATTTCACATCATTTCAGTATTTTTTTTCTTTTAATTCCTCTCCCAGCAGGGTATCTCTCCCTCTTAATCACTGACACATTTGGTGGGAGAGGTTCTCTTTACCCTGAAAAAGCAAGACAGGACCTTTGCTGTACCAGGGAGTGCAGGGACCATAATTCTGGCTGTAGCTAAAGGGTTTTAAGGCAAACACAGCTCTAGACTCAGTGATATAGAAAGAGGAAATGGGTTCTTATACCAGGTTATACCAGGTATACGTTGGAGACTTTTTTATTTGGGGAATTTATTTCCAAATCAAAATAAAATTACAACTATTAAAGTTGGTGCTATCCTAGTTCTTAACCTCTGCATGTTCTGGTATACAGCTTGCCATAGGTTGGTTTTTGTCTATAGCTATAAGAAAAACAGTTATTAGGGTACCTGGATGGCTCAGTTGTTTGAACCTCTGCTTTCTGCTCAGGTTGTGATCCCAGGGTCCTGGGATCAATTCTTAGTCAGGCTACCTGCTCAGCTGGGATTCTGCTTCTCCCTCTCCTGCCATTCTCCTGCTTGTACCTGGTGCTCTCTCTCAAATAAGTAAAATCTTTAAAAAAAAAAAAAAAAAAAAATTTGCTAGTCCTTACCTCTTAGAATTAAAAAGCCTTGTTCACATTTGAAGTTATGATATCATTTGCTCTGCTGTTCATACAGTCTAAAATAATATCAGTTCTAGCCAAAGACTGATTAATATTCTAAGTCTAGTAAAATGTGTCATTTCTTTGTATTTTTAAAATTTTTTCTGATTTAATTATATTTCTTGGGGAAAGCTAATGCATTTGTATGGTTCAAAATTACAAAAAATTAGAGTGTAAAGGAAAATTAAGTCTCCCTCCTACCCTGTCCCCCTAAATCAACCAGTTTTATGACTGCATTGTATTCCATTATATAACTATACTGACCACATGCTAATACAAACAATTAAGTAATATAATACAGAGGTCATTTTGCACCTGTGCAAGTATTTCTACAGAATCAATTCTATGAGTGGGATTGTAGGGGCAGAAGGATCCATGCAGTTGTAATTTTGATAAATAATGCAAAGTGCCGTCAGGTCATTCATACTCTCAGCAGCTAAATATGAAGGTCCTTTTCCCTGTTCTTACTAGCTCTGGTTTTGATACTGGATAGTCTTAGAGGTGGAAAAAGATACCTCAGTTCATGTGAAAATGGGAATGGTCCAGAGCCATTTATATATTTCCTTTTCTATGAGCTGTTTCTTTTCTTTTCTTTTTTTTAAGATTTTATTTATTTGAGGCAGGGAGAGGGGGAAGCAGGCTGTCTGCTGAGCAGAGAGCCCGATGAAGGGCTCGAACCCAGGACTCTGAGATCATGACCTGAGCCAAAGGCAGAGGCTTAACCCACTGAGCCACCTCCGTGCCCCGAGCTGTTTCTTTTAATGTGCAGTCTGATTTATCTGTACTCTTAAGGCTTATGAGTTTTTTGCCCCTCTGAGATTATAAATTCTTCCATGATTTTTTAAAAATCATATTGAAACTCATATTGAAACTCAATCTAAAATACTCCAAAAAGCTTTTTAACCTTCTTCAGTAAAATAATAAAACAAGTTTGTTTTCTCTTTAGTTTGTGTTGCCTATTTAGAACTCTCCCTATTCAAATTGTCCCCAACTTTAGAATATATATATTATATATTCTATATATATTATATATAGAAATATATAAATATATTTTATATATATAGAAATTATGTGTTAGTTGTTTGAAACTCATAATATGTATGTTCCTATAGAAACAGTATTATGATTGATGAGGTTTCCTATAGTACTAATCTGAGTTGAGGCTAGTGTGTGGTCTGTATTATGGAGGGCACGTGTTGCATGGAGCACTGATGTGGTGCATAAACAATGAATGCTGGAACGCTGAAAAGAAATAAAATGGGGAAAAAAAACTTTCAATATTTAGGAGAGAGAACAGATACATTCTTCTGTTTTTGTTGTTAGTGGCTTAAAGGGGTTGTCTTTGCAATCTTCCCATTACTTTTACCCTTATCTGCAAAACCTACAGACATTGTCTTTGGGGCAGAATTGGCCTCTTCCTCTCCTATCTCAGAACTGGTTTCTGCTCAGAATGTTTGTCTTCTGTTCTTCCTATTGAGCCAATTATTAAACACCTCTTTGTTAGGACCAGCCATAGGCCAGAGAGTGTTTTGTGTACCTTTAGGCATATTTTCTTAGTTAATAATACACCTATTAGGTATTAAACAAAAAGTATTCTTCTAAGGTCAGCTGACAGTTGCTTATAGTCACAAGTATTTATTTGGAGAACTTTACTCAGTTCAACTTTCTAGTGGTCAATATTAGTATGGGTTGAGAGGAGCTAACCCCAGACCCTTTTGTTATTTCTCCCTTTGTCCTTAATAGAAATTGCCAGTGCTTTTTTGCAGGATGAACAGGACCTTCTTTGTTAGAAATGTGATGCTAGCAGATTGCCTTCTTGTTGTAGCCCAGAGTATCTGAATAATAACAATAACTGCCTTGGATGTATAGGGTGAACAGTTAGGTATTGGTTGATGTAGCCTTTCAGAATTTCTTAGGCAGCTCTCTATCAATCACGTGTTGATTGGCCTATAGGAAGTGCTCTCAGTTCACAGCCCCAAGCAACACCTTCCGTGTTGAGAGAGTCTCCTGAAGATTCAGATTCTGTATAAATAAGTAGATTAAAAGTTTTGGGGTGCCTGGGTGGCTCAGTGGGTTAAAGCCTCTGCCTTCAGCTCAGGTCATGATCCCGGGGTCATGGGATACAGCCCTGCATCTGGCTCTCTTCTCAGCAGGGAACCTGCTTCCCTTCCTATCTCTGCCGGCCTCTCTGCCTACTTGTGATCTCTGTCTGTCAAATAAATAAATAAAATCTTAAAAAAAAAAGATATAAAAGTTTTATTGCTCTCATCTTCTAACTCACTTTCTGTTCTGGAGCAAAAGCAATAACATTGTCGTAGAGTTAAAAGTTACACCATCAACTTAATCTTGTAGTTCATTATAGATATAAACTTACAGCAGCACTCTTAGTAGTTAAAACTTCTGAGTTTTATAGTAGCATAAATTCAACTCATTGTAATAATTTCCTGATAGCCCACAAGCCACCCCCCTCCTCTTGGCCCTTCTTACCTCATCCAGTTATGTACTAAGTGCTTTCCTTGCAGTTTTGCACCCAGTCTTCTCAGATGAGTATAACCTCACATTCAAGTAAACCTGACGCTACAAGTGTTTTTGTGATAGGTACCTAGGATCCAGCAGTGAGGAAAAAAGCCATTTATTTCTTTGTAAGTTTTACATTTTGTTGGAAGGTGGAATAGGTCTGGGTTAAGATACATAAGTCCAGTGGTAGGTTGAATAAAGTTGTGTTGAATATGTTATAATTGAAGTTAGCATAATCAACTCCTTTCAGCAAAGTTTTATTAGCAGTATGGGGCTAGAATAAGAGAGTCTTGAAGAGTTCAGCAAAAAAAGCTTAGATGCAAAGCAATATGTTTAAGAAAGGCCCAGTGTTCTTATGCAGAAATCAGCACATGCCCTATGAGCACCCCAAAGGCCCAGTGGTTTGGGAATGTTTAGGAAGGACTCACAAAGCAGTCCTGAGGGATAGCAACCTTCGCAGAGGATGAGGCATCTAAACTAAAATCTGTATGACCAGAATTAAGCAAGTAGAAGTGGGAGTAAAGAGGCCAAGGACAAAGGAGCATTTTAGTCATGGAAGCAAGGAAACATGGATAGAAGAGTAATATGGTAGAAACTCACGGCAGAGTTTAAGGAGTGAGGAAGGGGAGGAGTGCCTGAGGGGCTCACTGGCTTATGCGCTGACTTTGGCTCAAGTCATGATCCTGGGGTCCTGGGAAGGAGTCCTGCATGGATCTCCCTGGTTAGCAAGGAATGTGCTTGGCCCTCTGCCCCTCCCTTACCCCATATGCGAGTTCTCTCTCTCTCTCTCTCTCTCTCTCAAATAAATAAGTCTTTAAAAAAAGAAGAAGAAGTGAGGAAGGGGAAAAGGAGACCAGTAAAGGGATCTATTTAGAGAGAGGTAACCCAGTCCCAGGTAAAGAGGGCTTTGTGTGCCGCATTGTTTGGACTTTATCCTTATGGTTAAAGGGAGCCACTAATGTGCTTTATGCAAAGAAGCGATCATGTGATCTGTGTTTTATTTAGAAACCACCATTTGACTTAAATGATTATAGAGAATGGGTGGGAGTAAGGTGGGCCTGGAAGCAAGGGGACTTGGGGGAAGGTTGCAGTTATGCAGGTTAGAAACGATGTATATGAAGACTTAGTTATTTTGTTTTGTTTTGTTTTTAAGACTTAGTTTTTATACATTGTGAGTTTATTGGGAGCCAAAAAAGGAGGGGAGGAAAATTTTAAGAAAAAGATCACCCAAAGGGTGACATGTGTCTAAGAGCACCTTCATTTGCAGGCCTCTTCATTTTAAGGAACCTGGGAATAACATATGACATATTCATGAGGACAGATCTGTTCTAGGAAGCTTCACATTAAGATCTTTGAAAAGTATAATCCCAGAGTCTTATACCATAGTTGTGTATTTGACATTTTAAGTTACACTTTGAAGCCCTCTAATCTCACATAGTTGGCACTGGTAATAGGTGATTACTCTAAAAGTTTAAAGAATTATGGATAGTTATGAATATGCAGTTCAGATATTTTATTTTAACTTAAATGCACTTGGGATTTGGGCCAAAGGCTTTTATTTGAGAATGGGTCTGCCAATCTGAGTAGTCTTTTAATAAAAATGACATGCAGTGCCCATGTTCCATACAATTTTCAATATGTTTCTTTTGAGTTTAGCAGGAATTTTACAGTGAATGCAGAGTCATCCTGTGTTAGTTTCTTACCCCAGGCCTTTACAGTTGTCTCACCCATACATAATTCAGCAACACCCTTTTTTTTCTTTAAGGTACACATCTTTTACTGAGAGTTCCTTTTCTTTTTCTTTTCTTTCTTTTTTTTTTTTTTTTTTTTTTTTTTTTTTTTTTTTTTTTTTTTTTTTTTTTTTTTTTTTTTTTTTTTTTTTTTTTTTTTTTTTTTAGATTTTATTTATTTATTTGAGACAGAGCATTAACAGGGGGAGTGGCAGAGGGACAAGCAGACTCCCTGACAAGCAGGGAGCCCGGACCCAGGGCTGATCCCCCAGGACCCTGCGATCATGACCTGAACTGAAGTCAGATGCTTAACTACTGAGCCACCCAGGCAGCCCTTTATTGAAATTTTCAAAAATAATCAGCTTCATTTTCATACAAGCGTAGTGTCTTTATGCATTCATATTTCACTGATTTATGTCAAAGTTAATTTAGTTAATGCATGAGTAGGACTAGTATAACCAGATATGAGGATAGCTTAGCCTCAAATTCAGTTGATGTGAGATGGCCTTTGAGCCATGAGCATTGTGCTCATTGTGAGTTTTATAAAGAGTAATGTTAAAATACGACAACTAGGTGGAAGTCGGTTAAACAACTTCTGTCTTAGAGTTGTGCAAAATTTGAGGTTCTCAGACTGACAGAAAGACCATAGGTTTTGAAGTTAGAGTAGGTTTAACTGGTCTTGTAAGCTTCATTTTCCTTAGCAATAAAAGGAGTGCAGTAACCTAGTTCTTAGGGTTATTGTATAGAGTGAATGAGACAGTAGCTATTCAGTGTCTTACATGTGCACTAGTGGTTTTTCTTTGCCACCAACATCCTGCAAGGGAGTTATTTTATTACTGTTCTGAAAGTCAGACCTGCGTATGGGGTATAGCTTGCCTGTACAGAGTATTCCCTGAATCGTTTGCTGTGACTGATAACAAGAAGGAGACAATAGGCGTGACTTTTAAGATCTCCCACTAGAGGTGCCGCCTCTTCCTAAGTGAAAGGCCAGCAGACAGGTATACCCGAGGACGGGGGAGCATTTGTGGAGTTGGGAAAGCTTTCTCATGATCTATTGACAGGTTTTTATGATAAAGAAAAAAACTGCCCGGAAGCAGACATTTAGCTTGAAAGGAGCTTTCTGTGATCTGTCTTTATCAGGATTACTGACATAGATGTTGATTCTTACGAAATATTTTCTTTCTAACAGGTTGTAAAATTAAAGCACTGAGAGCCAAGACAAACACGTATATCAAGACACCTGTTCGTGGTGAAGAGCCCATTTTTGTCGTCACTGGACGGAAAGAAGATGTTGCCATGGCCAAAAGAGAAATTCTCTCAGCTGCAGAGCACTTCTCCATGATCCGTGCGTCTCGAAACAAAAATGGCCCTGCCCTGGGAGGGTTGTCATGTAGTCCAAATCTGCCAGGTCAAACCACCGTTCAGGTGAGGGTCCCCTATCGTGTGGTGGGATTGGTCGTTGGGCCCAAAGGAGCAACTATTAAGAGGATTCAGCAGCAGACCCACACATACATAGTAACTCCAAGCAGAGATAAAGAGCCTGTCTTCGAAGTGACAGGGATGCCCGAAAATGTTGACCGAGCACGAGAAGAAATAGAAATGCATATCGCCATGCGTACAGGAAACTATATTGAACTCAATGAAGAAAATGATTTCCATTACAACGGTACCGATGTAAGCTTTGAAGGTGGCACTCTTGGCTCTGCGTGGCTCTCCTCCAATCCTGTTCCTCCCAGCCGCGCAAGAATGATATCCAATTATCGAAATGATAGTTCCAGTTCTCTGGGAAGTGGTTCCACAGATTCCTACTTTGGAAGCAATAGGCTGGCTGACTTTAGTCCAACAAGCCCGTTTAGCACAGGAAACTTTTGGTTTGGAGATACACTACCATCTGTAGGCTCAGAAGATCTTGCAGTTGACTCTCCTGCCTTTGACTCTTTACCAACATCTGCTCAAACTATCTGGACTCCGTTTGAACCAGTTAACCCACTCTCTGGCTTTGGGAGTGATCCCTCTGGTAACATGAAGACTCAGCGTAGAGGAAGTCAGCCATCTACTCCTCGTCTGTCTCCTACATTTCCTGAGAGCATTGAACACCCACTTGCTCGGAGGGTTAGGAGCGACCCACCTAGTACAGGCAACCATGTTGGCCTTCCAATATACATCCCTGCTTTTTCTAATGGTACCAATAGTTACTCCTCTTCCAATGGTGGTTCCACCTCTAGCTCACCTCCAGAATCAAGACGAAAGCACGATTGTGTGATTTGCTTTGAGAATGAAGTTATTGCTGCCCTAGTTCCATGTGGCCACAACCTCTTCTGCATGGAATGTGCCAACAAGATCTGTGAAAAGAGAACGCCATCATGTCCAGTTTGCCAGACAGCTGTTACTCAGGCAATCCAAATTCACTCTTAACTATATATATATACATAAATACTATATCTCTATATGGACTCGTAAAGGCATGGGTATAATGGTACCCCCAGTAAACTTCCTAATGAATTCTTATGACTGTTATCAGGCTTTATTGGGATTAGGCTAAAGTTGTTAGTAAACTTATAAAAGGCTGCTATGGTAACACTAAACCTAAGTGGTCTCTTGTCTATTAGTTTGGTTTGAATTATTAGTACTATCCTGTAGACCCAGAGACATAGCTTGTATAAGAATCGTTAAAACTGAAGTTCAGCTTGGCTGAGAGAAGATAATCATAGGTTGTGTGAGCCTATGAGAAAAGTTTATACGTCTAGATTTCAAAACAGTGGGTCCCAAAGCCTAGCCACATTAAGAGTTTATGGAGGGTACTTGGCATTACAGATGATTCAGACACTTCCAGTGCTGCCTTCTTTACACTGCCAGTTTTGACAAAACAGGTTCGTTTTTTATTTTACAACAACTTATGCCTAATTCTGCAGGATTGCGAGTAACTTTTTAATGCATTGTGATTACTTATTGGTAATAATAGGGCTGATGGCAGTTTACTCGATCACTGGTTATAATTTGGGACAAAAACTGCTACATTGACCTTCATCTCGCCCAGAACGCTCACGGCTGGTATGATCAGTGGATCAGGAATGCAATTGTGTCGATTGTGAATTCCTACCCATTGCCTGCCTTGGTGAATGTGGAAATGGCCACCTGGGTTTTCCCATTTCAGGAAGGGCTTTGGGATGCACCTATATTGGCTAATTGAGGATGCGAACATTCCATTCATTAGTCTGATCAAGCTGTTGATTAATTTTTAGACTATAGATCAAAATGTGAAACATTTTATGTTCAATCCATATTTGTCTTGCACATTATAAATATATTTTTATTTTTTAGTAATCTAGGGGAGGGGGAGGGAGAGAGGGATAATAATGCCCTTAGCATAATTTACAAAAGCAGCTGTGATGACCTTCAATCAGTTTACTTCATTTCAAAACTATTTCCAATCACAAGGAAAGATTTCTTTAAGATACACTTTTACATTTCACCTGTGGATGTCTATAACTTCCTCCTCAGTATGTTCCCAAATCTGTGCTGGCATTGAGAGGACAAAACAATATACTGGTGGGTTTTTCTACTAATTATTTTTTGAAGCGTTATTTTCCCAACACAAAAGAGCTTTTTTTCTCAATATAACAAAAAATTGAAAATCCTATGTGTATTGAATAGTAAATAGACAAATTTTATTTTTTATTTCCACTTGAAGAGTTACATTTCGTATAAAAGTTTACAAATAACGGTTTTTATTTTGATTTTTTCAGTATAAAAATTGCCTTGATGGCATATTATGATGTAATGCTAATTGCTTGTAGGATAGTTAAACGTCAGTATTGAAACCTAATCTTTAGCTGCCGTCTTGTAGATATGAACGAATGTTCACCAAGCATGTATTTTGTATTTTGTTGCATCGTACACTGCAACTAATAAGCCAAGGAAACGACATATATTAGGTGCGTGTACTGTTTCTAAAAACCACAACTAAGAATGATAAATTATCAATATAGTTTAGTATTTGCTAATTTTACTACACTCTTTTGTTATGTATATGTAGGGAAGTCATAGGGATTATAAATTCAATTTGAGTAAAGTTTAAAACCATATATTTTATGATAAAGGGCCTTTAACTTAAGATGGCCAAAGCACTGATATTATATATTTGCTGTAAAGAGAATTATAAGAGTTTTATTTTTCTGATATTAAAAGTTACTTAATAAAGACTTGTTTCCATTAACTTGAATGTATTCTCCTTGGTGTTTTTCATGCAATCATTAGTTTAGGCTGGAAGATAGACATTTGCCAGAATTGAACATTTTCTTTTACAAAGTTTCCCCTCTCCCAAGCCAGCTCCCTGTGTCCACTCTTAGAGTGATTTTTTTTTTTTCAGTGTGTTCTTACAGTGTTAAATGTGTCACTTATGCTCCATCCAAATTTAGCTTTTCCTTTAAATGAGTATTTTCCATTATAGGGAAATTAGAGATTTAGCTAGTTTTGGATTGTTCCGTTACTTGCTTGTGTAGTCGACCACGATTACTATTATCCTAACTGTAAATAATGACTTTTTACATATTGATGTTAACTAAAATCCTGAATCCATCTAGACTCTACTCAGTGTCTATCCTTTGTTACAGGTTTTTGTCTTTTTAATCACTAAATCTAGAAGATGAATTTTTTCTAATACGAAGGTACACATTTTTAAACTTTCAGTCAGGAAGTACCTTCTGAAAGGTTTGTGGTTGATGAAAATATTACTCCATTAATGAAATGATTTGATACTGATTGGAGTAAATTACTGCCATTTGTTACAAAGCAAGAATAAAGACCTCTCTAAGATGTTCTAAAGAAACCAAAATTCTGTTCATTCTTAGAGATATTACACAGCCACAGTGAGTCTTTTCATGGTAGGTGTTGAACAGAAATTCTTCAGCTGCACTAGAAAACTGGAGAACAGAGATTTGATGATGATTAAGATCAGTGCCCTAAAATCTTTTTGTGAGCTTTAGGATTAACCTCCACAAGCATGAAGGAGAAACGTTTGGGTGTGGTACAGGACTGTCATCTGGCCCCTCTGATTCACAGTTTTTCTTTCTGCCATTTCGGTGACCCACAATTAGTTACTCTCCAGCCGGGAGGCAGATGACCTCTGTAGCCTAACACAGCCTCACAACACCTGTGTCCTTCCCCTCACTTCGTCTCATGAAGGCATTCTCTCATCACAAGAAGAAGGGTGATATTTTGAGCGTGAGCGACCATATTTACATAACTTTTGTTTTACAGCATATTGTCAGTGTTTTATCACTCTTGTTAATCTACTGTATCTAATTCATAAGTCAACTTTATCATAGGTACATTTAGGGTTTGGTACTAATCGTGGTTTCAGGGATCCCCTGGGGGTCTTGGAACATCCTCCTTGGACAAAAGAACAGAATGCTATACTAATACAACTCCAACGTAGACTGAACAACCAATGAATATGAATTTCTAGTACCTCATACAAGGTCAAGATCTTTCAGAGGACCTTGCAAATAATCTACTTTGGGGACTTTGCTTGCCAGAGGAAGCCAAAACTGTCTGAAAATGTTAGCAAAACTGAGAAGCACTTACCCAAGTTCTAAGTCTAGAATTGCCTTTCCTCGATGTCTGCATTCATTTTGTGTAGGGAAGGACGGGGAGAGAGACTCCAGGAAACCTGTGCACCTGCCTTTACCAGGGAATTGCTACACTAGTGGAGGGTCTGCAGTGTGAGTGGTTCAGAATGAGGGACACATTACGTGTTTCCCCCACTACCTGAAGTTAAATGTTCTCCAAAACCTTTTGTAAGCTGAAAAGTCATAAAGAAGCAGTTTAAAGGTGAAACTCCTCCTCTGATTTGTTTTGGTTAACAAAAACGGGTAGTAAAGTGGGGCTTTCATAAAAGCAAAGTGGAGCAAAGCAAACTGTTAGATAGCAGAAGTAATCGTCTTCCATTTTCCCGGCCTCGGAGGGCTGCTGCTGGGCTGAAAGCACTTGGTTTGGCTGGCAGCTCAGGTATAGTGGCATGTCGTTCTCTCTATACTGTATCTTATCGAAGGAATTCCATTGCAAAGCAGGTTTTTATCAAGAGTACAGAAGGCTAGGGGTGCCTGGGTGCCCAGTGGGTTAAGCCTCTGCCTTCCGCTCAGGTCATGATCCCAGGGTCCTGGGATCGAGCCCCACATCAGGCTCTCTGCTCGGCGGGGAGCCTGCTTCCTCCTCTCTCTCTGCCTAGAGTCTCTCTGCCTACTTGTGATCTGTCAAATAAATAAATAAAATCTTTTAAAAAAAAAAGGCTAGAATAATCAGGTTTTGAAAATAGGTACAGGTATGTTCTTACACTTCAAAATTTTTAAATTTATTTCTTAATTAATATGTAATATTTGTTTCACGGGTACAGGTCTGTGATTCATCAGTCTTAACACCCAGCGGTCACCATAACACATACCCTCCCCAATTATTCTTATCAGTGGCTCCCTTAGCATGAAAACCAGACGGTGATTCTCAAAATACTACCAATTCCCCCCATTCCCAGTCCCACTTAAGTTTCTACTTCTATCATTCCAAAACTTTTTGTAAATAAGGGAGACTAGGGGTGTTTATAATATATAGTGAACATCTTTTTCATGACCTTATACTTCCACAACATAATTCAGCTGCAGTAAACTTGTTTCATGGCTATTCCATACCTTCCCGTTTCCTGTTAGTGATTGAGTAACTGGGCAGTGGAGCACTGATGAATTAGGAAGGGACATTGAAAAACCTACTGAGACTGCATTTAATAAAGATTAAGAAAAGCTGTTTTCTTGGGGCGTCTGGGTGGCTCAGTCAGTTAAGCGTCTGACTCTTGATTTTGGCTCAGGTCATGATCTCGGTCATGAGATGGAGAGCCCCTCCCCCCCCCAAAGAAGACTAGCTATTTTCCTTCAACTGCCATACTTTCCTTCTTAGATATCTTAGAGTAATTATTCCCTTAAAGGATCTTCAAGCTGACCATGAGAAATAATTGAAAACGTGAAAGAATTAAATTTTATTGCTTTTTGGGATTTTCCATGCTCCCTTTGTATTAATGTTTATCTCCTTTTACATTTTACAGGTAGCATTTATACACCAATGCAAGAGACCTTCCTTAGAGAGGATAAACATTTAGATACTTTAAATAGTAAGTAGAGTTCACCAATGAGAGGTGGGAATTGGTAGGCCAAAGAGGAAAACAGCCAAAGAGAAACCATAGATCTCTAGCCCTTCAGGGTGTCCTGGAAAGGTCTCATGGAAGACAGAGGTGTTGAAACCTGATGCCTTTGTGTTTTAAAATTATAAATCTTCAGTCTCTCTAAGAGTGTACATAAATAACTTATTAAACATGAAAGTCTTGAGAAGGACCTATGAGGGGCCCCTGGGTGGCTCAGTGGGTTAAGCCTCTGCCTTCGGCTCAGGTCATGATCTCAGGGTCCTAGAATCGAGCCCCACATCACATCGGTCTCTTTGCTCAGCAGGGAGCCTGCTTTCCCTTCTCCCTCTGCCTGCCTCTCTGCCTACTTGTGATCTCTGTCTGTCAAATAAAATCCTTAAGGAAAAAAAAGGACCTATGATATTCAGCTGAATATACAACAAAAAACTGAAAAGAACTGGCTTGGTACTAAGAAACTTGCTAGTTTGAAATGGGAAAGGAAGGCCAAGATTATATAAATCTTTGTTCAGTGCCTACCAGCGCATTTCAATGTTTACCCAAAGTCTCTAGCACTGTTATGCATAATTTATTGCATACATTAATATTGAACATCAAGATGGGGAAGGTCAGTCTCACCATCTTAAAGGCTGTACAAAACCTCAAAATATAGGTACGACCGACCTATGCCCCAAGCGACAGATGGAGGGGCTGTTAAATTAGAATGCTCTTGGATAAGTCAACAGTAGTTAGCCTCTACTAATTGAAACGTGAGGAGGCTTTTAAAATGTGATTCTGGCACTGTAAGAATGCAATAATTAGTATTTAAAACCAGGAAATAAATTTTGGTATTTCCCTTTCAAAGCGCCATGGCTCGTATCTTCCATGACATTTCCCAAGATCAAAAGCAAACAGTGGAACTTTTGACATTATCTGTTGCTGCAATTTCAGGGGAATTACAAGACCTCATAACAAGTGACCTGAATGGGGTAGGGATTTCAGGACTACCTGAGTCATAGATGTAATGTGCTGAAATAGGGAAACCAGGCATTGTACTTTAAAGACCGATTTACAACTAGACAAATAAGATTTCAAAAAGGATTGGTAGCTTGTGGATTTTGCTAATGCTGATGATGTATGTGTAAATGACCTTTATTTAAAGTCTTCGAGGTTCGCTGTTGGGTGGCAGAAGAATACGATAATAGAGTTAATAAGAAATAGCCATGCCTATTAATATCACTTGTGAAGAAAAGTCTTCTGAAAGTAAGACTTTTTAAAACCACAGAGAAAAACAGGAAAGATGGACTAATTCATTTCTTCCATGTCGGTAGAGTCTGCAAGAACTTGCTGGAAATAATTTTAAGAATTGCGTATGTGTGAAAATAATTGTGTGGGTGTCTGAAAGCCGCTCTTGAAGCCACTTGCTTAAAACAGTCTGTACTACTACCTCAGCTGAGGACTTCTTTCCTGTATCCGACTATTGTCAGAACAGATTATGAATGGGCTCTCGGTGGGGTTTGGATTCGGTGGAGCTTTCCTCCGCTCAAATTCCGTATGTTACCGAATTTGTACTTCTTGGAAAGTACATTCTTCTTTCCACATGTGTGAAGTCACCAGTGGTATGGCTTAGGATGTTTCTTTCTAATTCTGGAAGTCCCAGTTGTCTAGGAGCTAGACATACCTTCCGAGGACTGTCTTTTCCGTACGTGGCAGAGAGCCACGGTCTCATTCTGAAGTTGAGGAAGCACACTCCCAGCATCTCCTTTCCCTGGTCTACCCCAGCAGCTTCTCCTGATCCACATGAAAACCAAACAAATCTCATTCTCAGGCCTAGAAGCTTGCAGTGAGGACTCGGGTGTCAGGATCATATTTTATGTTTTCTCTTCCCAAGCAGGTGATTCCTACTGCTTTCTGGAAAATACAACTTCAGGTCAAAAGATCACGGTCAAGGGGCACCTGGGTGGCTCAGTGGGTTAAAGCCTCTGCTTTCGGCTCGGGTCATGATCTCAGGGTCCTGGGATTGAGCCCCACATCGGGCTCTCTGCTCCGCGGAGAGCCTGCTTCCTCCTCTCTCTCCCTGCCTGCCTGCCTCTCTTGCCTACTTGTAATCTCTGTCTGTCAAATAAATAAATAAAATCTTAAAAAAAAAAAAAAAGATTACGGTCAAGGATTACAGAAATGGTCCTTTCGCTTTTACTTTCTTTACTAACAGATCAACCTTGCTTTTTGTTATTCCATTTCTTCAACCCTTTCAGTGACCACCTTCAGCCCTTGGTCCTACTTCTTTCAACTTTGCCAGGAATAACGTTCTTCTGCCTTCCCTTCCATCACCACTATTTGGACACCCTTAGGTATATCTTTCCTGGTAAAAGAATCAAATGGACTCCAAGTCTGGCTCTCTGAGGCCTTGAAATCCAAGTAGAACACTGACAGGAACTGAGCATGCCACCTTGTAGATGACATCTCATTTTTTAGTCGTGTCCCGTGCTCGCCTGATCATTTCATCCTGGAAGCTGCTTCTGGACTGGGCCCACAAAGCTTATTTTTCAGCTTTGGATTCTGTTTCAATTCAAGCTCCCTTTTCTGGCTTTCACCAAGGGCATCTCATCCCATATTTTGCAGATTGTATACTTTGAGACTCATTTTCTTTTATCTGTAAAGTGGGAATAATTACCTGTGAGGAGGACATGAAACTCCAGAAACAAAGCTTGAGAGATGCTGGGAGGTGACTAATAAGCGTTCCTGGGTCATATCCCTCATATTCTGCTTCTTCTTAAAACCCAGCCCAGCCCTGGGAAAACGGGAAGTACTGGTAAAGAGCAATGTAAAGCAAAAGTAAAAAGCCTACAGGTTTTAAAACACTACCTTTTGTTGGGTGACCCAGTCAGTACAAAGTGAACTCAGGTACATAATCTTATTTCATTTTACCACAGCCCTAGGGATGCAGGCAGGGACCCTTCTTTCCATTTTGCAGGGGAAAAGCTGAGGCTTAAAAGTTTAACTAGCTTAAGATAAAAATGAAAATCCCCAAATCTAAAAGCATCTTCAGAAAGATTATACAAGTGAGATGTGAGCATTTTCCATTGAACTCTGGTTCCAGAATTCCTAGGCTCGCCAACCAAAGATTTCACTAGCACTTCTTAATACAACAGGGTTACTTTGTATTCTCAACCTGTCGTGACCAGGAACGACCTAGGCTGGGCTGAGGCACTAATTCTTATTTCAGAATTGATGTGTGGACTCCTATTGGGCACCAAAGTGCTCTGCCAGCAACTGAAATGTCAAAAATTGGCCAGAACTGTGTTCAAGTCACGATTTTTACTTAGATTGTTAATTTCATCTTGAAGGCCCTAGGATGAGCAGATATTGGCTCTGCCAGATACCTTCATTGACTTTCTGAGGAATTAGTCTTTCCCGAATCATGGAAACTTCCCTTTATTTTATGCTTTATAGTCTCTTAAATGTAGTTTGCCTTATCCTAGGGGGAAAAAATTGAGGGGGGCGCCTGGCTAGCTCAGTCAGTGGAGTGTGCGACTTTTGATCTCAGGGTTTTGAGTTCCAGCCCCACACTGGGTGGAGCGATTACTTAAAAATAAAATCTTTTTTAAAAAATGAGAGATGGGCCTCATCTATTACTGGTATGTGATGCCCTTTTTTCTTTGCTGGACCCCACTGCAACCTCCAACTGCTTTCCCATGCTGCCCCTCTCATTTCTATAGCTTTTTCATGTCTGACCAAAGAGCTGAAGTCAGTCCACTGATCTCTGAGTATTAAGTCAGAATCCAGTTTCTCTAACTTAACCTTGTATGTTATGACTGCTAAAGCTGTCCTCATTGAGAAGAGGATTCCTCTCCCAAGGATATTTGCAGGAATTCTCACTTGCCGCCAGATCCCAGAATTGTAAATCTATTTGCTTCCCTCCCTCCCCTCATCTGAGTGGGTGAACCCTAGCTTCTGCCTTGTTTCCACCTCAGCACTTTTGGGGCATTTGGGGCAATAACTAGGGGGGCTGGGGCTGTCCTGTGTGTTGCAGGATGTTTAGAAACATCCCTGCTCTCCAGCTACTTGTTTGGGTTTTTTTAAGATTTTATTTATTTATTAGAGAGAGAGATTACAAGTAGGCAGAGAGGCAGGGAGAGAGGAGGGAGAAGCAGGCTCCCTGCTGAGCAGAGAGCCCGATGCGGGGCTCGATCCCAGGACCCTGGGATCATGACCTGATCCGAAGGCAGAGGCTTTAACCCATGGAGCCACCCAGGCGCCCCTCCAGCTACTTGTTAATCATACAAACGCACGCACGCGTCCACACACACAGCCCCCCAGCAGCAGCAACCCAAAATGCCTTCAGACATGGGCAAAATTGCTCCATTGGAGAACCACTGCTTTAGATAAACATCTGACCAAGCCCTCATTTAGCCATTTAGTCAACCTGAGCAAGTCCTAGGTGTTAGACATTCTATGGGCAAGTGACAAAACTTTTTAAATGGTTAAAACAGCCACCATTTATGAGTATTTGAGAGAAGCATGCTCTGAAGTATTTAGATAGTCGCCGTTAATCCTTAAGCTCTGCAAGGGAAGTACCCCCTCTTTTTCAGGGGAGAAGCCCATCTCCAGTGAAGGCACGTGCCTGAGGTCACACGCTGAGGGGCAGCACCGGTGGGATTCTGAGGCCCCCCTTCACTCCCGCTCTCTACTGCTTCCTTCCCCTTGAGCGGTTTGCCTTCCAGCTGGGATAAGCCCCAGACCCCCTTCTTTATGAAGCCTTCTCTTGGCCTTTCCGGGGACTCCGAGATCTCTTCGCTGACAGATGCCAGACCACTGTGCCCCAGCGGCTGGCTTTGCTGCTCACCAGATCCTCAGTTTCATTTGCCGCCTAGGATCGGTGTCCATGAGGCTGGCAGCTGCATCAAGTCCCCTTGAAATCTATTTGGTTCAAGATACTGTGCTGTTTGTGGAGCAAACAACGAAGGACTAAGTGGCCTGAAAAAACCCACATTCCGGGTACTAAAATTTTATTTGAGAAGTTAGGACATCTGCACTTTTCTGAGAAGTCTCATTTTTCTGTGGCTTATCCCCTTTGACCCTGGTTCCATGAAGGAAGCAGAAACATCTTCAGGAACATCACTTCTAGGCCCTGGGAGGGGTCGGGGGCCGCTATCTTACTTTTGCAAGGCTTTGTAAGATGTTCAAAAGATGGAAAAATCTCCCTAAGTGTGACTCCTTGGTCCCTTTAGCCAGAATGATGTCCAGGGTCACCGAGGCTGCTGCGTAGCACCAAGGCCATTTGGAGCTCACCTCAGTGGGCTTCCTCATCCTTCAGGGCTTGACATGGACACTGGTCTGATACAGCAAAGCTCCCCAATGGGTCTGTCACTATATCACCCAGATCTTGCAGTCAAATGCTCTACCACTGAGCTATACCCCCTCACCCAGATCTTGAAGAAAGCACCAGCTCATCTACAAGGGGACCAGAAACCAGTATGGAGAGAGTGTGCTCCAGAACTTTCTACCTCCTACCCAGAGTTTCCAGAGCAAGCATCCCTCGAGCCTGCACTGCTTAGTTTCATCTGAACGTGAGAGTCACCTGGAAACCTTTCTAGAAGCACTGAAGCCAGAGCTCACCCTAGGGGCTGGGCCAGGCAGGTCTGTGTGTGTTGAGGTGGTCGGGGAGGAGGTGTGGAACCCTGCAAAGTCAGACTCAAAGTGGATGACTGCTTTACGCTGCAAGCCCAAAACTTCTTTGAAGCCTTGCATTTAATCTTGATCAATGAGCAATTTGCATTTTCCGAAACATCCATATTTGATATTAAAATGACTTAACTCCCCACATGTACTTCTAAGAGTGAAATTGATGCGCCTTGGCGTTTCTCACATACCACATACCCCTGGGGTTGGTGCGTTTGTTCGAGGCAGGTGGACTTGAGATCTTTAGAAACCCTTCGTGTGCTCTGTCTATAAAACGGTGTCATGAGAAGAAATCCTCCTCACAACAGATGATTTTCCTTGGGTTTCTGGGAGCCCCTTCTCTTGGGCATCAGCGAATGGATTTCCCCGTGGTCAGGCTCTGCAGGGGCTTCATAGGCAGCCGAGCTGCAGTTGCTTCTGAACACAAAAGAGGAACAAAAAGCTCTGGACTTGAGTAACAGTCTATTTTGATCAGGAAAGATGGCACAAATGGGGGAGGAAGACAACAGAGTACAGCAGGGGACAGAAAGCCTGAGGCAAGGAAAGACTCTCTCTCCAACTCAGGTCTCCAGACTTCGGGGCTTCCGGTCTCTCCAATGCCTCACCTTCTTTTTATGACTTCATTCCAGGAAGAGTTCCTTCTGTCATTATGTTTGACGCGTCTGCCAATCCTATGAAGTAGGGCAGTTCTGCCATTTTGCAGATGAGGGGGGAAATGGGTTTTGGTGAGGTTGCAGAACTGAACCCCAGGAGATGCTGATCCCAGAACAGACTGGGGAAGCTGAGCCCACGCTGGCCGTTGGGTCGGCACAACCTCCCAGGGGGGCCAACCTGGACCTATCTTTTCTCAAAACTTTTCAGCATTTAAAGGTCTCTGAATTCATAGCTTATATTAACTATGGTCCCCAAATTCCCCTGGGTGTAAAGTACTTCATCCATAGAAAGTACCTGTCTATTCCATGGTGCTCATAATAATCAGACGCTGCTGGCATCGGTGTGTCTTCTTCCAGCGCTTGTGCGCACCACACCAGGAGTTCACACACAGTAGCCTATTATCTGCAAGGCCAGCCTGACCCTCTGAGCAGATACAAAGCCGTGTGGTGCCTCTTTTAGGATGGAATTAATCCCACATTGCTGCCTTCTCTCCCATCGTTCCCACAACACGAGCCTGTGCTTTGACCCCCTGAGGCCTCAGGAGGAGTTGGGCCAGGGGAGAACTGCTAGCCCCACTCACTCGCGCATCAGTATGAAGCGAAGGAACCGCGCTGTTGGGACTGGGAGGCAGGCTGGTGGTGTAGTCTCCAGCTTCCACAGTGAACCCAGGCGGTGGGCTGACCACACGGAGGTGTCAGCGTGCAAGGCACCCCACGGAACCATCCCCAACACTCCCAAGTGTAGAGGGGGATTTGCATATCATTTCAGAAAAGGGGAGGTGAGTGGGGAGAAGACAAAAATGTGTTAATTCTGAGACTGACCAGAGAGGGAGATCAGAGGAAAGGGTGACCTTCAGCCCAGCAGCCAGGTACTTGACTCCAGGAGGGCCCAAGAAAGACAATATGGCTCCATAAGGCTTCTGGCCTTAGGTAAGGGTAAGGACCAGGACAGGGTGATGACTAGTCGTGCCTGCAACCCTTTCCACCAGGGCCAGTTGGACCTGGCCAGGCAGAGGAATGGGACTCTGGGGGCGGCAGATGGAAACTCTGGGCCAGGATGAAGCCTCAGGAAATGTTTCCACCCCCTCCTGGTCCCCACTCTTTCCAAGGCCTCTCCTTGCTACCAGACAACCTCCATGGTTCCCTCCCACCAGCATTTGTCAGCTGGGTCCAGTGCCTGGCCTGGAGAAACAGAGACACAGAAAGGACTCTGTCCTTGGCTAGCCAGGTCCTCCCCTCCCACTCACATCTCCCCTGGGGCTTAGGAAACAGAACTTCAGTGCATTCTTCTAATGCTGATTGAATTCCTTCCTTCTAGGCAGCTTTGTGTGCCCTTGGCACAAATGAGAAAAAGAACAGGAAGGGTTTAAAATAGCACACAACTGGACAATTGGCACTGCCAGCATGGGCTAGTTATTATAAACAAGAAAACCCAGGTGATGCAATTTGTCACAACTGTCTTTGGCACGGGCTCCTGTGTGGGTTTGCATTTTTAAGAGCACACGTGCCCGTTAGCCAAATGGAAACGAACACACTAGCTGCGCGTTCTGTTGCAGGGCGCTCCGGGGCCGGTGCGGGGCGTGGCTGCACTTCGGCCTGCAACGGGTTTCGGTGTCCAAATAAAATGTGGTTGTCATCCATTTCTCGCTTTGGGCCCCCCCAGGTGACCTGGGACTTGTGATCATCAGGTGCTGTTGGAATCAGCTATTTCTAGGAACCGGAAACTGGGACTGCCATAAAAGGAAGCCACTTCCTGGAGTTTTTCTTAAAGGCCCGTTGGACAGAAAAGCTAGACAGGGCTGCCTCAGGCCAGAGTCTCCTGATTGCTAGGAAATGCTTTCCTGTGGACCCGTAGCACTCCTAGGGAGCTCCCCCCCAGACTTTTCAGAGGGCCTGTGTCAGGAGTACAGAGCCGTCACTTATAAAGGAAGTTTTAAATCACTTTATTAGTTATTACATCTGTCCTAACAAGAGAAGAATGAGCCGTCCTTGGATAAGGCCGCTTGGCCATCCGCTAGATTCACTCAGTAAGTAGCAACCGAGTAACTCAGTTCTGTGTCTCAGCAAAATGCCAGGTGGACAGCCGGGGACCTTCCGGGTGGCTTGGGAATGACTGAATGTCAACGGCGCAGATGCCAAGGATCTACCACGGTCTTGTTGCCGAACCAAGCATCTTGACTTGGAATGGGTGAGAACAGCATTGCGACAGACACTCGCTGTCCCTTCTGCTCCGTCCGCCTGGAGAGGAAGAAATGTACCTTATCAGGATTCCAGAGCCTGGCTGATCTTTGCATTTGAGTGATGCTTTAGATCACAAGCATTTCACAGCTATTATCTCCCCGTTTGAGGCCAAGAGGGCAGATTCTGAATGGATGAGAAAAGCACCAGGACGGGAGGAGCCGTTTCGTGCAGATCACATAATTATTAGTTAGTTGAAGCCAGAATTAGAAACTCCAGTCTGCTCTTTCACAACCCGCTGCCTCTTTGTTCCTTGGCTCTAATTTTCGCCACACCTTCTCCTGGCCGAGTCAGCCGGAGGGAGCCACTTGCCATGGATAGGCGTCTAGAGTCCGCCATGAAGGGCTTCATCTCTGCTGCTTAAGACAGGAGAGTCAATTAAAGTTCAAATGCCGCTGGAAGGAAGGATCTAAGTCGATGCACACTTTCTCTGCAAAGCACCAGATAACAGGTAGTTCCAGTTTTGCGGGCCATCTGTCCTCTGTCGCCCCTCCTCCAGCCCTGCCTGTAGCACCAAGGTGGCCGAAGACTACACAATGAGGGAACAAGGCCCTATTTATGGACACTGACATTTGAATCGTGTGACTGTCACATGTCACAAAATATTACTTTTTTTTTTTTTAAGAATTCACACCGTTTCAGGGTGTGAAAACTCTTCTCAGCTCACAGGCCAAGCAAAAGCAGGCAGAGGGCCAGACCTCTGCTCTCAGAGGCCCTGGGTCGGTAGCTGTGCGTGGCCAGGTAAAGGCCCAGATGAAAGCATGAGGTGGGGAGAGCCCAGGGGACCAGCCACTGCCCCAGGCAGGGAGACAGGGTGCAGACAGGTGGCCCTTGCTGTCTCGATCCCGTCCCCTGGGTCCACCTCGAAGGAAGCGGCTGCCCACTGGCCAGCTGTGCAGCCACTGAACCCGGGACATCCTCGGGCCTTAACGCCGGTGTCGGTCGGTCAGCTGAGGGGGAGCCGGCCGCGTCCACCCCGCACCGCGCACACAGCCACACCCGGATTCAGCTTTTCCTCTCACTCCATCCATCTGTGGGGGTCCTTGCCTCACCTCCACAAACGAGGCTGAAAGGTCAGATTGCTCCATGTTGGTGACATTTGAGGGGTTTCGTTATGGATTTGCTGTTTTTAAGCTATAAAAGCCCCTTTGAGGCGGCGGCTGTCGCTGTAGACACAGTAGGTATCGAGGATAAGGCGCTGCGTCCTCAAGGCACTTCTGATGATCTCACCTGGTTCTCCTGAGCGGAGTGAATAAGAGATAGAATTAGCACCATTTTACAGATGGAAAAACTGAGGCTCAGAGCTCTAAAATGACCTTCCCAACGCAAAGCAGGAGGGCAGGATCTGCTTCCAGGTCTGAGTCCAAAGCCCTGACTCGGTGGCCTTTGGCACAGCAGGTTGCCTCTAGGAGGGAGGGAAGGTGAGCAGAGAAGGGCTCCTCCGGTAGGGACCAGGAGCCTTGCCTGGACCCAGACCCCTCCAGCCTCAGCCTTCCCTTTGTCTCACAGTGAGCCCCCAGGCAGAGCAGCCGCTTTGTGATTCTTCTGCTGCTTTGCCTGGGGGTGGAAATGGGCTTCCATCTACTGGCAGTGCCTGCTGCCTGCCCAGCCCTTACCTCCCCTCTCCCTGCCTCCCCCCCAGCACAGTCTCCAGGGAGACCCACCCCTAGCCTCAAAGCCCTTCTGCATGAAAACTCCTCCCAGAGAAGCTTTTTATTATTATTATTATTATTTTAAGATTTTATTCATTTATTTGAGAGAGAGAGCACAAGTGGGGGGTGGGCAGCAGGAAGGGGAGGAAAGGGAAACGGAGACTCCCCACTGAGCGGGGAGCCTGACTCGGGCTCCATACCCAGGACCCTGAAATCATGACCAGAGTCACTGAAGGCAGATGCTTAACCACCTGAGCCACCCAGGCGCCCCTCCCAAAGAGGCTTTTACTGTTCTTTGTTCTTATATACTCATTGGTTCATTGTCTGACCTTCATTCGGCTCTCAAGATTTCTGTATGCATGAATGAATGAGTTAATGTTTCTCACCTTCAATTATCCAGGGAACCAGAATAAGTTCTCCAAGTTTGGCTTTCAGTGCAGTAACCTACAAGGGCTTTTCGAATGTAGTCAAATTGAAGCTGCACATAATAAGGTTGCAGGGGAGCACCCCAAGGGCCTGGCGCTCTGCACACATTCACCGCATCTGCGGTTCCATCCACAGCGGGCGCCCTCATCACCCATGGCTCAGGGCCAGCGGCTGGCGGTGAAGATTTGGACCCCAGTCTCAAGAGCCCACACTGTTCTCACTGGCTTCTCATGGGCAGTACACTGTGGGTAAAGGAGGCTCCATAATTACCCCTAAGGACAAAGCTTGGGCCCCATGAGGAGTGCTGAGGAAGGAAGGAGTGCAGGCCCCCTCACCCCACCCCAGCTCCTACCCTAGCAGGCTAGCAGGCCAGCGCCTGTGCCTGGCCACACTGGGGGCTCGGCTGCTCCCTGCAGGCTGCGTGCCACAGGATGGAATTCTAATATTCTTCATTGGCAGCCAGTGTAGGCAGGTGCAGAAAAACGACCTGACAGCAGGCCTTCCCTCTGAAGCACATGGCCTATGGATGGATGTGGTGGGGGCCCCATTTATAAGGAACACTGACTCTTTACCTGAAAGCCTGAGCTTGAAATCCTGCAATCAGAACTACATCCCTTGGTGTGTAACTGCTTCTGGTTTTCAAGAAAACCAGAAAATGGGAAAATGCTTTAAAAAAAAAAAAAAAAAGAAAAGAAGTTGGCTGTGAATATTTGTGGGAGGGAGCCCAGAGCAGAGGGGTATGGGGAAAAACCACCATCCTGTGCCAGTGCCCAGACCTCCACACCAGGCCTTTGCCACCAGATGAGAGATGCAGGACTCATCCCCATCTTTGCCCTACTTGCTGTGAGTGCAAGGGACAGGGGAGCAGTGTGAGGCCTGAACTACCCCCCTCTCACACACACACTACTCACAGCTTCCTTCCCAAGTCCCCCCAGTGCTGACCACAGCTTCCTCCTCCTGCCCGGCCCCCAGCAGACCACCCCACCCAGCTCCTCCCCCCACCCCTTCCCCCAGGGGTAGTTCAGTTCCTCCTCCAGTACCACCCTTCTCAGAGGCAGCAAGAGAGTGGAAAAATAAGATATTTTTGTCCCGTTGCACATAGTTTACCTTATTGAAGATTTGGGGTCAAAAGCTAGCGAGTCCCTGCAGGGATGCCATCAGATCTCTATGACATCACAGCCTGAGAGTTCCAAGCCCTGTGTCCTCAGGTGAGGTAAGTCGGTGGGTTCTAAGCCCCTCATCCACTACCTGTGCCCCAGGCAGCTGAGCCGTCTTAGGGCTGTTTCTAGCTCCTCCCTTTCCAGATGTAGTTGCAAAGCCAAGCTTCAGGCTAAAGGATCTGTCCCTGTGGAAGACTTCCAGGCTGTGTGGCCAGCTGGGAGGTGGCTATCCATGGTCTTCAGGGCGACCCTGGTCTTCACCATGAGGCAGGCACCAAGCGTCGGCCTGCTTTCCCTTGGGCTGGGCCCACTCCCGTAGACCCCACAGGCCCCAGATGCGGCAAGAGCACCTGGGGACCTGTTAGAAGCCCAGACTCTCAAGTCACACCCCAGAGGGAGTGACTCGGAAACCCTGGAGGTGGGCCCAGAGACCTGTGTTTTAACAAGCCTCCTGGTAATTCTGAGTTACCTCCAGTTTGAAAAACTAGATCAGCCATCCTCCAGTGTTTGCGCTGCCTGCCCGCCCTTACCTGGGGACAAAGCGCTGTTCACGCCTCCACATCAGTTCTCTTTGTCTTATTTTATACATTGTATCTATTTATGTACACATTACATATAAGGAAAAACATCAGCATAAAAAGATTTAAAGGGGTGCAATCAAGATGAAATTAACAGTATTTGTGTCTTACTTTCTCTGGTGAGTCAGGCCGCGGTGGACATCAGCGCCTACGGATGTAAAGTCCCAGCGGCTTGGCCATCTCCTGGTCAGATCTGTGGGAAGCTCTGTGGTTTGCCCTCATAACCTGGCTTGCTACAATCTCCCGGGGAGGTGAGAAAAGCCAGCTCTGCCATTCAAGGGCCGCTCACCCTGATTTCCCCACTAAGCCACTCAGGCGCCCCTCACCCTGATTTCCAAATCACAGTCCTCTCCAGTCCCAGGTTCCCTTACAAGGATGTCTTAAAGCCGCCTGTCATTTGAGTGTAGAGAATCGAATCTCTCGTTCCCTCCAGCATGCCCCCGGGGGTTGCCCCAAGCTGCAGGCCCCACTTCTCCCTCAGGGCTCCCCTCCCTCACCACCCTCAGGGGTCAGGGGCCAGAGTTCATAGGCATTTGAGGTTGATAAGGCTGCACAGCTTTCTCTTTCACCAGAGGCAAACATTAAACAGACTAATGGTTCCTTTCCCAGACCCCACGGAGGATCTTCCACACCCTCTGGAATGTGTGTACCCCGCTTTGCAGACCCTGCCCAAGACTGAACACAGCACTCCTCCTCTTTCCCGAAAAGCCCCATGGAGGCCTTTGAAGAGACGTCATCTGTCTTTTTTTTTTTTTTAAGATTTTATTTATTTATTTGACAGACAGAGATAACAAGCAGACAGAGAGGCAGGCAGGGAGAGAGAGGAAGAAGCAGGCTCTCCGCGGAGCAGAGAGCCCGATGTGGGGCTCGATCCCAGGACCCTGGGATCATGACCTGAGCCGAAAGCAGAGGCTTTAACCCACTGAGCCACACAGGCACCCCTAGACGTCATCTGTATTAAGGACCCGCCAGGAGCTGCAGGGTCCACCTAAGCAAGGCTGTGCCTGGTGGGCCTCAGGGGGCCACCCATCCCGCTTCCCTCCATGACCCGCTCTCCCTGACACTGTTACCAGCCAGGAGGTCCCACATGGGAACCTGGGGTCTCAGCCACCCGCAGCACATGCTGCTGGACGGCACCCGGCAGACCCCCCGCGGCCCCCTGCACCTGCCTCAGCGCCCCCCGCCCCCGCTGGGCCACTGGGCGAGGCCGGGGGCGGGGCGGGGCGGGGCGGGGGCGGGGCTTTTCCTGTGGGGGCAGGTCCCAGCTGGCGACCAAAGCAGAGGGAGGGGCTGCTGCTCTGAGGGGCTGCAGGGCGGCATTTCTAAAATTTCATTTCCTGTCACCATTCCGCGCGGCAGGTGTTTCTGTTTTTAAGTACGTCTCCAGTTGCTATTCCGGTCGTGTGAGGCTCTAGTTTTTTCCAAGGACCGAACTGCTATTTTTTTCCTCAGGTGGAGGCGCGGTCAGCAGCCAGTCCCCAGCCAGGATCCGCTGTGTGGCAGAGTCCCCTCCCTGGGCAAGTCCCAGCACAGAGACCTAGGGACACGCCAGACAGCTGGGGAGCCCCAGTGGAGCGGGGAGCATTCCCTCGGGCAGCTCAACCGCCCTCTGGGTTTTGGTTGCATTGCATACTCACGCGCACCTGGCCCCATCCAGGGAAAGAAAAATAAAAACAAGCCAGGCCTGTGCACCTTCTGGGGACCCTTAGAGTAGCGGGGTACAAACTCGGACCAGAGGGAAGCAGATGGAAAGCTGCTCACAGGGAAGCCAGAACCTCAAATCCATTGACTTGGGGTTTACAAACACCCTGAGAAGCACCAGATATATTCCGAAGGTCTCTGACCCCTCCATGAGAATTTCAATTTTCCTTTGAACAAAAATCTTAAAAATCAACGTAAACATGTTCCAAGGCATATGAAAAAATCATCTCATAACTGTTTCTAGAGATTTTAGAGCCACGAAGTTTTGTTTAAAAGAATGGATAGGACGACTTCATTCATGAACATCACAGTGTTCTAGAAGTGCAAGTGGGATGTTTGCAGGTTTTCCAGTGGGGGAGAGACACGGAGTAACTGCTTCATCGCACCACATAGGTGGTGTCACTAAACACGATATTCAGTGTTGGGTTCAGGAAAATAACATGGCGGATCCTGCTCAAGAAAGCGTGCTACTGTGAGTTTCACTGGTGTGGAGACTTTGTGCCTTTCATTTGTACACTGGTTTTGGTTAGCATTAGGTAAGGGCTATTAAGCACACAGAGCTTAAATAATGTTGTGTTCATAGTTATTTAAGTAATATAGGTGAAATAATTTGTCATCCCTGGGAGGATCATTAGACTTTTGGTTTCCTTTTTTTATTTATTTTTAAAGATTTTATTTATTTGAGAGAAAGCATGAGCAAAGGGTGGGGGGCGCTGGGGAGAGGCAGAGGGGGAAGCAGACTCCCCGCTGAGTGGGGAGCCCACCATGAGGCCGGATCCCAGGACCCCAAGATCATGACCTGAGCCGAACTCGGACGCTTAACTGACTCAGCCACCCAGGTTTCCTCTTTTTAAAAAGAGATTTATACATGACTCAGATTTTAAAATTATCATTTTGGTGTTCAAATTAGATATACAGAATTATCTAGAATGAAGGTTGTTGCTGGAGTAGTCTTTCAGGTTTTAGGACTAGCAGAGAGGGAACACGTGGGAGGTATCCTATCACTTGTATGTTTACTGGGAGCTGAGTTTAAGCAGAAACTGTTCATTGCCAGTGCCCTTCCTTGTGCCTGAAATCTTAGTTTCTAGTGCTTTGTGGTCAATAAGTAAAAAGTGAATTTCATGCATGTGCCATTGCCTGCAGGACAAAAGGAAATGTGATTTGAACAACACACGTGGGCACACGCACAGCCTGTCCCCCCACCCCCACCCTGGAGCAGTGGCAGGCGGGCAAGCTCATCACCCAGGATTGAATTGGTGCCTCATCACCCACTCCGCCTCCCCAAGACCTTCCTGGCCTCACTCACCTGTGGGTTGCAGGTCATCTAGCTTAGGTCCCAGCTGTCATGCCATGAGGGCAAGAACCACAGCTTGGTTTGGGTCATTCTCAGACCCTGAGAGCCCCGCCTGGCTCACAGGAACAGAACTAGAAACAGCCAGGCAAGAGGTTTAGGAACGATAAGTTCCTGCAAGTCATGAGCAACCCATGAAGTGGCAAGGTGCCCCGGCCCCCCATGATGCGGGAACCCTACCAGGGAGCAAATCCAATCCCAAGTCCTTCTGGTGCTTCCAGCAGAGCCAGAAACTCAGGTGGCAGCAACCCTCAGGACAGAAACCCCAGAGATCTGGACCCTGCCTTCAGAGAAGAAACCTGCCAGAATGTTCTCATTTGGAAGTGGGTGGTCGGTGAAGGAGGATAGACTAAGGCTGGCAAACAGAATAGACACTGATGGAGCAAACGAAGCCCTGGGAAGGGATTTTTCAAAAGCTGGATACCGCAGGACCAGGTGGGGCTGGGGGGTGCTTCCTGGGAGGACAGGGGTTCGTACCATCACCTCTGTCTCCTGGACCCTGGGTGTATTCGTGTGCCCAGGCTGCCAAGAACAAAGCAGCACAGACGGCGAGGGAGGTGGGTAACACCACAGGAATAGATCTTCTTACAGTCTGAGAAGCTGCAAGTCAGAGCTCAAGGTTTGGCCAGTTCAACTCTCCTGAGGCCTCTCTCCTTAGCTTGCGCATGGCCACCTTCTAGCTTCATCCTCACGTGGCCTTCTCTCTGTGCATGCTCATCTCTGCTGTCTCTCCCTCCTCGAATAAGGTCACCAGGTCCTGCTGGATCACAGACCACATGCACAACCTCACTTAACATACGGATATCTTTAAAAGCCCTATCCCCAAATACAGTTACAGTCCGAAGTACTGGGGATTAGGACTTCCAACGTGTGAATTCAGGAGGATATATTTCAGCCCACAACACCAAGAAGATGCCATTGGGCAAGTGTGGAAATTCTGGCCCCACACCATGCCCCTTGCCAGTGAAGATCATGCAGAGTCCCGCTCCGCGCACCCCACCACCCCCCCGCCCCACGCCAGTTTGGTTCAGATCTGTAAGAAGACTATGCACTAGTTCCAGGAATGCCTTCTCACCTTTCCTTGGCCCCTGGCAAGGATGCGCCGATGCTGACCTTTGGCTCAGACTCCAGTTTTTGAACCACAGGCTGTTGAACCAGCACTGAGCACTTGTTGTGTCCATCTTTGTGAAAGTGGAACAAAGAGCCTATTTTCGTGTTGACCTGTAGAGGCTAGGTAGGCCCCAATGGCCCTGGGCCCTGGGCCCTGATCCCAAATCCGCTCAGCACGGCACAGGCCACCTCAGGTGCCCTTCTGGATTCTGTTTACTCAGACAGCTCGGCAATCTGTCTAGCTCACAGGGCTGGCTATCACACACAGGGCCCTCAGCATGCCACATGCTGGGTCTATGAGTCACCTTCCCCAGACGCCGCTGGTTCGGAAGGGCTTGGGGATTCCGACAACTCCGTTAGCAGCAATACCTGACCCGCTCACTGGTCTTCATCAACAAGACTGTAGTGACTGGCATGCGATTTCCACGGCCATTAGTGACAGACCAGGTAAATCAGACCAACTCCTTCACCAAGGCCAACTAGAAAAGCTGGATTAGATATAAAAGTTATGAAAGGCATCAGAGAGCTAACACGAGACTGAACACTTACTGGACCGAGAGGTCACGGAGAGCAGACACTCAGGTAGGCAAAGCGGGCGTTCAGAGCCTGGGTGCATTTGCTGTTATGCAGAGGACGGCAGGTGGGAGACTGAGCCTTGCTTTGGAAAGCTTCCCAGGCTGCTGGGCAGGCCCACGTAACTGCAGTGACATACACATCAGAAATGAGTAAATGGAATTGAGATTTTTCTAAGGTACTCACATTGTCCAAAAAAAAGAGATAAAAGTGATCATTTCTTTTAGAAACTGGATAGCCCAAAAAAGTATTATAATTTCCAAGTTTGACCACTAAAAACCATATTTTGTAAAAAGTGTAACTACCAAATGAAGAGAGAAAATAATGAAATCGTTTAAAAATAGGGCAAGAAAGAAAAAAGAAGGAAACTTCGACTGGGACAAAAAGAAAATAAGTAATAACATTTAAGCCCAAGTGAATTAGTAATTAGATTAAAATGTAAATAGGTTAAATCCTCCAATTTAAAGGTTGGCTGACTTCATAAAAACAAAACCCCATTATAAGCTGCTTACAAGAAGCATCCTTAAAATACAAAGAGAGAGAAAGGTTAAAAGTTAAACTATGGGAAAAGAGACAGCAATCAAAAACCTAAAGAATGTCAGAGTAGACATTAATATCGGGGAAAAAAATAGATTTCAGGGTGTTCAGCTGGCTCAGTTGGTGGAGCATCTATTCTTGATCTCGGGATCATGAGTTCCAGCACCTCGCTGGGTGGAAAGATTGCTTAAAAATAAAATCTTTAAAAAAAGAGAGATTTAAAATCAAGAAGTAGTACTAGAGGTAAAGAAGTATTTCCTAGCAATAAAAATTTTGATTCACCAGAAAGATCTAGCAAATTTAAATTCCTATGTGCATAATAAAAACAGCCTCAAAATGTAGAAAGCAAATGTTGATGACTAAAAGAAAAAATAGCAAATTTATAACTATAGTTAGGAAATAGTAACACATTTCTCCCAGAAACTGGGGAAACAAAAAGTCTGAAAGGAATGGGAAGGACATACCACTTAACTGATCCCAAATGATTAATCCAAGCTATCATCTAGCCAAGTATTGGACTTTAAAAACAAAAAGGAGAAACATCTTTTGGACATCTTGACAAAAAGACAAAGTAACACATCAGGAAAAGAAAATTCAATTCTTAAAAAAGATTCTAATAACAACATTCTATGCCACAAGAAAATGGGTAAGGTGTTTAAGATATTCAAGGAAAGAAAATGAAAGCCAAGGACTTTTTTAACCTAGCCAAGCTGGCTCTTAAATACAGATATTACAACAACAGGGGCGCCTGGGTGGCTTAGTGGGTTAAAGCCTCTGCCTTCGGCTCAGGTCATGATCCCAGGGTCCTGGGATCGAGCCCCACATCGGGCTCTCTGCTCCGCGGAGAGCCTGCTTCCTCCTCTCTCTGTCTGCCTCTCTGCCTACATGTGATCTCTGTCTGTCAAATAAATAAATAAAATCTTTAAAAAAAATTACAACAACAACATGCAAAATTGAGGGAATGGGAGTTCCATAGCCCTTGCTTAGGAAACTACTAGAGAATGAAGTTTAGACAACCAAAATGACAGCTATGTGGTCTGTGTGTGTGTGTGTGCGCGCGCGTGCCGCACTCGTTAAAGGAAGGCTGCACGGAGGGTATAAAAGAGAGAGTATCGTATGTATTAATGCTCCTAAAAGAAGAGGAGAACGGGGTGGTGTGGAATGAGCACACACGCACAAAGTAATCTTTTCAGCTGTTTTCAGTAACCAAATTTTGAGAGTAGTGTATCCCTTCCCACCGAAAGAAACCAGTGTCTCAAGGGGAGATGTCTGGGAGAATTGTACAAGAAGAGCCTAGAATATCTTGTCCTGGGGATGGGAAAGACGCTGTCAAAGACACAGGAGCCAAGAAGACTTGGCCAAATATGGGACAATTTGAGTATTGAGGACAGTTACTGAACTGGGTGAAACATGAAACACACCCGCAACAGTTTCCCTTCTCTGTGCACGACCCACGTTGACACTGAACCGCACGGGCTTGGGCTGTGCAGTCCACTTACATGCAAATTTTGTCGGATAAATACAGTGCTGTCCTGTCAATGTACTTTTTCTTCCTTATGATCTTTTTTTTAAAGATTTATTTATTTATTTATTTGACAGACAGAGATCACAAGTAGGCAGAGAGGCAGTCCGGGGAAGGGGGGAGGCAGGCTTCCCGCTGAGCAGAGAGCCCTATGCGGCGCTGGATCCCAGGACCCCGGGATCCTGATCTGAGCCGAAGGCAGAGGCTTTAACCCACGGAGCCACCCAGGCGCCCCCCTTATGATCTTATTAATAATAATTTTAATTTCTGGAAACAGAAACCCTACCACAGAGCTCCCACTACCTGTCGGAGTTGGGGGGTAACCGGGTAGACAGGAGGCATCCAGAGATTTAAGGAGAAAGTCCTACCCAGGCCAAGATGCACCTTTTTACTTTCCCTGCTTTCATTGTTTTTGCTTGCTTGCTGGCTGGCTTTATAATCTATTGAGTTGGTTCAAAGGGCTCAGAGTTCCATCGGGGAGACATTTACTTATGAGTTTAAAAAAAGGTAAGAATTCCTAGCAAATGAACATGCTCTCGGGAACATGACTCTTAAAGACACCACAGGCAGTAGGAGTTAAGGCAGGAGACTTACTTCTCAGGGCTGGGGCGGAAAGACTTTGGGCTCATAATGGAAAATTTGGGTTTCCAGCTTGGCTCTGTGTGACCTTGGAGAAGCCCATTCCACCTTTCTTCATCCTCATCGGCAAGTCAGCAAAGGAAGCCTCAAAGGTTTGCCCTGAAGCTCTTTGTCTACAGGAATGTCTTACAGGCCGCGTGGTTTGGACCAAGTTTCTGTCCAGGCTAGGGGGTGCTAGAGAAAGGGTAGAGGCCAAGGAGATAGAGCCATTGTCAGGGGAGAGGGGCAAAATAACCCACAGAAGAGCTCTAAGATATCAAACAAGGGCAGGCAGGTGTGTCTGCCTCTCCAAAGGAGGCTTCTCACTGCCCTGGGCTCCCCTGGGCTGAATGGGACCAAGAAGATCCTGTGTCTGGCAGGTCACCTCTCCTCCCCACCCCACCTGCTCCCCACTTTCCTCAACTTTTAGTAAGGAGGTTCAATGAGTTCTATATCCCTGTCATGGATCTAAGTACTGCAGAGAAAATTCATCCTAAATCATCATCCAGCCTGGAAGGATATACGTTCCTTAAAATGGGAACCCAGAAACCCACTCTCACCTAGGCCTGCTGATGAGTGGGCATGAGGATCATGGGGATGAGGCCATCATGCTGCCCTCATTGTCCAAGGCGAATGACTATAAATTATCCTGTTGATTCATCAGCACCAAGGGCTGGGAGGAGGGAGGGGAAGGGGTTGTATATAACGAGGAAGTCCAGAGGACCTGGGCTGGAGAGAAATCCTTGAGACACACGGGGGTGGTTGTCCTAAAATCCCATTGACATCTCTTTTCCTTTTCTATTTGTTTCAATTGATAAATCTGACTTTGAATGTGTGATCTGAGTCCCGGCCAAGCCACCAAGCAGTAGATCTGGCCGCCCTAGCCTGCTGCTTTCTAATCTCTATAATGGGTCTACGGCACTGCTGCCATGTTACAGAGAGAGACACGAATTGTGTAAGGAAAGCACTGTGTGAACTCTGAGTGTTGGGCATTGTCTGTTCATTTCTTCAGAGAGCTTCTGCAGGATCACGAAACACGTGCTGGGCATGGCCAGCTGGGCAGAGGGCAGGTTCCTCCCGGAAAGGATGCTCCTGAATGTCAGAAAGAACGTGTGACCTCATTACAAATTCTTCATCACCAATTCTTCTTCTAAGCCACCCAAGAACCCCCTCTTGGCAAGGGCCCTGGGTCACCATGGATGTACTGGAATGTCCCATAGCCGCATGGCCCAGAAATGCACTGCTGCTGGACTTTTCCAGGCCCTCGGGGGAACCCCACCCCAGAGCTTTCCAGGAGTCAGGTACTTTTGGATTTGTTTCCTTTTTCGATTTGTACCTACAAGGAGCCTGGTTCCCTTGCACTCCCTGGGGGGCGGGATTGTGCAGTGGTTGCCGGGCTCGATCTGGTCTCACTGGCTCACTGGATGTTCCTGGGCAGGTCACACTTAGCAGCAACCTTTGGGAGGCGTCCCTCTGGTTTCTCATCTGTGTATGCAGCAGGGAAACCATAACTCCCCCTTCACAGGGTTGCGTGAGGATTCAGTAATTCACACAAGAACTGAACGATGCCTAGCCCCCCGGAAGCCTTCAAAATGTGTTAGCTAATTACTCACAGGGAAAAGTTAAAGCTGTTTGAAATGCTTATTTCTCAGAGAGGCAGAGAAGCTCGAGGAGGCCTCTGTTGTGCGATATGGACTCAACATGCAGGATAAGCTTTTCTGGCCGGCGCACCTTCCAGGTCAAGAAAGGGCAACCAAATGGGCCTTCCAAGTGGCCCAGGCCTGAGGCTTGAGGGGTAAGTTCATGCACAGTGGCCAGGAGAGGCTTGTCACCAGTGTGGACAGTAACTAAAACCATCCACCCAGCCAGCAGGAGCTGTGGCTCCGAACAGTAGGCCTCGGGGAGACAAGCAAGGACCCCTTCCCTCGCGCTGCTTACTTGACACACATTTAGGCATCATACAATGCATCCCACGGCACTTGACGCAGAAACGCGGGGACCTCCCAACCCCCATGCCCCAGGCATGATTCAGGGTCTGGGCTTATGTATGAGAGACCGTGAGTTCATTTCAAAACGTCAAACGATCCTTGGTGACCAATGGCTCCCGCTGCGCTCCGTATCTTCGCAGAGGTCGTCCTTCCGCGATCCGAGGGCCTCCGTGCTCCGGGAACATCCATCTGGGTGTCTGTTGCAAGGAGCTATTGTGTCATCAAGTCACCCAAAAAAGCCAGGGAGCCCAGCCCCTGCAGAGGTGAAGACTCGGGGTGTCTCAGCAACAAGGCACACCCCAAAGAACGAAGGAAGCAAGAGCTGGGGAATGGGAGCATACACATTCACCCACTGAGAAAAAAATAAACGGTGCATTGGGCAACTGGGTCTCATGAGACGTGTTCCAAAAACAATTTTATTATTTTACTGTTTTTGCTCATAACTCACCCATTGAAACCTGCTCCGTGAGGCTAGCTCTGATTTTACCCATAAGTGAATCTCTGATAGGTTCTGTGGCTCTCCTTTTAAAAAAAAATCCTCTGGCCACTATTTAGAAACTTTTATTATGGAAATTTTCATATCTAACCAAAATTTTTTAAAATGCTATAATGAACCCTATATAATGAGTCACACCGCTTTGCTAGTTATGAACGGTCTTGTCTCATCAGTTTGCATTTCGCCCAGAACACACCCTGGAATTTTTTTTTATAAGATTTATTAATTTTTTTTTTTTTTAGAGAGAGAGCACGAGTGGGAGGGGCAGAGGTAGAGAGAGAGAGAATCCCAAGCAGACTCCCCACTGAGCAGGGAGCCCGACGCAGCGCTCGATCCCACAACCCCAAGATCCTGACCTGAGCCAAAATCAAGACTGAGACACTCAACTCACTGGGTCACCCAGGCCTCCCTGTGCTGGAACCTTTTAAAAGAAATCCTCTGGTTATTTTTAGAAACAAAATAGTCTTAGTTGAACTCAATCTGGTGAAATAATCTAGGATCCCAAACTCCCAGACCTCGTGTCAAGTGGAAGTTCACTCTCCCACCTGAGGCTGCTGTAGGCTGGGAGCCTGTCTCCGAGGTTCTCCTCCTCCCGCTTACAGCTGCCTCCGGCTCCCTCAGGGTGGGGTAAGGAAGAGAGGAGATGTTCCCGCTGGCGCTCAAAGGCTACAGGCCAAGGTCAGCTAGGAACCCCCACGGCCTCCTCATATCTCTCTCCCATGCAGGTCTTGTCTCCTCGGACTGTGCCCAGATCGGATGGGCAAGGGGTGGAGACAGTTTGCCTGGGTTGGAGAGCAATGCATGCTGGGTAAACCAGACACAGCATGGCCTCCCTTCACTATGATGACATTTTTCCAGTAGAAAGAGAATTTTGGTGGGAGGAAAGGAAGATATGCCCTGCTTGTACACATTAGGTGAAGTGCAGAGTTCTCATTCCCACTTGGAGGACCTGGCATCTGGCTTGGGAATGTGGAAATAGCTGTCCCTTCTTGCCTTGGAGTTCAGCTATGGACTGTGGAGGTGACAAGCCACATGTGGTTATGGAACCCTGGAGGTGTGCTATAAGTGCAAACCACGCCCTGGGCTTCCAACAGCAAGATAATGCCTTACTACTAGTTTTAAAATTGATTACATGCTAAACTGATAATACTTTCACATTGCATTAAGTCCAATGTATTGTTGAAACTAATCTCACCTATTTCTTTCATGTGGCTACTAAAAATCTTAAATGTAAAGTCGAAAAATGTTACATTGGAGGCTCCCATCATCTTTCTGAGGACAGCGTGGCCTTTAAGACTCACCTAAAACCATGAGGGGACATTGTTGCCTTTTAATATCATGTTAGGAACACTCTTCCTCCCTCCCCACCAAAAACAAAAAACCAAAAAACAAAAATAACCAAAAAAAAAAAAAAAAACCAAAAAA
>PISX010001315.1:0-42519 GCA_004024625.1 Mellivora capensis | reverse complement strand
AAATAAAATCTTCAAAAAAAAATAAATAAAAACTGGTCCTGGAGCCAACAAAGGTTTGATCTGGATACGTGCCCTGTTGGCCCTTTTCCGTGTTACTCGTGATAAAGGGAGGCCCAGAGAGAAGCGACTGGTTTGGCTGGGGTCCCTGAGTGTCACTGAGGAGCACCCGCGATTTCCAACTACTGCTGCGAAACAGTAGGCAAGAGAGGGACCAAACTTCCAGAAACCCCTCCTGCATTGATGCTTCAGAATGAAGTCTGCCAGTGTCTTCCAGCGGGCTGCGGGTTGAGGGGCAAGGCTGGTCGGGGGTCAGGGGGGCCCCCTTGCACCTGTGGCTGGCTGGGTGTGCAGCGCAGGGCCCCGGGAGGCCTGGGCCTGAGGTCAGCAAACCGGCAGCCGGAGGCCAGAATCTGGCCCTCAGACCTGTTTGGACTGGCTCGCCACGTTTTACAGTTTTTTGAATCGTTTGCCAACATTTCAACATTAGGAAACGTCAGTAAAAATATGGCTTCCACTTCTGAAGAATGAGCTCTGGCAACACGAGGCTTGCTTTCCTGCCTGGCAGCTGCCTGCAGGCGCTCCCAGCAGCTGCCCCTCGGATGTGGGGATGTGGCCCCGAACCCCCTGAGCCCCCCGCCCCGCAGCCCTGCCGCCACTCACCCTCTCCCCACGGGGGCCTCGGCAACCTGCGCTCAATTTGACCCGTGGTTCTTCTTGGAGCAGGGGTAGGAGGAAGGGGAAATGGGTTCCATACCTCGCTCCACTGAGGCAAAGAAATCAAATCTAAGCCAAGAGGGCTTCATGTTTCAGCGAAAAGATCTTTTCTCCCTGGCTGCACCCCCACTTAGCTCCCTCCTCATGGTGGACACCCGAGTGTGCCACCCCGGCTAACTTCTTTCTGCTGCATCCCAGGATGAAAGGGAAGGTTTGCCCTAAGAAAACTGAGGCCCCTTGAGGTGGCCATCCACTGGATACTGGGAGCTGGCCGGGGAGTGGGGCCCCCGAGGCCCAAGGTGTCTGAGGTCTGGGGCTTCTCTCCAGCCCTAATGCTCCGGGGCCAGGTCACCAGCACTGGTTGGCCATTTGTTGGTTCTTCGGCCCCAGGGACAGATAATGTATCTCAGAGTGGGAGCAAAATTCGATACCGTCTCCTCCACGCCCCCCTCTTGGCTTTTCCCAAGAGCCACATCCAGACACAGGAAGGAGGAGGACACGAATTCAGCCAGGCTGAGGGCAGTCCCCACTGGAGAGATGCTCAGCTTGGCGCTTCCGCTACTTTCCCGACCATCCGGCCATCCTCTGTTCCTGGTAGCATCTCACCCTCATGGCCCTGGAGCCCAGCCCTGTCTCCAGGATGTGGGGCCCGCCACACGTAGACACCTGCAGCTTCCAGAAGAGGGGAAGCAGGGTCCCCAACAAGGCCTGCCGTGGGAGGTCAGCAGCCTGACCGGAACCAGGCAGCCTCCGGAGCCAGGGCCCCTCGCGGCTCCCTCACTGTCGCGGTGACAAGTGTCGCGGGTTCACGCTCCCTGCAGCTGCCTATTCCCATCTAGTCCTCAAAACCAACGGATCAGTGTGGAAACAGATACTTGTGCAATTGCCTGGAGTGGGGAGCCGTGCTTGCTGGGTAGATGACAAAGGATGTTGAGTCCTTCATTTCACTAGAAAATGAGTAGAGACAAAGCTCTGGAGTGGAAGGAGGTGGCACGAACTTCTTTGACCAACCAGGTGAGCTCTCAACACAGAATCCTCAATTGCCTCTCGGCTGCTAATCACAACATTCACACTTCCATTTGCTCCTTTGTTTTTCCCTTTTGTTTGTTTAGGGGGAAAGTACCATCATGATAGGATTGAGTGGGGGAAAAAAACCAAGCAGAAACAATGGTTTAGAATGCTACTTTCAGGGATGCCTGGGTGGCTCAGTTGGTTAAGCGGCTGCTCCCGGCATCCTGGGATGGAGTCCCGAATCGGGCTCCTTGCTTAGCAGGGAGCCTGCTTCTCCCTCTGCCTCTGCCTGCCGCTCTGTCTGCCTGTGCTTGCTCTCTCTGACAAAAAAAAAAAAAAAAAGAATGCTACTTTCATGGTAGACTGGGGCAGGGAAAGAATCTCATTCAGGCTTGCTTGGATTTACATCAAGAAAATACGGAAGGATACAGAAGAAGCTAGCAAAAATAGTTGCTGGGGGACAAAGGAGAAGAATATATCTTGGAGTATATGTTTAAAAATAAAATAAAATGTCAACTAAATAAAAATACCACAAACAACTCACAAATAGTTTAAAAAGCAGAGCAGGAACTCCCACCCTTAATCCTACTCCTGTAAAAGCATATTCATTCTGGTTATTCTCTTTCTGTTCTCATCCATATGCTTTTATTCCCACCCTTAATCCTACTCCTGTAAAAGCATATTCATTTTGGTTATTCTCTTTCTGTTCTCATCCGTATGCTTTTATATTTTTTTAAAGATTTTTATTTTTTTGTGTATGTGAGAGAGAGAGAATGAGAGAGGGAGAGAGAGCATGAGAAGGGGGAGGGTCAGAGGGAGAAGCAGTCTCCCCGCTGAGCAGGGACCCCGATGCGGGACTCGATCCCAGGACTCCAGGATCATGACCTGAGCCCAAGGCAGTTGCTCAACCAACTGAGCCACCCAGCCTCCCCGTGCTTTTATATGTGCCTACAACCACAGGGCACAGAAAAGTGTCCCCTGATCACTTCGCTGAATACTGGAAGTGTTTTGCAGGTTGCCAGTAAGGATTCATTTTGGTTGGATACATAAAATTCCATCAGCCTTCTTGTTTCTAAAGACCCTTGGTCTTTATTTCTTCCTTTCTGAAGCTAACGGGGTCGATTTGCTTTGAAGCTCGTCACTCAGCAGAATCGTAGCCAGATAGATGGAAGAACAAAATGAGAGTCTGTCTCCTCCTAGGACACAAGCAGAAGAACCCAGCGGGGCCCCACACCTTTCCTCCAGGCCACTGGGATTGTGACCTAACATAGCCGGAGTTCTGACCAAGGGTTTTCATACCCTTCAGAGCTAAGATACTCTCAGATCTGTTTACTTTTCACTTTAAAATGATTATAGACTCGAGGCGCCTGGGTGGCTCAGTGAGTTAAGCCTCTGCCTTCAGCTCAGGTCATTATCCTAGGGTCCTGGGATCGAGCCCCGAATCAGGCTCTCTGCTCAGTGAGGAGCCTGCCTCCCCCTCTCTCTGCCTGCTGCTCTGCCTACTTGTGATCTCTCTCTCTCTGTCAAATAAATAAATTAAAAAAAAAAAACTTTAAAGTGGTTATAGAGTCACAGAAAGTTGCAAAAATAGGACAGAGAGGGCCCGGTACTCTTCACCCAGCTCCCCCCAGTGGTTACATCTTAGATAAGTACAGTACAGTATCAAGGACAAGAAAATGACTTTGATACAATGTGTATTGTGCTGAGCCATTTCGCTGCAGACTCCCATAAGCAGCACCTCAGGCAAGATATGGAACTATTCCAGAACGAGAAAGGTTTCCCTCCTGCGGCCCCTTCTGTCCAAGTGGTCCCTAATCCCTGGCAACCAGGAACCTTTTCTCAATCTCTCTGATTTTGTCGTTTCAAGAACGTATAAATGAGGGGCGCCTGGATGGCTCTGTCGGTTAAGCGTCTGCCTTCAGCTCAGATCACAATTCCAGGGTCCTGGGATCAAGACCCGCATGAGGCTCCCTGCTCAGCAGGTAGCCTGCTTCTCCTTCTCCCTCTGCCCCTGCTTCTGTGCTCTCTCTCTCTCTCTCTCTCGCTCAAATAAATAAATAAAATCTTTTTTAAAAAAGAATGTATAAAATCATACAGTATGTGACCATTTGAGATTGGCTTTAGGGGGCTACTACAAAATAAACTGTTATGAATATTCATATACAGATTTTCATGTGGACATAAGCTTCCATTTCTCTGGGATAAATGTGTCATTGCTAGGTCATACATCGGCTTAGTTTTTAAGAAACTGGCGGGTCATTTTCAGAGTGTCTGCACCATTTCACGTTCCCGTCCACAACGCACGAGAGGCCTAGTTTCCTGGCACCCTCCCCAGCATTTAGTGTTAAATGTATCACACAAGTGGGCCAGCCAGAGCCTCTCCAGGATGTTAGCTGGCAATGCAGACAAGCACATTCTTCACCGTGAGGTGTATTCTGTTTTATTTTTTCTGTATTTCTGATGTTTTATTATCTGGGGCCTCACTGACCCTGGCAAGACTGCCCCTCTAGGTTCCTAGAAACAGCAAATGATTCTCCTGTGAGCAAGCCTTCCATATGCAGATTAACCAATCCACAGCCCACACCCCCAAACCTCTCCTTTGTTGGGCTCTCTTCCTTAATTAGCCCAGGGCCCTCTGAAATTATTCAAAATAGCCAGTCCTAAACCTGCTCAGCCTGCTTACCTGACTCATCCATTCCCACAAAAACAATAAGGCTCCTGCCCTGGTTTTCTTCCTGCCCCCCTCGGCTTCCTGACCTGCATGGCCCTGCTTGACATGGTGAGCCATCTCTGGGGAAGAGATCTCCAGGGAGATCCCTTCTCTAGGGAATCGAGTAACCAACGATCTTTTCAGCGGCAATTGCCTCCAGATTGGTGGGCCTCGCCTTATCTGAATAATAAACCCACATTTTAAAACAGGAAGACAACATAAGCTTGTAGTCGTTAGTGGCCGCCTTTACCTCCGACGAAGAGAGCCTACCTGGGGACCAAGCCCACCCAAGGAAGCACAAAGGAGAGACAGCGTGTCATTTCTGGTCCCAGGTCCACCTGCCCCTGAAAAGCACCCCCAGACTTGCTAGTGACATGTGCAAGTCGCCTTTGTGTGGTTGTTGGCTTCAACACTTCGGGGTTGGGTTGTCCGTGCCTGGTACCCTGACCAAGGCACAGACAGACCTTGGTGCTTCCCCACCCCTCCCCCAGGTGCTGCGTCATGGCAAGACCCAGATTCCCAGGAGTGCGGTCCTGACTTGGCGGCAACCTGGCAGGGAAAGGAGTTGGCAGGGGCTGGGCACAAGGCCCAGGTGCTAGCAAGGAGAGCAGCTCTCTGGGCTGTTGTTCCCTCACCTGTAGGAGAAGCGATTAGGCTGGAGGTTCCCATGGGTCCTCCCTGCCCATAGTCGCTAGTTCTCGAAGTTTTCACTTCGAAGGAAAAATAATACTGTTGACCCTTGAGGAACACGAGTTTGAACTGTGCGGGCCCATGTGTACACAGGGTTTTGTTGTTGTTGTTTTGTGTTTTAATAAATACAGTACTGTAAATGTATTTTTCTCTTATGATTTTTTTAAGTTTTTTTTTTTTAATTTATTTGACAGAGAGATAGAGAGCACAAGCAGGCAGAGCAGCAGGCAGAGGAAGAGGGAGAAGCAGGCTCCCCGCTGAGCAGGGAGCCTGATGCGGGGCTCAATCCCAGGACCCCTGGGATCATGACCTGAGCCGAAGGCAGACGCTTAACGGACTGAGCCACCAGGCGCCCCTCTCTTATGATTTTCTTAATAACATTTTCTTTTCTCTAGCTGTCTTTCTTGTCAGAATACAGTATATAGTCCAAAGAACATATAGAACAAAGAACAAGTTTTGGGGGAGTCAGAAGTCACACTCAGATTTTCAGCGGTGCGGGGGTTGAGGGGGCGTAGGTCCACACCCCTAACCAGCCCCCCCAACCCTTGATTGTTCAAGGATCACCTGTACCAGCCGCCCCTTACCGAGCGCTCACTGCAAGCCAGTCACTACACTGAGTGAGTCAGATACACGAATTCACTGAATCCTTTCACAGCCCTGTGAGGGGTGTGAATGTTCCCATTCTACAGATGAGGAACCGAGGCTCAGAAGAATGAAGGCCAAGACAGTTAGTGGAAGAGCTAGGATAAGCCCCGAGCAGGGGGCTTGGGAGTTGTTGCTGGTGACCACCGCTGAGCCCTGGGCCTCGCTCTCTGAGGCTCCTTCCAAAGGAAACCCTCCTACCTCTGACTTCAACCTGCGGCATCCTCTTTCTTCCGTCATTTCTCTCCCAGACATAATCACCTGCAAATGATCCTCAGCTTCTACTGGGGTCACACCCTGATAAATCCACTGTACGCTGAAAATCCTGTGAGTTGAAAATGCTTTTCCTATAGCAAACCTGTGGAACACCATAGATTAGCCTTCTGGAAACTTGCTCAGAACACATAGATGAGCCTGCACTTGGGCAAAAGGGTCTCACACAAAGCCCATTTTTTTTTAAGATTTTATTTATTTATTTGACAGACAGACATCATAAGTAGGCAGAGACGCAGGCAGAGAGAGAGGAGGAAGCAGGCTCCCTGCAGAGCAGAGAGCCCAGTGTGGGGCTCAATCCCAGGACCCTGAGATCATGACCTGAGCTGAAGGCGGAGGCTTCAGTGGGTTAACACTGAGCCACCCACGTGCCCCCAAAGCCTATTTTATAAAGAATTGGTTATCTCATATGGTGATTGCTGTGCAGAGTGTAAGCCTGATGATTCACAACCTGTACCCCTGGGACAAATAATACATTATATGTTAATAAAAATAATTTTAAAAAAAAAGAATTGGTTATCTCATGCAGAGAACGTGAAGAACAGGACGGCCTGTCGGTGCAGATGGTGGTCAGGGTGACGGTGGTTGACTCCCGTGACCCCTGGCTGAAGGGGAGCCCCACCCACTGTCCACCCAGCACCGTGGGAAAGGGTCCTCCCGCCAGGAAGCCTCCAAGCCTCTTTGCCTTGGAGCTGGCAATCGATGGGGTCTGGGCAATCGGTGGGCTCTTCTGTAGTAACCTTGAAGGTCCCTGCACGCTGGCTGATGGGAGTACATCATTCTGGAGGAGGCTTGCACACAAAAGCTATTTGCCTACCCAAATGGGCCGTGGGAGGGCTCAGGGGCCTGGGGTCGCCCGTGGAGGCAGTAGGCGCTGACACAGGCAACCCCCACCCCCCGGACACCCGGGGCCACTCTCACCCCTCCCCGCCCCCTCCCTTCCCGCCCCCCACCTCGGTGCGCTGGAAGACTTCTGATGAGCTCATCCCTTCGGGGCCTCTGAGGGCCATCCGGGGGATCCAGGCCTCCCCGCCTGGAAGGAAGTGACTGCAGGGCCGCCCTGGCCTGGGCGGGGCAGACTTGAGACCCGGGCTTGTGCCATGCCCTCTTCTCTCTGGTGACAGAATTTCTCACCCGTTCGCGGCTTCAGACCACCGCGCACCAGCTCCTTCTGGTCCATCTCTGCCCAACACAGCCGCCGCCCCACGGCGCACACACCACAAATGCCCACTTGTCGGGGGCCACCAGTCGGGGCAGTCACTCAAGGAGGATCCCTTCCAGCATCATGTCTACAGGTCAGGCTGCCTCTTGCCCACACCCGGAGGCTTTCCATCACCAGGGTGAGAAATCCCGTCCAGGGCGGACCTCCTGGGACTTTGCCAAGGCGGGGGCACTGCGCGCCCTCTCCACAGGGGCGGGGGGGGGGGGGGGGGGGGGCGATTGAGGAGAAAAATGCTGGGGCGGTTCCGAGAAGCTTCCCCCAGGCTCTAGGGCAATTTTTTCTAATGCTCTTTCAGCTCAGTGTATACAACAAACACAAAAAACACACAGCATTTTCCTAGTCTCACCCTCACACCTTGCCACTTAACTCAATGAAACTGCCTTCTAGTTCAGTAAAATAATTTATGGCTAACGCGGTGGGGGATGGGGCTCTTCCCTCCGGATCCACGGGTCAGTGAACTCCCTGCCCTTGGGGTCTTTAGAGGACTTTCCTTCAAAACTGTTGAACTTTCAGGAAACTGAGTCACAGAGAGGCTTAAGATCTCTGTACCTCGCTCCCCCTCCTCTGTACAACGGCGATCATACTCCCTTATAAAGTCTTTAGGAGGAGTGAGTAATGACAGGTAATGTGCGAACAACAGTGCGTGGCACGCAGTAAGTGCTTACTAAACGGCAGCCGTTGTTCTCCTGCCGCCAGGGCCTGGCTGTGCAATTTCCTGGCCGGCCTTCGGCTCCCGGTGCTCAGGGCGGCTGCCCTTTCAGCCACCGGGGCTCCTGGGAGAGCTAACTAACGCCCGTGGGGGTAATGACTTCCCTTCAGGTGCCCTGAAACCCAAGCCACTAGCTTGGAGGGGAGGCTCCTGAGCCCTGGGGAGCCCCTTCTCTTCCTGGGGCCCGGGAAGCCTGCAGGCCTCCAAGCTGGACCGTCCCAGGGAGGGGGCATCTGTCCTGATCAGAGCTCACTCCGCCAGCTTCAGATCGTCGGCAAGTAAGGACCTGGCGTAGTTCTTCTGCAGGACCCAGGCTCCCGTGGACTCAAACGACCGCTGTCACACAGTATTTCCCAGGAGTCCTTGCAGCATCGGATTGCACATCCTTGATCTGCAGAAATGTAGGCGTCGGGAACATCGGAGTCAGTCCGGTTCCCAGGCCGCAGGGGCAGCAGGTGGGCCCCGCACGTGTGTCCGCAGGCGGCGGCCCGGTTCACTCTGCGCAGGCCTCCGCCATCGGGCTTTGGGGCCAAGGCGAGCGACTCAAGATGAGCCAAGGGTCATCTTTGCAGGACCGGGTCAACTCGGGAGGTGCTGGGGAAGGAGAGAAGGCGGAGCCTCGAAGGACCGACGCTCCCGCGGCCTTCGCGGGGCAAGAGCGACACCTGGTGGTCCGCGCAGGAAGCGGAAAGCTCGGAGAGGCGCCTCGCGCCGCCTCTGCCTGTTCCCTGGTGGGCCCCGCGCTCCTTCCCTCCGCTCCCGCCGCAGCCCGCCCTGGGACCGCGCTCCTCCGTCCCCTGCCAGTTCGCCCCCGGTTCCTCTGTCCCTCCTGGGGACAAGCCGGCTCGGCGCCAGGGTCCCACCGGCCACACCTCTGACTCCAGTCTCCCCGCAGCCAGGATACCTGTCCCCGGACTACCTGTTGGTCTCCACCGCGAACACCGCTCCTGTCGGCCCCTCCGCCTGGCAGATCTGGGGAACTTAGAGCAGGTGCTGAAGAAGAGCCCCCCGACTCTGCTCCATGCTGTCACCTGAAATCCGGCTGCCGGTGTCCAAATCTCGGAGCATCCGCCCTGCAGGGGTCAGATCAGGGCGTCCCAGCACATGCCCCACAGGGCAGGGGCTGCAGAGGGGAGGGGAGGAGAGCACTAGTGCCCAGAGGGGGAGCTCAAAGCAGCCCCCGTGCAGTGGGCACACTGATATGCTAGTCAGGCCCGTACATCAAAAAGGGCATCCCCCAAACATACTGGTTTTCCACTAAGAGTCTTCTGGTGGCCATGGTGGCTGAACTCTACGAGCCCCTTCCTATGCGCCCGCACACTGTTACCTACTTTTACATACATTGTTCTCATTTTATCCCCACGTCCAGCCTCAGATGTTAACTGTCAGTGTTGTCCAAGTAAAGAAAGTGACACTTTAAAAAGTTCCAGAAGTTGGGGCGCCTGGGTGGCTCCGTGGGTTAAAGCCCCTGCCTTCGGCTCAGGTCATGATCCCAGGGTCCTGGGATCGAGCCCAGCATCGGGCTCTCTGCTCTGTGGAGAGCCTGCTTCCTCCTCTCTCTCCCTGCCTGCCTCTCTGCCTACTTGTGATCTCTGTCTGTCAAATAAATAAATAAAATATTTTAATTTAAAAAATGTTTAAAAATTAAAAAAAAAAAAGTTCCAGAAGTTGCTGAAGGTGTAATAATGAGTAACCTCAGGCTTGACAAGTGCCAAGACCCTGGGCTAGGACAGACAGGCTCCAGGTGCTACTGCTTTATGGAAGCCGTGCAGAGATTCCTGCAGTGTTCTCACTCTCGGGAGATTGTGCGTATCACTCCCTGTCCTGCCTGGGCACCCCTTTCTGTGGGACCTCTGGGTACTGTGGAAGGGCACCTCTGGGACCCCAGGAAGTGATCAGGAAAGTCCCGCTGCTTGAACCTTGTCCTGGGTGACTTCACGGAGTCATTACCATCCCGCTCCACGAGGCCCACATCTTTGCAGACTGAGGCTCCGGTTCTCAGTGGGTTCCCTTCCGTACCCTGTGACACAGGCTGCCAACATCTCACCCTGCAGAGAGATGGCCTGAAGCCCCCAGCACAGAGCCTGGCTCAGGGAGCACACGTGATGTGTTTAAAGAATGAACAAGGAACGTAGTACTAATTTCCTACAGTAGCCATAACAAAGCACCACAAGGAAGTGGCTTAAAGCACAGAAACTTCTTTCCTCACAGTTCTAGACCAGAAGTAAGCACCAAAAACTTACTCTTTCACAGAACTGCAGAATCAAGGTATGGGCACAGCCACACTCCTTCTGAAACCCGTCGGGGTGAACACTTCCTTGACTTTTCTAGCCTCTGGTGGCGGCTGGTGATGGCATTTCTTGGCTCCCAGATGAGTCTTGGGGCTCTGTCTCCGTCCTCCTGTGGCCCTCTCCCCACATGTCAGTTTGTCTCTGTTCTATCAATAAGGACACTGGTCCTGTCGGGTTAGGGCCCGCCCCCGTGACCTCGTCTTAACTCGATTACATCTGCAAAGACCCTATTTCCAAGTAAGGTCACAATCCCAGACTTCAACATGACTTTTTTTTTTTTTTTTTTTTTTTTTGCAAGGGGGACACAATTCAATGAATAACAAGTGGCACTTTGCTCAGCTAAAACTACAGCTCCAGAGGCGTGGTCTGTCCCAGCCAGCTAAAGGCCGGCAGCACTTATGGGGGAGTGGGGGGGGGGCCTAACTTCCACACTGCAAAGATGTACTTATTTCCACTGTGAGTCCTGACCCCTCTTATTAGCTCATGAGGGATACTTTTGGGTCTTGGCGCTGCCTGTTTCTCTCTCTCTTTCGTGTTAGGTGTTAATGTGGAATATTAACTTGGAATAAAGCCTCTCCCCCTGGGCAGTGGCAAAAATCATTCTAGCTTCACCCTGAGTCCAGCTGAGCAGGCAACCTCACCAAAGTTTGACCTCCTCTGCCTTGTCTAGCCCAGACTGGATGGCGTTCCTGCTCCTGCTCCTCCACACACGCTCTCTGAGGGGCCCCCCTGCACCCTGCTGCTCACCCTTCCAGGAAAAGCCCACAGGCTGCCACACTCGTGCCTTTGCCATGTCATTCCTGGATGATCCTAGCTCTTCCTGTTGAAATTCTTCCCAATCTTCAAGGCCAAGTTCAAAGCCGACCTCCTCCAGGAAGCTTTCCCTGATCCTCCAGCTTCCTTCACAGGAGACTAGTGACCCTGGTTGACCTTCACTTAAGGCAGGGACTACACACTGCTTAGGCCTGAAGCAAAGTTCTGTCTTTGCCCCACTCCCCCTACTCCTACTCAGCAGGAGAGAAGTAATGGAGAGGCGTCTAGAGGCCATTTCCATCTCTGGATGGCAGCGACTGAGGTTGCTGGAGATACTCACATGGAAAAGAGAAGACATTTGGGAAGTCATGTGCCCCCGGCTTCCTTTAACCGATAACCCTATCAGACTATGAGCTCCTTGTAGAAACTACACCTGGGCTTCTTTGGAGGTCCTCTACACACACACACACACACACACACACACACGCCACCCGTGCCTAGCACAGAACAGTGCTCAGAAATAACCTCCTACCCAAAGGAAAAGACCTCTCTTTTGTACTGCTTTCGGGTGATGTGATAAGCAGAATTGTACGGGGGACCCCAAGATTTCCTGCAGTCCAGGTGTACCTTCCCTGAATTGAATAATCCCTTCACGCCTGTGAGTAGGTGACGTTATATGGCACAGTTGACCTTAAAATAGGGCGATTATTTGGGTGGGCCTGTCTGAAGCATATAAGCACCTTAAAAGCAGATTTCTTCAGCTGGTCACGGAAGAGGAAGTCCAAGAGGGCCAAGTGTGAGAGGTTCGACCCGAGGGAGGCCGTCCATGGCTGATGTGGCCGCCTGGCAGGCCTGAGGTCCCCTAGGAGCAGTCCCCAACCAACCCCTAGCAAGACCACGGGGACCTCGGTCCTCCAACCCTAGGGAAATGAATTCTGCCCACAGCTTGAGGAAGCTTTGATGCAGACCTTTCGGAGCCTCTGGTGAGGATGACACACTAATTTCAGCCTCATGAAAACCAGCGAAAATGTGCCAGACTCCCTAACCATGGAAACTGGGAGTAAACAAATGGGGCTTATTTGTTGCATCTGCTCTGTGTGTGGTGATTTGTCACACAGCAGGAGTCAACTAATCCAGGTGGTCAACCCTCTAATGACTGCATACACCTTTCCCTGCAAATGGAAAAAGAAAAGCAATGAGGGGTAATTTGTCCCAGGAAGCACTCAAACACATTTCAAAGGCAGAAGAACTTTCCTGGTCTTGGCTCAAGGATACAGATAGATCAGATCAATGGAATGCAATAATGGGCCCAGAACAAAACATGCATATATGAAAGTTTTGTTCATCATAAAGGAGGTATACCAAGAAATAAATCAGTGACCAAATGGTTTAATAAACAGTGTTGAATCAATTAGGTATCCTTTTGGAAAAAATGAAAGTTTGGTCTCTAAACCTCACATTATATATAAAATCAGGACTGAATTAAATGACGGAGATAACCGCACCACCTGTAAAATACTGTGATGTTATAAGACAGAAGAAAGAATATTTGTATAATCTTTGAGTGGGGGAGGCTTTCCTAAGCAAAACGTAGAATACAAAAGCTTCTAAAGGAAATTCCTGAGAGATCTGGCTCCATCAATTCAAAATTTCTATTGAATATTGCAACCAATAACAAAACTAAAAGGAAGGATCAGCCTAGAAGAAATCATTTACATATATAACCAGCAAAGGATAAATATCAGGGCCCAGAATACATAAAAGTTTGTACTGATAAATTTTAAAATTCCGAACAACTAGATTAGGAACAGGCCATTCACCAAAAAAGTAAGTGGACCATAAACACACAAAAGCTTCTTTTCTTGCCAGTAATCAGGGTAATGCAAAGTAAAACCACAGCAAGACATCACTCTTAATCCAATGTTATTGGCACAATTTCTAAGTTGATAATGTCCATTGTCAACATACAGTGTGAACGGTAATTATTGTAGCATTTTCATAATATTTGGAAACAAGACAGATATCCATAATAGAACAGTGGCTAGATAAATTGTGGTATACCCACATTGTGGAATGCAGGTTTTCCCTGTAAAATCTCAGCAGACCTAGATGAATGAACGTGAGAAGATCTCCTGCACATATCATTAGGTAAGAAAAGGAAGTTACAGAAAAAATACTGACATGTTTTATCAATTGACTCCGAGACACACATCTTAACACATTTCAACACCTCTGAAAATCAGAAGTCACATTACAATGAATGGAAATGCCATTGGCTTGGTGCCAGTCAGGATATAGCTATGTTGCCTGAGCATGGGTGAACCCTGAAGATTCTATTTTTTTTTTAAGATTTTATTTATTTACTTGACAGAGAGAGATCACAAGCAGGCAGAGAGGCAGGCAGAGAGGGGGAAGCAGACTCCCTGCTGAGCAGAGAGCCTGATGCGGGGCTCGATCCCAGGACCCTGAGATCATGACCTGAGCTGAAGGCAGAGCCCTAACCCACTGAGCCACCCAGGCGCCCAAACCCTGAAGATTTTAGTTAACAAAACCAGTTAAGGACCATCTGATGAAGGAACGGGAGTCCTACCACCTAACAGCTTTCTGTTAATTCCTGGGAAATCAAGAAAGTGTTAGAATCGACAACTGCAACCCGGAAAAAACTCCCTAAGACAGTAGCAAAGTCATCTTTTAAGAAAGGCTGCCACAAGGCTCTGGATGGCTCACAGAAGGACACAGCGTGTGAAAGGGGGTCTGAAGAGATTCAGAAAGCCAGATTCTGAACATTCAGAAATTGTAGCAAACACCTGAACCAACTTATGTTTCTGTTTAATGTATGGACTTGAGAAATAATACAAAAAAGAACCACTTTGTGTAAGTCAGTCTAAACTCTTCCAGTAAATGTCAAATAAAAATTATAAGTGAAAAGCAAGCATATGTCATAGTTTACCTGGCATTATAGTCTCTTCTTGGTAGTATGTGTTTAAGTTATTATTGATGGCGTCTTGGAGCTATAAAATGTTGTAATGTAGATCTACTGGTGTGAGCAGAAAATAAACTATGTGTGTGTATAAATATACAATGGGAAAACATTAGAAGATAGAAGGCCATAAAACACTGGTGAAGGGCTAGTTAGCTATAGGGGGAGAAATGAAGTAGGAGGTGAACAGTAAAGAAATTTCTGTTACTATGCTCTATGTGTGTTGGGATTTTTTACAATAAAATACAGCACTAGCCCTACAAGAAGTAAAATATATTATTATGGGGCATCTGGGTGGCTCAGTCATTAAGCATCTGCCTTCGGCTCAGACCATGATCCTAAGGTCCTGGGATCAAGCCCCATATGAGGCTGCCTGCTCGGTGGGAAGGCTGCTTCTCCCTCTCCCACTCCCCCTGCTTGTGTTCCCTCTCTTGCTGTGTCTCTCTCCATCAATTAAATAACTAAAATCTTTAAACAATAAAATAAAATATATGATTACATATTCAGAGATTGAAAATATGTCATTGTATATTAATATACTAATATGACTATATATTAAATCACATGTATTAAATTACAAATCTATAGGAATTTAAATAGCATAGTAATAATACAGGAATAGGCAAACCAGTGAAACTGACTAGAAAACCCAGAAATAGTTCCAAGTAGGCAAGAATGTAGAAGTGTGACCCCACTTATTGGCTGAGGTGCCAAGGACCTGCTGCAGTAAGACTTGCAGAGTATGACAAAAACCATGAGGTGCTAGTCATGCCGAGAAGTCCAGTCCTCTCCTCCTTTTGGCCTCTGTCCTCCTATTAAGCCCCCAGGGCTCCTGGGTTCCTAGCCCACAGCATGGGATGTGGCTTCTTGGGCTGGGTCCTGGGATCTGGAGGGAGGCAGCCCTGCTTGGGTGAAAAGCTGTTTTTGGAGGGGATGTTCTGAGTTTAGCAATGAAGACTGAGTTTCCTGCTCCAGCCATAAGTACAGGAGTTGAAATGGAAGTCTTGCCCAGCCCTAGATTTTTTGGTTGTTTTTGTCGAGGAGGTCGCTGCTCACAGACCTAAACTCCACGTGTTACTTCTCTTCCTGACATGTCCTTTCAGTTCACACACATTCATCTTCACCCACAATGTAATAAAATCTTTAAAGTGCTAAAAAAAAAAAAAAAAAACCGAACTGTAGGTTTAGAATTCTTTATCCAGTGGAATTTTCAAAAACGATGCCAAAACTTTCTCAAACAAAAACTGAGAAAATGTACTGCCAGCCAACCAGCACTGTAAGAAATGTTAAGGAAATTCTTGAAGCATAAAAAAAAATATGCCAACTGGAAACTCAGACCTACACAAAAGAATGAAAGTCACCAGAAATAGTAAGCATAGATTAAAATAAAGGATTTTCTTTTTGCTTTTTAAATTTCTGAAAAGATAACTGATGGTTTCATTACAAATGTTAACAGTAATGACATTTTTTTCCATTTTTTTGTTACAGTAAGGACTTAAAATTGTATTTGTTTGTTTGTTTATAGCATGAGCAGGGGGAGGGGCAGAGGGAGATGGAGAGAGAGAATCTCCAGCAGACTCCGCACTGAAACCGACACGGGGCTCGAGCCTGAGATCACGACCTGAGCCACGCAGGAGACCCTGAAGTTTTTTGTGGTTTGTCTTTTTTTTTAATTTTACCATCATAAGAACACTGGACATTGAGATCTACCTTCTGAACAAATGTTTTAAGTGGACAACATAGTATTAAGCATCAGATGAGGGGCAGTTAAAAGGGTATCTAAGAAGTGGAAAGGGAAATGGAGCAGTGGGTTCTAAAGACCATGTGCTGCTTATGGGAGCTTTGCAGATTCCAGAAAATGACCCACTGCTCAGGACCACTCTTGACTTTGCTCAGGAGTAACCGCAGGCAGCGGCTGCTGGGGGCACACTCACCACAGAGCTCTTGAGGGCCCAAAGCCCCAAACCCTGGAGTTAGACACTCGGTAATGACTTTCTTAAGTTAAACTTTTTATTTTGAAACAGTTATGGTCATTCGCAGAAAGATACAGAGAAATCCCTCACACTAACACCTTGCTAAGCTATAGCCCAGTACCACACCGGGACATCCACATTGACGGTAAGGATACACATTTCCATCACTACCGAGATCCCTCTGTTACCCTCTTACCTTCACACCCACTGACCTCCCAGCCTATCCCCTCCTCAGCCCCTGGCAAACACTGTATGTTTTATCTGTTGCTGAATTCTATTTGCTAAAATTTTGTCAAGGACCTCTTTGCAGGTATATTCAAGGGAGATATTTTTTGCATTGTCTTTGGCTTTTTATCAGGAGAACACTAGCCTCATACAGTGAATTAGGAAGTGTTCCCCTCACTTCTCTTTTCTGGAAAAGACTATGTAGTTAGTGTAATTATTATAATTATAATTTATTATAATTGTAATTCTTTGTTTGCCAGAATCTCCAGAGAAACCATCTGGGACTGAAAATTTCATTTTGGGGATTTTTTCTAATTTATTATGTTTTTAAGTAATCGCTACACCCACCGTTGGGTTCGAACTCACAACCCTGAGATCAAGAGTCACATGCTCTTCCAACTGAGCCAGCCAGGTGCCCTTCTTTTTGGGAATTTTATAATTATGAATTCAATTTCCTTAAAAGCTATAGAGCTATTCAAATGATTTATTCCATAATGGGTGAACTATGAAAGTTTGTTTTTCAACAAATTGTTGAAAATTAGATGTTAAAATCATGGAAGTTGACAAATGTGCACAACATTGTTTCATCATTCCCTTATTATCCATTTAATGTCTCAAGAGTCTGGTAGTGATATCCTGTACCTCATACTGGTAATCTGTATCTTCTCTTTGGTCAGTCTTGCTGGAGGTTTGTTGATTTTACTTATCTTTCCAAAGAATCAGCTCCTTGTTTCATTATATTCTTTATTGTTTTTATTTCAATTATATGGATTTCTGCTCTTTATTCCCTTCCTTCTGCTTACTTGCTTATTTGGGGTTTTTCTAGGTGTCTGAAGTTGAAGCTTGGATTTGAGATTTTTCCTCTTTTCTAGTATTTGCAGTTAGTGTCATAAATTTCCCTTTCACTATTTTATTAGCTTTATCTCACAATTATCAGTATGTTTTATTTTCACTTTTCTTTCAGTTCAGTGTTTTGTGGGGGTGTTGTTGTTTTTGTTGTTGTTCTTTTAATTTCCCTTGATGCTTTTGACCCATGGATTTTTTTTTTTTTTTAAGATGTTGTTTCTTGTTTCTATGTGTTTGGAGATTTTCCTTTTCTCTATTATTCATTCCTAGTTTGATTCCATTGTGGTCAGAGAATATCTGTTATGACCTCAATTTTTTAAAAATATATTGAGCTTTGGGTCTATCCAGGATATAATTTATCTTGGAATATGGTATGTTTACACTTGAAAAGCATATGCATTTTGGTGGTGTTGTTGGATGGATTCTATCTATATCTTTGATGATTTTACATCTAATTGTTCTATTAATTGTTTAAGATGTTGAAGTTGCTGGGGCGCCTGGGTGGCTCAGTGGGTTAAGCCTCTGCCTTCGGCTCAGGTCATGGTCTCAGGGTCCTGGGATCGAGCGCCGCATTGGGCTCTCTGCTCAGCCGGGAGCCTGCTTCCTCCTCTCTCTCTGCCTGCCTCTGTGCCTACTTGTGATCTCTCTCTGTTAAAATCTTTAAAAAAAAAAAAAAAAAAAAGATGTTGAAGTTGCCAACTACAACTGTGAATGTTCATTTCTCCAGTTCTATCACTTTTTGCATCACACATTTTATAGCTCTGTGATATGGTGTACACACAAGTAAGGATCACTCTATCTTCTCAATGGATTGTCCTGTTTATCATTAAATAATGTCCCTATTTTTTGTTATTGTTTTTGCTCTGCAATCTGATATTAACATAGCCACTACTGCTTTTAATTTTTACCTGTTATGTATCTTCCCTACTTTTTCTTTCAGCTTGCCTATATTACTAGATTATTGAGGTGTGTTCCCTGTGGACAGTTATAGTTGGATGTTTCTTAATCCAATTTGCCAGTAAGTGTCTTTTAATTGGTATATTTAGACCATTTACATTTAATGTAATTATTGATATGTTAACGCTTAAGCCTGCCATTTTATTTTCTGCTTGGGTTTTCTTTCCTGCCTCATTGTAAATTACTTGAGTTTTTTTTTTTAAGACTTTATTTATTTATTTAACACACAGAGATCACAAGTAGGCAGAGAGACGGGCAGAGAGAGAGGGGGAAGCAGGCTCCCTGCTGAGCAGAGAGCCCAATGCAGGGCTCAATCCCAGGATCCTGAGATCATGACCTGAGCCGAAGGCAGAGGCTTAACCCACTGAGCCACCCAGGCGCCCTTTGAACTTTTTTTTTATAATTACATTTTTATCTATAGTATTTGAGTGTTTCTATATTGCTTTTCAGTAGTTTCAAATATCCGCTCTATATACATTTAGAATTACCTTAGGCAGTGTTATAATTTCGGCTTCAGCAATCAAACATAAATTTAGAAAACTCATGATGAAAAGGAAAGCCTACTATATTTGTATTTATGCTTACCATATTTTTTCTTTCTTCAATTTTCTCTTATCATTTCCTTTCTGTTTAGAGAACTTCCTTTAGCCATTCTTTTAGGGTACCTCTACTGGAGATAAATTCTCTGGTCTTCTGAACCCATTCTGTCCATCTGTCTGAGACCAAGTGGTGGCTCAACAGAACTACATAAAAATATAGAAGTGGGTGCCATCCCAAAGTATGGCCAGAACTGAAAAGAATTACTCTTTTAGAATAGAAAAGGGTGAGGGGAAAGAGCACTGCAATTTATCACAGTGAGATGATGGGGGTAGGAAGGATTTGAAGGGGACTTAGAGCTTTGATGAGGCAGGACATGGAATAAAGCATAAAGAATTAGGGGTCAAGAGCAAAGGGCAGAGATACATACATACAACTGCCCTTTATCCTTAAGTGCTTCATAAAGAAATGTTTTTATTTCCCCAAAGAATGCCAAGCTACTATGCCTTTCAAGTTCTAACCTAAAAAAAAAAAAATACTATAAACTTCAGGTCAGGTGAGAACATAATAAACTAATAAACATCTCTAGAACTCATGTCAGCAAGATCAGAAAGAAAATATTGATTTCATCATCCAATTTATAAGTCATTGCCATAGAGTCACCTTACCTGACCTCATCCCTCTCCCACATCTTGACTCCCAATTCAGAGAACAGGGAGCTAGTAAGTTAATACCTTTCCTTACTTCTTAGATGGGCAATGGCAGGGTCTCCAATTTTCGATGTCTGTCTCTCCTTAAGCATCTTGGGTCTCATAATCCCTTAGCATCTACCTCTTCTCCAACTACCATCTCTCCACCCTGTCCTTTTAGAAATGAGTAAAGAAAGGGGACTGTTCTTCCATGGTCATATCTGAAATGCTGTATTTTCCATTTCAGTGGTCACAAAGCAGTGAAGGAAACTGTTGTCCTCAAGTTTGGAATTCTCTAAGTGATTAGGAACTCTTTCCAGATTCAAGACATTCCACAAGCTTAAGAAAAAGAATGAGCCCATAATGATTTAATTGGCTTTCTCTTTTAATCAAAAACATACTTTGTTACAGAGTTCTCAAGAAAGGTTCAACTATTTTTTAACCACAGACTTCAACCAGACAAAAGTATACAGAAAGCCACAAAGGAACTACCGGAGCTTTAGCTGACCAGTTTTCCCAAAAACAGAAGCTAAGTGTGGCTCTTCTCTGGGTTTTGGCATAGCTGCATTACTCTGATTTCAGGAGAGGAGACAGAGTTGGGAAATACCACCACCAAATCAGTCCCCAACCCCCAGTCACTTCATCCAAATGGTTCTGCAGCCCACCAGGTTTGCATCATCTACAAGCATTCATGCTGTTCCCTTAAGTCACATGTCCAAGGCATTGGCCAGAAGAACCCCATACTTGGAGGAAGTTCCTCAGCTACCTGTTTATAGCCTTTTAACCAATCCAAGCCCATGAGTCCTTCTATGAATGACAAGCAGCCATGGCAACAGCAGTTGGTTTCATTCCTTCCCCTCCAGCTAGCACAGAGCTGGCCTCTACCAGGACTCCCCAACCCCCCACCCTTGACCCACTCCCAAGGCAGGCTCTCAAGGTCCTTGAAAAGCCAAGTTCATTAATTATATTTATCCAAGAATAAGGTGAAAAAGTACTCTGAAAGGAACACTCCACCCAAAAGTCTTCTAAACAAAATGGACCTAAAAAGAGCCAAGAATAAAGTAAATGATCATCCACTGGTATTATTTTCTTCTATCATATGAACCATCTTAACTGATGCTATTCAGAGGAATTTCCCTATTTCGAACTTAAAAGAGATAAGGAACCAAAGACCAGAGATAAGAAACCAATGACCTCTAATATCATCAGGCATTTACACTAAGTTTTCAATTCATTTTAGTAGGAAAAAAAAAAATTACCAGCACACAGCACTTAAAAGGATGGTGTCACACACATACCAACCCAAAAGATGGAAGGCCATGACTCAAAAAAAGCCTTAAGAAACCTTTAATAAGATGATGGGAAAATAAAATGAAGGTTTTTTCCCCTCCTCTCAGCTTTTTTTTTTTTTTTTTTTTTTGTAAGTATTTATTGCAGCCCCCAAGGTGGTGCTAGGCCTTTGGTTAAATTTAAGTCTCAAGGACATATTATGTAACTTCTTGTCCATAGGAGAATAATAATAAAATATCAAGCCTAATCTCATTTGAATAACGTGGAAATAAGGAAAAAGCCCCCTCAAACAGCAGAGCAAAAGTAAGGAAGAAATCAAAACCTGCTGCAAGATAGGCAAGGTCACTTAAATTTCAGAGCTGGAAGAACACATCTAATCCAACTCCCTCATTTTACAGATGAGGCAACTGAGACCCAGAGAAGGTAAATGACCTGCCCAAGGTCCACATCAGATTAGTGGCAGAGTGCAAGCCAGAGTGTACCTGGTGCCAACCCAGAGCCACTAGTTTTAGCTTGAACAAGAACATGGGCTCTGAGATCTACTGAGAAAACTATTCACATCAATAGAGAGAAATGATTGTCTTCACCTCAGTTCTTCCTACAAGGGGGTGGGGGGAGGGAGGAAGGAGAGAGGAAGGAAGGAAGGAAAGAAACAAGGAAGGAAGGAGTATGGTTCATTCATTCATTCAAGTCTGATGTTAAAATCCCTGAAAACATCAGCAATTAATTTTAGCTATTCCTTGGGACAGGATATCAGACCCTCAATTTTCATAAAGGCACCTACAGGTCAAAAATATCTGGAGAGGAGGAAAGCCAGAAGATAGGGCTCAAAAGGGGATACCCAAACAAACAGAAACAACCCTCTCATTTCCCAAGTTTATTTTTTGTTGTCCACTTTTTTTGCTGGTGTCCTCTAGGCAATGGTACTGCTCTGACTACTGATGCTAATGTAGTGAGTCTTGTGACTCCAGTTTTTGTATGAGCAGCATTGAGGTGGAAGCAACAAAACCTTTCAAAATCTTTCAAAGGGGGGAAATATGAATATGACCCACTTCTCCCTACCGCAGCTACCTGGAACTCAGCGAAGAATAAGGAAACATTCAAAGCAGTCAAACCGATGTCAGACACCGAAGCATTGAAGAAGGCCTTTTCAGTACTTTACAGGAAAGTTTCTTAGGACCCATCCCAGTTTTCCTTGTGTTTTAAAGGTGGTTCTAGTAGGTCTAGTTATTTCATTTTCTTGCCCAAGCAGCTGGAAAAATGAATCCGAAAGGAAAGAAGAAACTCCTAAGGGGAGGTACACATGAAGTGGTCAGAAGAGAATGCTGGAGGGTATGTGTGTAAAAAAAAAGTAAACATTCAAAAACCAGAGCAGTCTACGACCATTTAGTTTATCAAGGCAAAACCTCAGCAGCCTTGGACATCTACAAAGACAGCTAGGCACGAAAGAAACATGCCTACTATGTTCTCTGATATACATATTAAATAACTCCACCCCCCCCCAAATGGCTAAAATAAAAAAGGTCTACTGCTTAAACAAGGCAAGTCTGGATAATGCAGAAAATGCCATTCCACAGTAACAGCAGATAAACAAGATAAACAATCCAGGAGCACTGGACCTAGGACAGGTGCTAGGGACAAGACCAAGCTGAGGATGCTTCTATGAATGTGACCACTAACCTTATACATCCTTCCTGAAAGATCTTAGGAGAAATTACCTAGTTGTCAGGAAAAAAAAAGAAAAGAAAAGGAAAGCTTTACACGAAAGATTCTCAGAGCCTATCTTCTATAATCTTTCCAAAGAAGAATTTAGGCAACTATGTACAGATAGCTATCTCCGACAAGATGAGGTCTGCCTTTAGAAAGAAAAAAAAAAGGCATTTCCTTCCCTCTAACTCCTTCTCAGAGTTACTGTGAAGATCAAGTGAAATAGTATAATAAAAAGCTTTGAAAACTGGGAAAAAAAAAAAAAAAAAGCAAGCATTTCCTCACGTTGTTATTATCTGCTAGTCTTAGCTCCATCTACTAAAAAGTTGGTAGGTGATTTTACAGGTAATTGCTTTCATGTACTCAGTTACCTTAGTAACTAAAATTCATCAGCCCAATCTTCTATCATTAAATAAAATGCCAGTAAAATGACTTAATAATGAAAAGGAGCCAACCATAAAAAACTATCAACAAAAAGGATTCTGCCCTACTCAGAATAAAACTGCTTCTTCCAAACAACTCTAAAAAAGATCTGAACTAATCTAATTTTGCATAACAGCTAGTAACTATTAATCAATTACCATCAAAACAGGAATAGAAATATTTCACCTCCATAGATGCATAAGGAGCACCATGGGAAAATGTAAAATATCCCTCTCCAGGTGGGCATAGTCAAAAAGATAACCGCAATAAACTTTTAAAGTAAAATGTCTTATCATCTGGAAGAGCATTTTATTTTGCCTTCAAAATTCCCATTACAAATATCCCCTTTTACACCATGCCCCTCCCCACAAAAATTAATTTTTAACTTTGAAATACAACACAGCTAATATGTCTTCAGTTTACCTGGATAATTAGAGTATGGTAATCCTTAAGCTAACCACTCAGCCTGTAAATCTACGATGATTACAGGAGAAATCGTGATAGGAGACCTATTTAGTGGGTAGGTCGACACATTTGAGCTGTGCTTCTAGAAAAACAAGGTTTATATGGCAGTGATTTACTATCATTATCTTTGTATACCAGGGGTAGCATACTATAAAAAATGAGACAGCATATATCCCATAAAACAATCTACTCCCTGGAAAATAAAGGCAACACCATTAAGGATTCCCCTTGATAACGTACTGAAAGGCACTGGACCAAAATGGAATGGCCTCATACTGGATTATAAAGGTACTTGATTCAATTCTCACTCAGCTTTCAATGAAATTCAACATATTAAGATACGAAATAGCTAGAGAAAACCTACCCAGAACCATATCCTTATAATAATCAGATTCTGAGAACTGAGGAAACTATCCTACCCTAAAGTAGCTGTAAAATTTTAAACCTAGTGATTCTTGAGTCTTACTCATCAAAGATGACTACCTCTAAGAAATGGAAATACTGTATGACAACTAAGCTTTCAGAAATAACTGATCATTAACATACTAGTTGTGTTCTCAAAAGCAGGTGACTGAATCTAGGTACAAATATAAAGCAATTAATAACTAGAAGTACTCCTACATACTGGTAGTAACATTATGGCTCTTAGCAGAAAGAAACCAAGACAGGTGGCTTGGCTTCAAAGATAAGACTTCTTAGCGAGTATTTTCCACATACTTTCCTCAGATGACTAAACATGAAAACCTTCCCTAAAGGAGAAAAGGTGATGGATGATATCATAGCATGCTAATGATCCTAATCAAATAATCTGAATTTTAAAAATCTCTCCCTTCACTCCTATTCTTCATTCACAGTAAAATAGACCTAAAGTCAGCAATTTCTAGAGAATGAAGATACCTTTTTTTAAAAATCTGCCAATAAAACTTGAGTCACCAAACGTTAATAGATTAAAATTAGGTCTTTAACAAAAGTTATCTGTAAGTACTCAAGAGTTCAAATGAGCCAGCAGAGAAATTATTTTAAAACAAAAGACATGTAGCTCGAATCGAGATCTATGTTTAGATCACAGCAATAAGCAAACTCAGTGGTTTCCAGATGGTCTTACAAAGAAGACCTTCTGAGCAAGGACACAGACGACTTACCCATTCAAGTCGATAGATGGATGACTATTATGCATAGTGCTTATCAAATCTCAAACTTGTCACACACCTTAAGAATCTTATTACATTTAAGAAGGCCCTCCAAACAATAAGTAAAAGGATCTGAAAGATAACCCTTGGTTTTATTTCACACTGTTTATCCTGTAGATAACCTATTTATCTTGTAGACAATCAGGCCTATTTTGCTACAGTAAAATAAAAGCTAAAAAAAAATACAAAAACAACCAACTCTACACTTGATACATAATGTCCATGGGGAAGTCCTGGCAGAGTGTGAGGGAAACCAAAGCTGCCGGATAGTCCTGGCTGCTGCCTGTCATTTAGAAGGTGTCCTGCTTCTGAGGTTGAACTCAAAAGTGCAAAAGAAAACAAAACTTTAAAAATCAAACCTAGAATTCAACTTTGTATGTTGAGATTCAGTTTTATTTATGCTACTAGCTAAGTAAAAAGCATACATATTGTGTCTGTGGTACAGTCAATACATTTGCAACTTTTCTACGTAAATTCTCTATACAAAGTCACTGCCAATTGATATGATCATTGATGGCAAAGGGCTTAGAATAACCAAAAGGTATAAAAAGTTTGCAGTCTTGCCCCAAGATACAAAAACTGAATTTTAAACAATGTCATAACATACATGATTTAAACAGTATACGAAAAAAAAGTCACACATCAAATCAAGTACAAAAATATCCAAACTACCTATTATGAACTGTAATGTTTCCATTATTCTGCACAGTATTTAACATGGAATTTAGCAGTTTCCAAAATACTCACTTTTAGTTTAAGCATTGCCACCTTTGCAGAACAGTGAGATATTAGGTGGAGTGACACTGCTTTTAGTGTTTTTAAAAATACAAAACCTTTCCTTATGAATTCATGAAGGAAAGAAATTCCTCTTCTAGGCTACTTAGTGACCAACCTTATGCCTAGAAATAGAGAAGAATACATCTACTGTATTACAGGGCAAGAGTATTTCTTGATAAATAGTTATCCAACAAGGATAACAAATGTTAATTTTAAATGGTATTTCTTTGTGGGGTAACTGTAAGGAATTCTCAATATACACACAGATTAGTGTTTTGCCTTGGCAAAAATAAAACTGAAGTTGCAAGACCATATGAATTGAAATCATCTTCACTAGTTTAACTTGCAAAAAATATTTTGGATAAAAGTTTATAATACATTACTATCTTATTTTTTAAACACAGAGTGAAGTTGCTCTTGGTAAAATTAACTCACCCACATGGCACAATATTTGGAGTAAAGTATATTCAACAATAACAACTCGCACACAAAATAACATAGGTGAATTAACTTTGAGAACTTCTCTCCCTTAAAATCAGCAATATTGAATTTATTCTGTAGAATAACACATGTATCAATGTTCTGCATATAAAAGACTCTAAGACATTTTAAAGGGCTAAATTTTCCAGCACTGGAATGATTCCTTCATACATAACTGGTGAAGATTTAATAAGAATGTGTTTTTCCTGATCTTCAAGCTCTGAGCCATGCCTGAAAAGTTCTAAATAGGAAAAAAAAAAATTGTTTTAATCCAGTTTCTGTCTGCTAGGAGCAAGGCAGCAAACACACTTTTCAACCCTTTATGAAAAGATAAAGCAGAACAAAAGTGAAATATATCTTCGGATTATAAACAGGATTGTATCTTATAGTCCATCATCCTGACAACGTTAAGGGCCCCGACAGTGAAAGACCTCAGTCTAAAGGCTGTGGGTCGGCAATAGGCATGGTGTGAAGCACTTCATCTAAGAGCTGGAGGGCCCGATGTAAGTGAATCTCGATCCAGCAAGGTGTTTCTTTGATGCTTTGTCTTGGGTAATCCGGTCCCCAGCCTTTCACAAAACTCATCCTGAGTATGCACAAGCGACGAAGGTCATCAACGCCAATGCCGGCAGCCGCTGACAAACCTAACGGAGAAGATTTGGAAGACGTCAGAGGGACAGGCTGGTATCTTCCATCCTCCCTACACCTTATTAACAAAGTGACCAACCAGCTTTCTTACTTCATGATCCCCAGCATATAACTTCTCTGTCAAAGTGCCAAGAAGTACATGTAGATCTACACTTTATCAACAGGGACTGAAAACTTTCGGTTAAGACAATTCACATTCCACATGAGTCTTCTAGCTACCAGCAATTATAAAATAAGTTACCACAATCCACCAACACCCCACCTATTTTTCTCTTTAGAAGGAGAGGTGAAGGGTAAAAAACAAAAAACAAAAAACAAAAAACAACTTATTTTTAAGAGGCAGCACATCCACAGATTGGTTCTAAGAACCTTACTGTCTGTTTGAACAGCCTCATTCAAAGTAAGACCTGACTAACCGTGAGACAGTTAATAGTCCTGGTTCCACTAAGGATTTCTTGGATGACCCAGAGGATGTCTGTCTCCTAAGTTCACAGTGTCACAGAGATACCGTGCCATTACTCATGAGGGCAGTAGTTAAGAATGAGAAATTTAATAACAGCTCTGGATTCTTTAGTAAAAGCATGTTTATAACATCAAAACTAGCAAATTAATGGTTTAGATGCTCCAATTACTTAAAAAGCCAATTCTCTAACTGGATATGTCTTATCTACCTCTACACTGTAAACTCCTGAACATAAGTCACAAAGGAGATTCTGCAGCTAATTTTCCAGTCAGAACATACAGTCATATAGTCAATCTCCATTCATCAGTATCACAGTGAATCTAATGGGAGGCGTCTGCATGTGCTGTAGAGAAACCTGCAGGGCCACTGCAGTTTTCTTAGCCAGTGTGATTTGCTTACCACACTGAAGAGGTTAAGAACAGGGGTTGAATGAATCACTAGTTATGCCTTCAGACGTGGAAGATGGGTGCCACGTGTTTCCATCATAAAAGTCTATAGTCAGGAGTTTAACTCTGCAGTAAAAAATTCCCCATCAGTGTGAAACCTGGCACACAGTTCAATTTTACCCTAAAATTAAAAAAAAGTCTACAAGTTATCAAAATACCACCCTCACTTAGTTTTCTCTCCATGCTTAGCATACTTAAAAAAAAAACTTGGAGAGGTACCTAATTCTGAAATTGAAATATGCTTTCCTTCTAGAATAAAGCCAAGCACGTCAGTGATTACAACCCACCCTTGCTGGTGAGGTAAGAATTAAAAGCATCAACAACAACAAAAAATAACAGGAGATTGAGCAATATAATCTAACAATAACCCCCTTTGTCCTTTATCCCATATTCCCTTTTTGATATAGAAAGAATGAAAGTAGGGTCCTAGACAAAGGGCAACTATTACAGAACAGTTTTTTAGTTCAAAAATGTTATTATCCCAGTAAAAAAAGTAGTTTAGTTTTCTATTATTGCCTAAAGTAACTAAGCAACTGAGTCAATCAAGATAAAATACCAACTATTACACTTTAAGACAAAAAACCAAAAGCATACTTACTGATAGCTGGAGCTATTCCACCTACTGATCCGGGGCCAGGGATGTTTCCCGCCACAGCTGCTGCCTGGGCGGCGGCTGCAGCCTGTGCGGTGGCCGCCTGCTGCTGCATCTGACGGTGACACTGACGCAAGTCAAAGACCTTGAAACAAAGAGCATTAAGTTCAATGCTAGGAGTCCATCAGAAACGCTGCCACCGCACATCAAAAACCAATGCACGATTTATTTAAAATTCATAGCTCCACGCAGCTCTAAGAAAAGAATTAATTAAAAAATCTAAGTTTTTATGTAGAATCTAACTAGTGGTTAGAGATGGGGACTGGAGCTCAGCACCAGGCACAGTTCGCTACCAGGAGAGTCTGGCTGCCATGGGCCTCTATGGCCTTTATCTAATTCAATGTGGGTCATTGTTCCTACGGAAAAACCCCATCCTTTATTCTTTATTCATAACCAAATTGCTGAAAGCGCTCTTTAGGCTGAATTGATGGTCTTGGTCACATGCCAACTTCTTTATCATTCTAGCTATTTTGGAAAAGTGTAATAAATGGTACTGTCACTATTTAAGAAAACATCTATACTTTTTAGAGATGTATACTTTAGTACATAGGAGCAAAGTAACATGATATCTAGCACTTGTTTTGAAATACTTAAGAAATAAGGGCACCCAGGTGGCTCAGTTGGTTTAACATCCAACTCTTGGTTTCTGCTCGGGTTGTATCTCAGGGTTCTGAGATCAAGCCCCGCATTGGGCTCTGTGCTCAGCATGGAATCTGCCCCGCCCTCTTCCCTGGTTCCTCCCCGCACCCCTACCCCCACTCTCTCTTCTCTCTCACTCATTAATAAAAAAACTTTTTTAATACTTAAGAAATAAAGAAAAAAAGGATGGATCAAACAAATGTAAAATTGTAACAACTACTGAATCTCAGTGATGGATATATAGGATATCACTAAACTAGTTTCTCCACTTTTCTGTATGTTGAAAAGTGCTCATAATTTAAAAAAAGTTTAGCTTTGAATCATATCACTAATATCTGCTATTACATGGGCTAAGATTCTTAATCTCTCTGGAGCCTCAATCTTCTTATCTATAAAATGGGAATGCTAAGTGCACATGCTTTTTCACAGAGTTGTAGTAAACTTAGCATAATATACAGTAAGCTGTCAATAAATGCTACCTAGTATTTTGGTTTCAGCCTCCCCTGAATCATTTACCTTTCAGGACAACATAAGGAGTTCGTAAGTAATTTCAGGGTTATTTACCAGCCACACCAAGGGCTGGTATACTGAGGAAGGGACTGAAACTTTTATCCTTATCCTTATGAAAGTATTGAGATGCTCTTTAAGTAGGCAATAAGTTATGAATGACAAATTATATCATCTTTTTTCTAGGAAAAAAACAACTTCCCAAAATAATGTATTTGCTTATATTTGCTTTTTTAAAAAGCACTGAAAGGGATTTCTAGGTGGCACAGTCAGTTAAGTGTCCAACTCTTGCTTTCGGCTCAGGTTGTGATCTTGGGGTCGTGAGATGGAGCCCTGTGTCAGGCTCTGAGCTCAGTGGGGAGTCTGCTTGAGATTCTCTCTCTCCCTCTCCCTCTGCCTTTCCCACTCATGATCTATCCCTAAAAAAATAAATAAATCTTCTTTTTAAAAAAGTACTGAAATATTAACAAGCAGAGTGGTCATCTACAGAAGCCACAGGAAACAAGACAGAGTGGAAACAGGCTGCTCAACGCAAACTTTTTATATTATTTTAACTTCTGAACCATGTGACTATATTTCTTATTCAGAGAGTACATTAAATTATTTTAAAAATCCTCTTAGTAAATGAAATCTTGCCATTTGCGACAACGTGGATGGAACTACAGGGTATTATGCTGAGCGAAATAAGTCAATCGGAGAAAGACAACTATCACATGATCTCCCTGATATGAGGAAGTAAAGATGCAACGTGTGGGGTTTGAGGGGTAGGAAAAGAATAAATGGAACAAGATGGGATCGGGAGGGAAACGAACCATAAGAGACTCTTAATGTTACAAAACAAACTGAGGGGGGTGGGGGGGAGGGGGAGAGGGTGGTGGGGTTATGGACATTGGGGAGGGTATGTGCTACAGTGAGTGCTGTGAAGTGTGTAAAACTGGCAATTCATAGACCTGTACCCCTGGGGCTAATAATATATTATATGTTTATTAAAAAATTAAAAAAAATTTTTTAAATGAAGGAAAAAACAAACAAACAAAAATCCTCTTAGTATGCACAAAACCCAGTATGAGCAAGCACAATTATCTTTAACCAAAAAAAAAAAAAAAAAAGGAGAAGAATCTTCATCATCAAAGAATGCATAACATGCTACTTTATCAGATCAACAAGAAGTTTGGAACCCAAACCACTAATTTTCAGATGCCTTAAAAATAAATTCTGAGGGGCGTCTGGGTGGCTCAGTGGGTTAAAGCCTCTGCCTTCGGCTCAGGTCATGATCCCGGGGTCCTGGGATCGAGCCCCGTATCGGGCTCTCTGCTTAGCGGGGAGCCTGCTTCCTCCCTTCTCTCTCTCTGACTGCCTCTCTACCTACTTGTGATCTCTGTCAAATAAATAAATAAAATCTTTAAAAATAAATAAAATAAATTCTGACTGTCTTTAATCATGGTATTTGGTATTAAGAAGTAAGAGCACAGAACTATCCTCTCTAAATTGCAATTCATATTCTTATTTACTTATCTCTCTATTCAATGTTGATCTTCTAGCATCAATGAAGGACAAAACTTATACTATCTCCTTCTCTGAAGAGGTATGAATTTGTCAAATATATAGGTATTACCCTGCCAAAACAAAAAGACTTCAGGACAGAACGCATGAGAGTCGGGTCTGAAAATCAGAAATCTCCCAATGCCCAGAACAGGAAGCACTATTTTTTCAAGATTTCCCAAGAGTCCATTAGACTCTGAACTTTTCCACTGGGCTATGACCTCTCAGAAGGCATTACACCCAGACAGTGCAAAGCAGGAACTCAAATATTTGAAAAGCCAAACAGTTCTACAACTACTTTTTTTTTTTTAAAGAAGGAAATTAATAAACTTTCTATTTTAGAGCAGTTTTAGGTTCATGCTAAAATTGAGCAGAAAGTAAAGAGAGTTCTGTCCCAACTCAAGAACAATGTCCCCTGGCACAGTGATATATTTGTTCATTTGTCCTAATTGATGAAGCCACACAGACACATCATCACTCAAGGTCATAGTTTACATTAGGTTTCACTCTTGATTTTACATATATATATATATATATATATATATATATATATATAAAATCTCCATCCAATACTGTAGTACCATAAAGAGTAGTGTCAATGCCCTAAAAAATCCTCTGTGCTCTGCCTATTTATCCTTCCCTCCTTTCTTATCCCTGGAAACCACTGATCTTACTGTCTTCATAGTTTTGCCTTTCCAAGATGTCATATAATTGTGTTTTACATTTAGGTCTTTACAACCACTTTTTTAAAATTGTTTTAACTGGGGTGCCTGCATGGCTCAGTCATCAAGTGTGTCTGCCTTTGGCTCGAGTCATGATCCCAGGGTCCTGGGGTCAGGCCCCACACTGGGCTCCCTGCTCGGCAGGAGACCTGCTTCTCCCTCTCCCACTCCCCCTGCTTGTGTCCCCTGTCTTGCTGGGTCTCTGTCAAATAAATAAATAAAATCTTTTAAAAAATTGTTTTAATCATCACTAACCAAGTATGGTACCTATATAATCTTACTCTGTGGGAACAGGGAATATAACTAACTTACAAATTCCTAGGGTTCAAATATGCTCTCAACATTCCCCCACTCTCCACAATGAGTAACCAATAGATCTTCACACATCGATTCCTTACAATATGTTGTAAACAATCACAATTACGAATGTCTTAGCCTAAATCTAGGCTAACGCCAGCTACAATTATAGTAGCCACAAAAATGAAATTTTAAAATATTATCACTTTTATCTGTAGATGCATAAATTTGTTAAGCACCTCAGCAAATCCTTCCACAGTGGATTATTTATGTAATTAAAGCACTCAAACCAGAAAATTTATAATTACTGGCTATACTGCTAAGTGAAACCTGGGTCGCCTCTCTATATATATCTGACCCATTAAACCATAATAGGTTTTATCTGTTATACCTGATGGCAAAATGAAGGCTATCATTGAAATGCAATCATCTTCCTTTCAGAATCTGACTCAATTGTTGGTAAAGACAATTCAAAGGAACCAAAGGTTTAAATATTCTTTTGCACTCAGATCCAAAAGATATTTCTTCCTTTCTTTCTTTCTTGTTTGGTTTTTGTTGTTGTTGTTGAAGATTTTATTTATTTGAGAGAGAGAGAGAAAGAGAACATGAGTGGGAGGGAGGGGCAGAGGGAGAGTGACAAGCAGATCCCTCGCTAAGCATAAAGTCAAACGTGGAACACATGACCTGAGCTGAAAGCAGACAACTTAACTAAGCCACGCAGGCACTTCCCAAAAGATATTTCTGATCACCATTCCTGACTTAATCACTTTCATTTATTTAAGCATGTTTCCTATGGTTACTCCCATATAAGTTTATTACAAACCTATTACTTAACCCAGGTTAGTGTCTTATAAAGCTCAATGTGAACATCTTAAGGAATACTGTCTTTCAACCAGTCAAAATTTTGGCATTTTGCATATATAAGGCTTAATTACAATACTCTCAGTTTAAATCAACACCAAAAACTAGTAAACCAGAAAGAGAAACGGGTAACTGGTGTTGGTATATTGGGCATTTGAACATAAGACTGCATTGAGAATTTATGAAGTTACTGGACCTGGAGGTAAGAATGACAATATATGGTAATTGAGAATCAATTTAATCAATCCCAAGGTTATTGGGATTATAATAACCTTCAACCTAGTCTACCCGTGGTTTAGAAGCATCCCCTAACATGTATGTGTTAAAAAATACACCTGACTCAGCATCAGAGAAATGTAAATCAAAAACCAGAACAATGACTCATACCCACTAGGATGACTAACATCAAAAAGACAGATAATAACAAGTGTTGATGAGACTGCAAACTGAAACCTTCCCACACTGCTGATTAGAATGTAAAATGGTTAAGCCACTTTGGAAAACAGTTTGGCAGTCCCTCAAAATGCTCAAGTTACCTCACAATCTAGCAATTCCACTCCTAGGTATATACCCAAGAGAAATGAAAACATATATTCACATAAAAACTTGTACACACTAAAGTTCATAGTAGTATTATTCATAATATAGCCAAAAAGTGGAAACTCTTATCTATCAACTGACGAATGGATAACAAGATGTGGTATATGTAATATTATTCAGCCATAAAAAAAAAGTACAGATACATGCTATGTGGATGAAGCTTGAAAACATTATGCCTAATGAAAGAAGTCATGTAAAACCACACTGTATTAATTCATTTATACAAAATGTTCTGAATAGGCAAATCTGTAGAGAGAAAAAGTAGATGAGTGGTTGCCTAGTGCTGAGGGAAATGGGGGGGGGGGGTTGAGAAATGACAGCTAAAGGGTACACGGTTCCTTTCCAGAGTGATAAAATGTTTGAAAATTGATTGTGATGAGGGTTGCATAACTGTGAATATATTTTTAAAAATCACTGAATTGTAAAATTTAAATGGGTGAATTACATGGTATGTGAATTGTATCTCAATATCTCAATAAAGCTGTTAAAAAACCTGACTACCCAGTAGTAAGCACCATAAAACAAAACATCTTACTTTTGAAAGCAAAACAGCAAGGCCACTCAGAATTCAAACATTTGCTTCACGTAAAGCTTGTAAAATGCCATTACATCAGATTTTCATGAATGTAAGGGGACTATGACATCATGAAAGATGAAGGGAAAAAAATTAACATCTTAGTAGGAACCCCCCCCCCAATTTAGTTCTAGCTTTTTGGTTCATAAAATAAAAGAATGGTTCTTCAAAGCTTTGTTTTCTTAATTTTAACTAAAAAGAGAAAAATATGTTTGTATGTGCATGTTAGCGGGGTAGGAGGAGGTATATTCCCAACGTGTGGGTACTACTCCTTCCAGAAGTTCATGTTACCTGAATATAATTCATCTCAGTATTATTATCTCTGGTGGTAATATGACAATTTAAACAGCACTATACAGATCCTTTAGTTACTACTGCCTAAAAAATTCACAAATGAAGAAAATGCCAATGGTTAAGACTTAGTATATATCTGCATCTCTTTCTTTCTGGCTAGTAAGATTCTTCTGAACAATAGTAATATGATTGGTAAACAAATAATTCTTTTTAAACCTTAAACAGTTATTATGACAAAAATGGTGTGCTGTTTTTTACTCCACTAAAGTGTCCCACAAGATATTTATTGTTCATGGCAAAAGCCAAAGATTATAAAAATCTATCCATGACAGTATTTTATCAAGTGATTTTATGTCTCATACCTCAGGAGCTTTTCAAGAGCCATCTGTACCAAAATAGAGATGTTACATTTATTTGAAAATCCTTGAAATTACTTTACTTATACAAAATTCCACATTTTTTAACTCAAATGTTTTAAATATGACCCTACATCAAATAAATTCATAACTACCATCTGACACATAGTATATAATGAACACTCTAGTTCTTTATCCATTCACTGTAAATTACACAATCCAGAGATTTCCAAGTCAAGATGGATGAGTAGGTATGCATGAACAGCTTCTTTCTCTGCTAAGAGCACAAAGGATAGAAAAACTATTACAAGTATATATCCTTCAAGCCAATAGTAAAATTCACATGGAATTTTCACACGGAAAGAGCAGTCAATAGCCAAAAGAATCCCGAGAAAGGAGAAAGTTGGAAAACTCACACTTCCCAATTTCAAACCTTACCACAAAGCTACAGTAGAGCAGTACTGTCATAAGATATACATATAGATAGATAGATAGATAGATATAGATATAAATATATAGATATATATGATCATTGAAATAGAATGATATATATGATCAATGAAATAGAATTGATAGCACAGAAGTAAAAGTTCAAGGTCAACTGAATTTCAACAAAGGTGTCAAGATAACTCACAAGGGAAAGAACAGTTTTCAACAAATGGTTGCCAGAACAACTGGATATTCTCATTCAAATGAATAAAGCTGGATCCCTTCCTTACATCGTACACACAAATTAACTCAAAATGGAGCACAGACCTAAATTAAAGACCTAAAACTATAAAATGCTTAGAAGAAAACATAAGAATAAATCTTCATGACCTTGGATTAGGCAATGGTTTCTTAGAAAAGACACCAAAAGCAAAAGTGACCAAAGAATAGCTAAGTTGGACTACACCAAAATTAAAAATTTTCATGCTGCAAACCATACTATCAAGAAAGTGAAATGAAGGACAAGCCAAAGAATGGCAGAAAATACGCACAAATCATGTATCTGATAAGGGACTAATACCCAAAATATATAAAGAACTCTTACAACTCAATAATAAAATGACAACCCAATTTAAAAATGGGCAAAAAGGGACGCCTGGGTGGCTCAGTTGGTTAGGCCGCTGCCTTCGGCTCAGGTCATGATCCCAGCGTCCTGGGATCGAGTCCCGCATCGGGCTCCTTGCTCGGCAGGGAGCCTGCTTCTCCCTCTGCCTCTGCCTGCCACTCTGTCTGCCTGTGCTTGCTCTCTCGCTCTCTCTCTCTGACAAATAAATAAATAAAATCTTTAAAAAAAAAAAAAAAATGGGCAAAAGATCTGAATAGATATTTCTCCAGAAAAGATATACAAATGGTCAATAAACACATGAAAAGATGTTCAATATTATTAGCCATTAGGGCACACTAAAACCACAATGAGATGCTGCTTCACATCCACTAAGATAGCTAAAATAAAAAAGATAACAACAAATGTTGATGAGAGTATAGAGAAACTGAAACTCTCATATATACACTGCTGGTAGAAATGTAAGATGGCATATAGCCACTTGGGAAAACAGTCTAGCAGCCCATCAAAATGTTCAACACAGAATCAACCCTATGATCCAGCAAATCCACTCCTATATATATATCCAAGAAAAGGAAAACAAACATCTACCTAAAATCCTATACATGAATGTTCAGAGTAGCATTATTCATAATAGCCAAAAAGTGGAAATAATCCATGTGTCCACCTACTGATGATGGATAAACTAAAATCTACAATGGAGAGCAGGAACTAAAGATAGGAGGTACTTGGGGTACCAAGACCAAAAAAAGATGTAGAAGTTAGTAATTCAACTTCTTATAGTAATCTGGAAAAAGACAATAACCAGGCTCTTTGAGGGCTACAACTGGGTACCTGCCCATGAATTAAGTGCTAGTAAAACACTTTGACAGCTAATTTGGAAAATGCACCTAGGAATAAAATTCTTGCCCACGGCAGAGCTAAGCATCAGAAACCTATGTAATAGGAATTAGGCCCTGTGCATACCTGGGGATTGGAACTCAATTTCCTCATGGGACAAAATTCCTCTACCTCCTAAATATAAGAACTGGTTCTGAGATGTGGATCCCAGGGTGCCAGACTAAGGCAAAACTGCCCTATAGGGAGAAGCAATAACAGGGAGGAAAAAAATTAAAAATAAAATGAATTAATTCTCTCAAGTCAAATTTGCCAACCAACATAAAACAGACTACAAAGCATACAAGGAAATCTCACACCACTTAAAAATAACAATAAAGCACAAATAACTAAAATTCCTTGTGGAAAAACTGGAAAATGCAAATGAAGATAATTCCACCTCCCAGAGACAATTCCTGGTAAGACATCGTGTACATGATTCTAGACTTGCAGGTATATATATAAATGAATACAAATATCCTTAATATTATTTCTTTCATAAAAATAAGATCACATTCTATATATTGTTTCATAATCAACATTTCCACATCATAAATATCCTACCAATAAATGTATTTTAATATTTTATTGTTCTATTCTATTCCATTGTTCTAACAGATCAACACTATAAGATTCTCTATTGTCAAGACTTTCAACAGGGAATTACTGTTAATTTTGTTAAGTGTGATAAACAGCATTGTGATTATGTCTTTTAGAAATATTTACCAATAAGTCACTCACATGAGAATATTTTATGAATGAACTAATATAATATTTGGAATTAGCTTAAATTACTGGAAGAAAAAGGTACAGTGATAAATACAAAACAGACTGATACAATGCTGATGACTGCTGAAGCTGGATGGTGAGTACATGAGGGTTTGTTATCTTCTCCATACTTGATATATTTCAAAGTTGTTTTAAAAAAAGATCCCTATATCCTTTAACTGAATGGCAGTAACTGAAAATGAGAGTTTGTTGTGAGGCCATCAAGCAATTCCATTTCTGTATATGCTATCTGACTATATTATTTGTACACTAAGCAATTTCCTGGGAATAAGTGAAGAGTTACAGTTAATTCACTATTTTACAATGGCCAAAATGAAGATTCTTAGAATAACTGTAAAAAATCTGAAATTAAAAATACATTTAGGCTTTCTAAATCCAACTACCTTTCTTTCAAAAGCAGTGTATGTTATAAATTAAAATTGAAATGAGTTGAATAAATGATAAACACCTTAGGCTTAATATACAAAATGATAACAAATAAATCTCACTTAATGTACAAAATAACATTTAAAAATTGATATTGAAGAATTTTTCATTTCTCACGTTCTTAATATGAAAAGTTAATTTTAGAATTCTCCATACAATCCTGAAGACTGGCTAAGATAAATTTCTAGAGTCTGATTTTTACCTATTATGTATCAAAGGAATACAAATTTGAAGACTTCACTCAAAATTTTCAAGAGCCTGTGTATTACTCTAAAACATTTAACAAATTTATTAATAAAACAATAGGGCACGAATACAACCATAAAACTAGATATAGCAATCATGTCAATATATGCCCCAGGAAATGTGTTTTACACACAAACATAATTTCTGCTTATTTAACACATTAAAAAGACATTTTTCTTCTCCTCCCACCTCCATCTCAATTTTTTAAACAACAAATAGAGCTTTCTAAGTCTAAAATGTTTGAGTAAAACCGCAACTAACCTTTATGTATGCACTTGGGTAGATCTTATGAACAGCATCTCCAGGTGCACGCCCAGCTTCTCTGTCTAAGTAGTAACTCTGCACAAAGACTGCATGGTCGCTAAGGCACCTGACCCAAACATCACCTTCACCTTTACATTCCAACTGCACACCTTTGCCTATGTGCAACCTTAGGAAGAAAAAGGAAATTACATTTTGTTTTGGAAGTATTTAAAGATAAGTTTTAGTTCAGATTATACAGCATACCAAATATATTTTTTTAAATAAAAGATGTTATATGACACCATTACTGAAAGATACCCATTGTTAACATTTTTGTGTACTAATGCTTACTATGTACCAAATATTTAATATAAATTCTCACTTAACCTTCACAATTTAGTAAGGTAAATACTATTATTCCCACTTTATAAATGATGAAACTAAGGCATATAAAAGCTTACAGCTACACTGCCCAAATCAAGAGCTACTAGCTACATGTGCTCATTTAAATTACAGAATTCAGTTAATCACATGAGTCATATTTTAAGTGCTCAACAGCCATATTTTAATGTAGGTAGTGGCTACTGCAGTGAACAGCACAGATATAAACTATTTCCTTCATCACAGAAAATTCTATCAGACAGTACTAGCTTAGAGAGTAAGTAATTTGCCAAAGTCACATAGCTAGTGATAGAGCTATGATTATGTACTTAAGCACACACATACTTCCTTAAAGATCTGAGATCTTATAGTACCGAAAACTATGCATATTTTCCTGTAATATTTCATCTTAAGCCTTTACATTTGCTATATAAACTTTCAATTAACACTTTAATACATAAAAAAATGAAAGTTCATCAAAATTTACTTAACCATTTCCCTATTTTTATTTTTCCAACATTATAGATAATACTTGGAAAAACACGTCCTCATTTTACATTTCCTCTCAAAAGATTTGTAGAAATAATATGATAAAAGAAAATAAACAAATTGGTTTCAAACTGGATACCAAAAGGTCTATTACTATTAGAAATATAAACACATCACTAACTGAAACAAAAGACCATTTTTATCATATTTTAAATAACGTGTAATTACAATGCAATGCTTATGAATTCTGAATTTTCAAGATGACCTTTATCTACATTCAAAAATCTTATAAATGTACACAGAAAAATGTAACTTTGAATAAATGACAAAGTACCATGTTCAAGTTTTAAAATAACTAACTAAATACTCAACAATACCTTGCTCTCTCAATGGCTTCTGTCCTGTGAACATTGGAGAGTTGACCCAAGCAAAAGCGATCTCCTCCAGAAGGGTCCACATATCCATCAACAGTAACAATAGGGCAGCTTGAAGGAACCTTAAATGTCTCTCCTACTTGAACATCCATTTCAAAGTAAGCAATGGAACACCAATACTCAGGAGCTACAGGAAGTAAACAGGAGAAAACACCCACCCATGTAAGATAGATATACAGTATTCATGTTCATTTTCTAAGACAAAGCTTTTCCTAAAAGAAAGGGTGAAGGAAGGGGAGAGGCACCTGAAAAGCACCCAAAAGAATTTGATCAAAATGACAATCCATTAAAAAGTAGGCACTTCCCTGTCTTCCATTTTTCAGCTCAGTACCTGAGCATTCTTGAAACTCTGGTCATTTTTAATGGTTCTTACCTCAAAGGACTCAGCCAACTAGGAACTTAAAGAACAGAAGTAATCAGATTCTAAAATATTTTATCACCATGTTTTATTTGACTGTACATGTTTTCTATATAGTCTGAACTATATAGTTCAGACTTTTTTTTTTTAAACACATTGACTCTAAGACATATTCCAGGTAAGTGTTTTTGAGTAACATCAATTTATGACATACTTTTATAGATCCCTAATTGAGAGAAAGGGCATAAGCAAGTCAACCATCCCAGACTAGAGTCAAGGTTAATTACACTCCACTATACAGTTGCTGTGAGCGGGATTCTCAACTGTCTCTTGGGTGAAATGTCATTTGTCCCATCTGTATTTTTAGTGAAGTCAATTCATGTTAACTACTACAATTTTAACTTTGCAGATGTATTTAGTGTATTCATTTGAACAACAATAAATGATAAATAACTTGAAATGACTGGGCGGGGAAAGGCACTACTATCTGGTATGGTTTGCAAATAGAGTTGATCAAGTATTTCTAATTTTTGTTTGAATACAAATATTATTACACAGAAATAACATACATGGAAATTATTTGGTTTTCCTTTTTTAACTAATTTAACAGATACACAGAAAGTATCTAGGAATTATTCTAGGCACAATATACACAGCAGTAAATAAGACAGCTATTGTCCCTATTCTCATGGTGATGCAAAGGAGACAAATAAGGAAATAAATGAATAAGATGACTCCAGTAATGATAAACACTGTGAAGAAAATAAAATGGGGTTGAAATGATTGGAAAGAATCCTTTAGACTAGATGGCAGAGGTACATCCTATCTGAAAAGGTGAAATTTGAAAGACCTTGTATTTATATACAGACTGAACAGAACACTTTAAAAAGAAAGTAAATGCAAAGGCCCTGGAGTAAAAATGAATTTGACATATTTAAGGGGGGGGAAAGGCCAGTGCCAGTTATTAGAGAATAAAGTTTTCTGCTGATAAACCAATTATTTATCTGCATCTCAATGTGCCCTTTATGAACTTTGACTAAACTAGAATTTGCAGCAATAAAACTTTCAACAATCTACAGATACTTAAAATGACAAAAAAGTAGATCTTTCAAACTTCCAAAATATCTTAAAATGAAGTATGACTAATACTTAAAATAGGTGCCTTTGTGGCTCTGTCAGTTGAGCATCTGCCTTCAGCTCAGGTCATGATCCCAGGGTTGTGGGATCAAGTCTCACAGCAGACTCCTTGCTTGGTAGGGAGCCTGCTTCTCCCTCTGCCTACCACTCCCCGTTTGTGCTCTCTCTATGACAAAAAAAATAAATAAAAACTTTAAAATCTTGTAAAATCTGGGGTGCCTGCATGGTTCAGTCTGCATGGTTCAGTTAAGTGTCTGACTCTCCAGTCATGTTCTTTGGGTCCCAGCATGGAGTCCTGCTTTCTGGCTCCTTGCTCAGTAAGGAGTCTATTGTCCCTCTCCTTCTGCCCCTCCTCCCACTTGTGTTCTCTCTCTGATAAATAAATAAAATCTTTTTTTAAAAAAATCTTGTAAAAGCTATGTATTTAATTGCTTTCCAAAATGTTGTCAAGTAAGAGTTTTTCAATGAAGAATTAATAAAACCAACCACACGAAGATGGTGATTCAAAAACAGCAATTCAAATGTTCTGCTATAGAGATCAAATCAACTAATCACAGATACTTAACATTTATTTTTTTTTATTTTTTTAACATTTATTTTAAATATGTTTGGTTATCATTAAAACATGAAAAAGTAGTGATACACTGAAGTCCCTTCTTAAAAAAAAACAGTTCTGAAATTTTTATGAAGTTATTCTGTATTTAAATCTTTTTTTTTTAAGATTTTATTTATTTATTTGAGAGAGAGAGAAAACATGAGAGGAGAGAGGTCAGCAGGAGAAGCAGACTCCCTGCCGAGCAGGGAGCCCGATGCCGGGCTCGATCCCGGGACTCCAGAATCATGACCCGAGCCGAAGGCAGTCGCCCAACCAACTGAGCCACCCAGGCGCACCTGAAGTTATTCTGTATTAAAGACATCCATTATGCTATGAACAAAAAGCTTCAGCAAACGTGACTGGCAGATATATTTATATTAGTTGAAGCCAAAACTAGAGAGATTGTCTAAGACAAGATAACAATTACCCAATATTCTAGAAGCAAAAGACAGTATTAGCATTTAAATGGGTCTTTAGACAATCCAAACAGTAAATTCTGTTACAAACAATGCCCTGAAGTCATGAATGTTCATAATGCTGGATAAAAAATAACATGCACTTCCTAGTTCATACTGAAGAACATTATCCAGAAGTAAAGTGCCATGGTGAGCAATCTTTTTCCATGAGAGTCAATTCAGGAGAGAACAAGAGAGTTGTATTATCTCTCTGTTTAAATAAGAAAAAATATACTTTTAATCATCATGAATTGTAACATCTGCAACTCCAATTAAACCTTATTTTATTATTTTCCAGTCACCAAAGGGGTTTCTGTGTGCTTGCCTAATATCTCAGACACAATACGATTATATAAGCTGCATCTCTGAATGACTTGACCTGTTACTACTGAGATGAAGAGTTTTAAGAAACTTGAAGTTAACAGAAAGTGGCATCAGAATTGCACACCCTAGACCAGGGATGAAAAAACCACCACCTTTTAAGAGATTAAGCCCTAAGAAAGTAAGAGGAAGGGACTTACTGTCTGAGAAGACAGAGAACTAGAAGTACTCTAAGTGGGTTCCAGAAAACTTGGCAGTGCTGCGATACAATATACCATGTGAAAAACCTCTACTCCACTCTCAATTTGCTAAACAGCCAGGAAGAAACATTTTTTTAAATTTTTTATTTTTTTTTATTTTTTTATTTTTTTAAATTTTTATTTTTTATAAACATATTTTTATCCCCAGGGGTACATGTCTGTGAATCGCCAGGTTTACACACTTCACAGCACTAACCATAGCACATACCCTCCCCAATGTCCATTACCCCACCCACCTTTCCCGACCCCCTCCCCCCAGCAACCCTCAGTTTGTTTTGTGAGATTAAGAGTCACTTATGGTTT
>PISX010001314.1:0-203020 GCA_004024625.1 Mellivora capensis | reverse complement strand
GAAGAATTGAAAAAATTCATGGAAACAAATGATAATGAAAACACAACGGTTCAAAATCTGTGGGACACAGCAAAGGCAGTCCTGAGAGGAAAATATATAGTGGTACAAGCCTTTCTCAAGAAACAAGAAAGGTCTCAAATACACAACTTAACCCTACATCTAAAGGAGCTGGAGAAAGAACAAGAAAACCAGCCTAAACCCAGCAGGAGAAGAGAAATCATAAAGATCAAAGCAGAAATCAACAAAATAGAAACCAAAAAAAAAAACAATAGAACAAATCAACGAAACTAGGAGCTGGTTCTTTGAAAGAATTAATAAGATTGATAAACCCCTGGTCAGACTTATCAAAAAGAAAAGAGAAAGGACCCAAATAAACAAACCATAAGTGGCTGGGGTTTGGGTTGTCTACCTTGGAGAGAGGAGGAACAGCAGAACCAAAGGATTGAACTATGCCCATTCTTTCCTTCTCAGAAACAGAACTCTTGAATTTGTAAGCCACGTAGTTTCTGGGAATAACAACCTTTCCTAGACTGCCTTGCAGGAATGCTGCCACTAAGTTCTGATCAACGGAGATGTCCAACATCAAGATGATATACCCTAAGGGAGGGGGTTTTGCTTGCTCCTTCTCCCTTCCTCCATCAGGCTGGCTGGAGCCATCATCACAGACCTCAGCATTGAAGCAGGATCCTGGGGATGGCAGAGCACCAGGTCAGAAGGGACCTGGGACCCTGTGGCTCTTGGAGCCACCCTGGCAGCCCTGTGATATATAAAGTACTGAAACTTCTTTACCCGTCAGTTATTGTTGTCATGACAGCTGAACCTAATTCAGATCTAGAATTTGCCATACCAGGTCAAGACAGAAATAGGTCCAGAGCATCATCATGCTCCTGACCAGAAGGAAGGCAGGCATGGGCAGAGAGCACTCTCCTCCGAGACAGTTAATATTTATTTAGAGGAAAAAAAAAAAAAAAGAAGCAAATAGAGTGAGAAAACCCTTTCAGAAATCAAGACAATTATTAGAAAAAAAATGTCAGCACACAACAAAAAGTGTTGCATAACTTGTGTTTTTATATCGATCAAACTTTTTCAGTAGAGTCATGGACAGTTCAGAATGAAAAACATCCCAAATTTAGGGAAAAAATATCACTTATACTTTCCAAAACGACATAATACCAATCTTTTCATTGCTCCAAACAGAATGCGGGTTATAAAGATGGTGGACAGTCAGCCATCAGACTCCCACATGTTTGGTTCCTCAGAGTTAGGCTGAGGCCAGAGTCTTTGCAGTCTTTACAGGTTTTGTTCTCAGTGCAGAATGGCAAGAACCAGAGGGTGCCGATCCTTGTCTCGGCTTTCAACCCTGCTAAGGTTTGAGGGACAGTATCTTGGAGACAAGTCATGGAAATGTGCTACGTCTCTCTCCAATAGCATTATATGGCTTTGATTGGGGGTTAATTTCAATTCTCTGGAACACTGACTCCCAGAATGGTAAATGTGAAAGAACCCAAGAACACATCTAGTCCAGCCCAACCTTCTCCTTTTCACACATAAGGAGACTGAAGCCTTAGGGTGACACATCTACCCAAGTCTAGGTCTAGACCCTAGTGAGCTTTCCCTTGTCTGAGCGTCTATGAGCATTTCCTACTGATGCTGCCTCTTTGTTGCCTCTGAGGGATGAAGCGGCCTGTTGCTTTCACTAAAATGATAATTTCTGGGGAAAAACAAAAACAAAAGTATCAGGTAACAATAGAGGACTAAGAGCGCCTACACTAATCTAAAAGCATTTTTAATGTTTTAATGTTAACTGCCTGGAATTAAAATAAAAAGCTTAATTAAAAACCTTTTTAAGTATAAATTACTGTGGTAGGAATTACAGACCAGCATGTTTGTGATATAACACCCCTCATCCTGACCTCCCCCAGCCAATCTGAGTTTATCTTTTTTTTTCTGTGAAGTCAAAATGCCAAGTGCAGGTTCTACAGGGACACAGGGAGGGACGTCCCTTATTAAGTCAGCACATCGGTGGGTCTGATCAGATCTTCCAGAGAACAAAATGCAGGTGTAAAATGTCTTTTCTGTTCACATCCAGCCAAATTTTCCAGGCAAAATATTCCGTTTTGAAGTTTTTCACTTAGGACTCCAAAAGGCTAAAGTATAATTGCTTAAATGTAGGAAGCAGTGAAGCAGGAATGTGGTGGCACAGAATTTAATCAGCTGTGTCTGTAGTAATATTTACTCGTGTATTTTGCCCCTTTAGATAATTGTCTTTTCTTGTTCTTCCCCAGTATTTCATGAATTTTGTTGCTAGTAACATCTGCTGGGTCTGGACCATTGGCCTGAACCATGGCAGAAAAAGGTGAGCTGCAACCTTGGTAAGCTTTTTAGAAATTTACATACAATAATACAGCATTTCTGCAACTATATTGAATAATTTTTTTTTAAGGAAAAAAACCCCCACAACTCTCCAAACACATTTAGTCTTCTCAAGCTTCTTGCACACAGGGTGCTGGTGCATTTCTATCAAACAGCAATGTCTTGCTAGACATCCTGATGGCATTTACGTGGAGGTCAGCTTTCTACCTTCCCCTCTTTTTTGGGACTTAACTGGTAGAATGTTTTTTGAGTCCAGACTGAAGAAAGGCATTGGTAGGAGGATATTCATTTGTCCTTTTGTTCTCAGCAAAAGAAATTTTCTTTTGTGGAAAGATCCATATACTTCTGCTTCTGGTTTTGGGCTAATGGCTGGTAAATTAACTTTTCCAAGTAATGCACCTGTAAGCGGTGTCAGATAGCTACCAGCTGATGAAAACTCCCACTGAGAGCATTTCCTCCGTACTCATATTCAACCCATAGCCTCAGAATTATTTCTCGTTTTACAGGAAATGGAAGAAAGAGATATACTGCTCCAAAATGACCAGGCCAAGAGACAGTTATTGACGAGTGGGACCAGGAACCAAATCTCCAACTGTGTAATTGCAACCTTTCCGAGTTCATTCTGGAATCCAATAAAGATGGTGGACTTCGATGGTTTCCTGTCTCAGAGTAGTGGGCTATGACATGGCGTGACACTTCCCTCCCACCCTTGCCATTTAGCAATAAAATACTGGTGGGGGACAGGTGGGAAGTATGCAACTAAATGAGCTAAGTCTGGAGATAAAGAACCTTTAGAAACCCAGCTCCCATCATCTAGGTCTGTATCCAGCTTGCAACCAAGAAACGACTCAAATGGTCCAGAGTTTGTGAACCATCAAAATGGCTTCACTTCCATATACTATGATATGAAAGCATCCTTTTCCTAAAAATCCCACTAAGAAACTGGCTGAGCTTCCTCTCCCTTTGGGATACATAAAAGCTGCTATTTAAAAATACCACGTTAAAAATTTTATGTAATTTATTTTCCTTAAATAATAATTTTGCTACAATCCTGTCACAAATTTTTAAAAAATTTAACACAGTATGAACAAAGGCATAATTCTTTAGAACAATCAAAGTTGGGGTGCACTTAGAATAAATTAACATCAAATTGTGTTTATATTCAGATAGCCTGATCCTCTCCTTTGAAATGAAATGGAGACCATTCTAACTGAGGGTGAATGCACACATTTGTTCTTCTATACAGAGACTCATTCTTTATAGAAACTCAACTGTAATTTGAATCAAGTTTGGAATCCTGAGAAACACTTACCATGGGCACACACACACATCCACACACATCCACGGACAACCCTCTAGAAGCTGGGGTTCCCATGGTTCCATGACTAGATCTTTCCTCAGAAGGGCCAAAGATTCTGAATATTTAGATGATATCCCATCTCCCCTCAGGAAAATCGTTAAGGTTTCAAGTTTAATAGCTTGAAGTAGCAGCAATCCATGTAGTAGGTTCAGTAGTCGAGAATTCCAGTCTTGGGTTCTGCAGGTACAGCAAAGGGGCGAGCAGAGGCGAGAAGGACGCCACTCCTAAGGACAGACAGGATGCACCGGGAGACTTCCTTCTCAGAGTCTCAACTGAAAGCTCGCCTGAACTCACATGACTAACCCGGTCCAGGCACTGTGTGAGCCCCTGGAGAGGGTCACTAATGCAGGGAGCAAGCGGGGCATTTTGGACATGATTCTCAGAAACACGAAATACGGGAAGTGGCGGGGAGATGGGGCAGAGGAAGACGGGGCAGAAAAGGCAGCGCCTGCCCCTCAGCCTGCAATCCCACCAGCCTGCCTCTGAGTACATTCATCACGGTTCCCCTAGCAGCGGCGGGTGAATGCCAACGGTTCCAGCTCTGCCTTGAGGCACAGAAAGCTCAGCCCTTAGAGTCCTATAAACACATACACACAAACGCCCTAGTAACTCGAAGTAGCCACACCCTCTTGTTTCTGGGAGGTCAACAGCGTTGCTGGCCTCCCCGCCCAACTGCCCAAGGATGGTTGACAGGAACATGGTGAGGTCTAGGGAGGAAGGCGATAGGACAGGCCCCAAACCGAGATTCCCTTTCGTTTATTTCTGAGGACAAATGGGCCTAAGTGTTGCTAAAACTGCATGCGTATCTACACGGTTCCTCTGTACATGATACCTCTTCTAGAGAACTTTAAAGTGCCTGGGTTCAAATGTGCTCATTCCTTCCCCACGGCCTAGATTTCTTCTTGCTGCTTCCAGAGAGAAGGTCCGCCCTGACGGAGGATGCCCTTGGGAAGGAGGAATGAACGTTTTCACAGTTGTCTTAACTGGGATCCAGCATTTGGACTAAGCCCTCTTCATAAACACGAAGGATCGCTTCACATACAAACTTGTACTGGCTCTGAAAAAGAAAAGAAAAGAAAAGAAAAGAAAAGAAAAGAAAAGAAAAGAAAAGAAACCTGTCAGCCCACCCACGGCTCTGGAAACACGGCCCCGAACCACATCCACGCTCGTGAGTGCTCTGAGTTCCAGCTCTGGGCCAGGCCAGACCCTGCATCCCTGCCAGGGACACAGGGCGGGGCAGAGACCCCCGTGCAGCTGTTATTCCTGCATCATGAGGGCTGGGGGCTCCCAGACAGCAACAGGCAAAGTGTCGTGGAAGCCCCTGCCGAGGAAGGAAGCAGCCTGTTCAGTGCGGCAGAGTCAGGGCTCAGAGCCCCAGCCGGGAGCACCTGGGCCGGGAAGGAGAGGCTGCGCTGGTGGCTGGGCCCTGGGCGTGTGGGGCCTTGAGCCCCAGTAAGGAGCCTGGGCCCTGTCTTAGGCAGGACCACTGAACGCTGCTCTGCAGGATGCGGTTCTTTATATTAACTGACACCTACGGAACTTATTTAGTGAAGTGTACGGGGTGAAAGAAAGCGTTGAGATGGTGCTTCACCCGGTGGGAAAATCCACCCGGAAGATGTACTGTAAACATGGTGAACCAGGGGTGCCTGGGCACCTGGGTGGCTCAGTGGGTTAAATCCTCTGCCTTTAGCTCAAGTTATGATCCCAGGACCCGAGCCCCGCATCGGGCTCTCTGCTCAGCAGGGAGCCTGCTTCCTCCTCTCTCTCTGCCTGCCTCTCTGCCTACTTGTGATCTCTGTCAAATAAATAAATAAAATCTTTAAAAACAAAAACAAAACAAAAAAAACCATGGTAAACTGGCAGTGAGGGCTTCTGTAACATGAACCAGGGCAGAGAACGAGGAGAGTCTTAATAACCTGATCTTTTCCTCTTAATTGTATTTCCCGAGTATAATATAAAACAAGAGCTCACGCTCATTAGAGAAATCTTAGAAACTTTGTCCATGAGCTTGTGAGGGCACAGAGCTGGCTGCAACGTGGCATTCCCACTCCTTTCTGTGCTTACTCCACTTCCTCCTCCAGAAAGCCTTCCTTGACTTTCCAAAGTCTGCTTTTGATACTCCTCCATTGAATTCCTTGACTCCCCTTAGACTTTACTACCGTTGAGGCTTTTAACTGACTGATCCAGTTTTCTCACTGCATACAAGCTTGGGTCTCTCCGGTGTGTGCCATTTTCTAAATGAATGTGGGATGGTCCCCATTTTACAAAAGCTGGGGAAACTGAGGCTTGGAGAGAGGTTAAGGGACTAGCCAGAGGTCACCCAGTATGTGGGGTAGCCTGAATCATGTGCTTTTTCTACATCTCCCCACCCGCCCCCCCTTGAAGTTCTAGGGGAAACCCACAAGATTTCCTTTGGGAGACACTTGCAGTGTAAATGGCCCAGGTGTGATGCACATGGGAGACAGCCCGAGGAGAGAGTAGGGCTGTGTGAAACGTCCATTGAGCCAAAAGGCTCACCCACAGACAGGTGCAGTAAAACCCTTGGGGGACTTTGCTTACTTCTGATGGATAAATGATGGGCCAGTGGCTCGAGCATGTAGAACACAACCAGGGCTGCTCCCTGGCCGTGTGGCTGGCAGGAACCACATGATGGAGACAGCAAAGGGGAAGGGTAGCAAAAGACAGAGGTCACACAGGGTGGGCTTTGGAGTCGCTCAGCCCCTAACAAGCTCTGCGACCGTGGCCAACGGATGCAGAGCCTTGAGCCTTGGTCTCTGAACATGCCAAGACCTTTGTGCCGGCCTGGCCCAGGGCAAACGGCCAGAAAGTGTTGGCCACTGTTACTACTTTAATCAATGGATTTCTACTCACTGATGTCTGCACCATCATGGCACGCTGGTCTCGCATTTTCCGGACAATATCCAGTGGGTAAACAGGCAGGTTTCTCTCAATGAGGCACATGGCTGTTTCCATGGTGACCAGCACACCCGTGCGCCCTATTCCAGCACTGGGGGACAGAAGCAGAGACTTGGGATTTGCTCACACAGTGTTTCTGCAAGGCCCAGCTTAACTCCCAGCCAGTTCCCACGTTTACTCAGACAGAGCCTTCCTCCCCTGACCTTCAGGAATATGAAACGCACATTCAGGTCGTGCTCTCAAGCGGGCTGAGCAGGCCTCTCATATATTTGAGGCCGGGGCTTCAACACCCGTGAAGAGAAACCCAGCTTTAAGTGCAAGCTGCACCCCACTCTCATTCACGTCTATTGTGAAGGTCAGAGACTCAAGGGCAGACGGAAAGCTGAGGGTGCAGCTTTCTTTTTCTGGTCTACATTCAAGACCTTATTCATAAAATTCCAAATCTTTTAAAACAGCGCATAAATAAAGCAGAGGCGTCTTGTAAAGGCGTCTGGTCTCGTGGGATTTAGGGTGCTCTCTGCCAACTTTCTCCAGGTCTTTCCCTCTGGGGTATGCGTGTGAACGCAAACAATACCGGAGGGCCCACCATACCTGCAGTGAACTAACACAGGTTCGCCGTCCACTCGCAGGGACCTCACAGAGTTTACGAACTCTAGAAAGTCTGAGGAGTCATCAGGAACGCCGTGGTCGGGCCACGCGACATACTGGAGGTGCGTTACCGTGTGCTCCTCCCCGGTCTGTGGGAGAGGCAAGATGGCCTTGGTGAGTCCATCCAGAAGGTGGGCAAAGGGACCCCAGCCTCAGCTATGGTGGTCCTGTCTCTGGCTGCCCTTCCGCCTGCCATGCACAGCCCTGCCAAGGCCCCCAGAAAACCCCACTCACCAGGGCTACCCTCCCACGCACCCATTCTCTGGGACACGGCTCAGGCCACCCACCCCCCTGCCCTCAGGATGGGTGCCTTCTCCCCTTCTGCCCTCCATGATTCCTTCCCTTTCACTCGGATGGTCCTCGCCATGAGGGCCACATACGTGGGCTTTTTCTTTTTTCCAGGGGAGCAAAATACATGTACCATGAGCTTACCACTTTACTCATTAGGTGTACAGTTCAGTGGGATTAACTACTTCCCGGTGTGGTGCAACCATCACCACTAGCCTTTCGCAGAAGTCGTTCATCTTCCCCAGCTGCGGCTCCGGACCCGGGAAGCACTAACTCTTCACGCCCCCGCCCCCCAGCCAAGCGCCCTTCCATTCCCTGTCTCTGGGATTTGGCATCCTGCGCTGCTCCGTACAGCTGCACAGTCCTTTCCTCTCGTGACTGGCTAATCTGACCTAGTAGAACGTCGTCAAGGGTCATCCTTGCTATGACATGCATCAGCATGTCTGAAAGGCTGTGAAAGGTTCAATCGTATTTCCACTGTATACACGGACCATATCTTGTTTCTCCATTTATCTGTCAACGGACACTCGGACGTCCCCAGCTGCGGGCTACGGTGCTGTGAACGAGGGTGCTGGTTCTTTCACGAGTCAGCCTGTACGCTGGCTGCGAGGCTCACCAGGGGAAAATGGAGAACAGATCTGGAGGCACCGGCCCACCCGGGACCATGGTGGATGCTGCTGTAGAACCTGCCTCTAAGCCGTGTCCTCCCCGCCACCCCCATTCCCTGCAGGCGCGCAGCTCACCTCAGCATTGGTGACCAGCATTTCCCGGAACACGTAAGCAATGGTGCAGTCCTCTGACTGACATCGGATGTGAAAGTTGCCGTGTTCCATGACATCGGGAGGATCAGGCCAGTACTGGTGACACTTGGTCTGCAAGGGAACCGCCGGAGGTGAGCTAACCCCCGCGATGGGGCTGGTGCTCAGGACGGGTCACCTGGACGGATGAGGGGGCATCCGGCCAGAGCCCGCACACTCCCACCAGGTACTCTGAGAGTGGCTGGTAGCAGCAGGCAGCCTCAGGCAGAGCCCATCAGCTCTGTATCTGTTCCCTGAGGGCAGGAGAGGAGCCTCCCCTCCTCTCCTGGAGAGTAGGAGGAGTGGTCCTGCCAGGGGCCAGGCCACAGCTCTCCAAGCAGCCTGGGGCTGCAGCCCAGAGGACGAGTATAGAGCCCCACCCCCTCATCATCAGGGTCCGCTTGACAGACGAACAGGAGAGGCCTCGGACATGGTGCCTTGATACAGGAACAACCTCTCTTCCTCATCCTCCCCAACCCCCACATCAAGCCCACTCCAGGGCCTCGGGCCCCTTCTCTGCTCTCCATGGCCCCACCCACCTCACCCTCCTTCACCATCCATCCCCTACCCACTCGAGAAGGCCTCAAGGCACAGCGGTTAAGAGCACACAGTGGGAAGTCAGAAGTCTAGGACTCATTTTCTCCTCTACCTGTTAGCCTTATGACTTTGAAGCTGCCTCTCGACCTCTTGGGTTTATCACCATCTTCACCAGATAGACAGGGACAGCACCTGCTTCCCTGATGGTGACAGAGGCTGGCGGTAGTGGTGGGCAGGGCCAGGCTCACGGTGGGGGGCCAGGTTACCCTGGTTGCTATGAGCCCCCCCATCCACTTCAGTAAGCGTGATCAGAAATTCCACAGAAATCCCAGTGAAAGAAGGCCCCAAACGGAGACGAACATCCTGTACATTCAAGCAGAATCCCCTAGTCCCTCAGAGGCCTGTCTACGACTCACAGAGCTGACACACTCCCCAGATGGCCAATGGAGAACCCCGGCCTCAGAGGCATTAGCGACTTGCCCAAGGTCATAGAGCCTCTGTGGTTCCCCGTAAGCTCACCGAGAGCCCACAGCCTCTCCCTGTTTTTGATCCTCCCTTTCAAATCCTGATGCTAGGCCACAGCTGTCTTAGCTCCTGCCTCCAGCTTCAAAGCAAAACTCAGGGCCAAGCTGTCCATCCCAACACAGTGCCATCAAATTCTGACTCATTCAATTTTTTTTTCCTCTCCAAGCCTATAGTTGCAACATCTTACATAAAACTTATATTTGTGTGCAGCTAAAAGGGGCTATAAGCCGACAGATGCACGTGATTTGTCTAGAACAGCTTTTCTATTCTCATTTTCAAACGTCAGAGCGAGTATTTGAAATTAAAGTATGCAGTCGGAAAGTTGGAGTTAACAATTTACTTGTAAACCTTAAATATGGGTGTTTCGGTTAGTGGCCATTTCCCAACTTCCTTTAGACAGGAAGGGGCCGCTCTCCCCAGAACCCAGGGCAGAGTCAACCCCCTCTGGTCTACACCTGCCTCATCGTCTCAGGGTGTCAGGGAACATCTCAAGAAGACGTGAGCACACACGGGCCGTGAGCCGGACTGGGCACTCAGAGGCGCCTCGGCCCCTCCCTGTCCTCAGAATGTGGGTTCTGCTTGCCTTTCCTGCTCCCAGGGGCTGCTTGGAGGCCACAGCCTAAAGGCTGGAAACACCTATCCTAACTGAACCCAGTTAGGGTCTCTATAAACTTTGAAGATTTGACGGGAAGGTGCAAGGATCCACTTGTCTTGCTGCTACCCAAGACAAGCCTTGTAAGCTGCCTTGGCTTACTGAAACCGTCACCCACCAAGCCGCAGGGGTCTGCCTCTTTCTTCAGTTTCTCCCTGCCCCCTGCATCCTGCGCGTGGGCCCGGGATCCCTGCCTGGCTTCAGATCACAGCTGGGCAGCTCCTGGGAGGGCCCAGGCGTCCTGCCCACAGGACCGCTGACACAAAGGGTGTCTGAAGTGATTGGCCCATACAAGGCACAGCCACAGATACCTATTTCCAGAGACTCCCAGTGAAGCTGACCAGAACTGAACTCTACGCCTTGATCAAATTTAGGTTTTAGGTCTGTTTGGATCACAAAGCAGTGAGGGTGTAGCAGAAAGAACAAGGAGTCTGTGAAAACTGAGTTTCAATTCTGGTGAATAGAAAGCTCCACTAAACCAACTGTGGGATCCTGGGTGAGTTACTAGACTTCTCGAATCTCGGTGTCCACATTCCTGCAGGCTGTCAGGGTGAGGACGGTAACCACTAAAGCCCATTAGCTATTGCTCAGGGTACGCCCAGCACGAAATGGTACTTTTTATGGACATTAGCTTGGCCTCCAAAAAACCCTATGAGACAGGTATTACCAGCCTCTCTATTTTGCATATGAATAAACTGAGGTTTTGAGTGTGACTCTACTGCAGATCACACATAGCAGAAGTGGCACATACGTAGACATGAAAAATAATTTGTCACCCAGAGAAAGCATCCCTGACGGAAGGTGCGGGAGAATGCTTTTTCAATAGAAACGTGATACCCTTATAGGTCTTTTTCCTCTAAGAGGAAACCTGTGAACCTGAAGGGAGACTATGGCTAAGACTAAGAGAAACATTTTGGGGGGGAATGAAACAAGGCAGGAATCAAAGTGATGCTGCCACGAAGCACCTCACAGGCCGGAAGAGGTGCTCGAGGAGACCCTGCACTCGAGGACATGCCTGCTAGGCACAGCCGTGATCGGGGATTCTGGCCAGACGCCGTCTGTGGGGAGGCCCACCCTGCTAGATGCACAGTAGGGTAGAAAGGAAATGGGGCATGCTGAAAAGCTCAGTTCTCAGAATAGGGAAGGGGAGAAGCTGCTGGCCTGGAGAGAACACGTAGGAGGGGTGAAGAGCAGATAAGGGACCTCGGGGATAAAGGGCTCGGGTCAGCTGAGAGCGCCTAACAGGAGAGGGAGGAAGCATGTGGCCTGGATTTTTGCAAGAACAGGTTTTCAACAATGGGTACACAGGAGGGTAAGTCCCCAGGGCCTGAGATAGCAAAGGCAATACCGACTCCGGAGAAGGGGCCGGCTGGGATGGGCTCAGTCAGGAAGACCGCTGGGAAACAAAGGCCCGTGGGTCACAGGGAGACCTCAGTGGAGCTCAGGTTCCGAGCAGATGCCAACAAAAGGCGGGGAGGTGGGATGTCATCAGGACAGACAGGAGGGGCAGGACCCGTATGAGTGGGCGGAGGAAGCAGGGCCTATGGGATGGAAGAAAGGGCCTTTCTGTCTGGGCTGGAATGAACAGGACGAGGGAAGAGGGGCTGTTTTCCAGGGCAGATTGTCTGTCACTCCCGCTGGAGGCAGCTCGAGAATGACCTCAGGGCTGGGAAGGGCAGAGCCAACTTTAAAGGGAAAAGAGAAGCCCAACCCAGGGAGGTCACCGTGTCCTGCTGCCCCGAAAGACCTTGTGACATGGGGGAGTGGCACCTCTATGAATACTCTGAAAGAAGCTTCCAGGCACCCAGAAGTCACAGAATAGAGGCAAGCATAGCACAGGTTTCAAATGGGGAGCCTGGCAGGCTGTGGAAAAAGAGAAGGTGACAAAGGTGACATTAGTCACCTACAAAATAGCAGAAATGGCCCAGAGCAGGAACTGCAGAGTGTGGGAGCTGCTAGTACAATCAGGAGATTCAATAACATGGAAACGCATTTTAAAAAAATATATTTATTTATGTATTCTTAGAGCACCCACTCGAGCAGTGGGGAGGGGCAATGGGAGAGGGAGAGAGAATCTTAAAAAGGCTCCATGCTCACTGTAGAGCCTGATGTGGGGCTTGATCTCACAATCCTGAGATCACGACCTGAGCTGAAACCAAGAGTTGGACACTTTAACTGACGGAGCCACCCAGGCGTCCCAGGCAAATTTTTTCATATGTGCCAAGGACAGTCTGAATTGGGGTGAGGATGGCTTTAACAACCCTTCCTTAATACATTAACTCCCTTTTCATGAGAAACAGAGAAAGCATGTGTGTACACACATTCATATGCGCCAGGCTTTGGGTCCGGAGGCTGCAAGGTCAGGCAAGAGTACTCCCTTACAATTTAATAACACTGTTCTATGGCGCATACACATATATAAATATATATATGTAAGTAGGGTCCATGCCCAGAGTGGTGTCCAACCTAGGGCTTGAACTCAGAACCCTGAGATCAAGACCTGAGCTGAGATCAAGAGTCAGATGTTTAACCAACTAAGCCACCAGGCACCCCTGTGGTCTTTGTATTTTCATGTATACCTTCTCTTTATGGCATGTGATATTTGATTTCCATTTAAGGTATATCTTTTTTTTTTTTTTTTTAAAGATTTTATTTATTTATTTGAGAGAGAGGCAGTGAGAGAACATGAGCGAGGAGAAGGTCAGAGGGAGAAGCAGACTCCCCGTGGAGCTGGGAGCCTGATGCGGGACTCGATCCCGGGTCTCCGGGATCATGACCTGAGCCGAAGGCAGTCGTCCAACCAACTGAGCCACCCAGGCGTCCCAAGGTATATCTTTTAAAATAAATTTATTAAGCAAAAAATGAGATAAGTCAATTTAAAGAAAAAAATAATACTATAGTAAAATAAATATAGTCTAGTCCCAGCAATAATTGTTAAGGTGGTCCCCAACTACCACAGCCTGCTGACGTTTACATCATATTGTGTGCCTATATGTGCCTTCCAAGAAACCCTGATATTAACCCCTGACAATCCCACAAGATAGGCACTATTATTATTCCATTCTACCCAGAGGTTTTGTAGCTTTCCAAAGTCACACATGTAGGAAATGATAGAGCCAGGATCTGAATCTGAGTCTGCCTAATCTTCCCCACCACAGCCCAGAACAAGAGGGCTGTGAGGGCTTCAGAAAAAGAGAATGTGGGGCTGAGAGTCAGCCAGGGTTCCCTAAGTTAAAAAAAAAAAAGGGTCTAGGTCACTTCATTTCCCATTCAAAACAAAATTAGAAAGTGGCAAAAAAATAAAACAAAATATAAACAAACGAACAAAAAAACCCAGACAAAACCGAGACTTGTGGACAAGGAGATGAGGTGATGCCCTGTGACTTCAAGAAAGCCTTGGATAGTCTCTCAGGGTAATGGGGTATGACAAGGTAGAGAAGAGCAGGAGCTGGGAGCAGAGCTGAAAGGTTACAGCTGCTGCCCCAAGGGTGCCCTCGATGCGTCTGACCCGTGGCATTCTAGAAGGAGGTTTCTACTGCCTCTTGAGGACCTTCACATTTTTTAACAGTGACTTACATGACAAGAAGAGATTATGATCAAAACTGTGAGTGACAAGAAGCTAAGAGTGACAGCTGACACAAAGAACAATAGAAGGGAAGCCCAAAAAGCCACAGGGAGCATGTGACAGGCCAGATCTATGGCCGAATCCAACCAGTGACAATGACACATAAAACAATGCTAACATCCGCTGAACACCTGCCACATGCGGTTCTCTAAGCTTTTTACATACACCATCTCTGTCTTTACAACCCATCCAAGATGGGCACAACGATCGCCTCCACTTCATATATGGAGAAGCTGAGGGCAGAGAGATGAAGTAACTTGCTCAGGGGGAATCATGTTGTGAATCCAGACTGTCTGGTTCCAGGACCCACGACATTCTGTATGTATAGCTTTCAGGAGTCAAGCGCAGAGTACGGGACGGGGCAACTGGCCGGAGAGTGGTACCAAGACAGAGACCAGACGCTTTCTGCTGGTCACAGGATTGCTGGAAGCTGAGCTTATAACCTTTTACAAAGTCCGAGGTTATTTTCAGATACCTAAAAGGCCAGTGCCTAGGAGAGAGGGGTAACTTATTCTGTGTCTTCCCTGGGAGAAGCAGGTAGGGTGGAGGTTCAAAGGCATGTGGATTTCAGCGAGTGGTAAGGAGGAATTTTTTTTTTTTTAAACTGGAGCTGAACACCAGGGATGGACCCTGGAGGTGTTTTTGCAGAAGTGAGGAGCCCGCTACTTTGGAGAACACACAGAAGACCTTTGCAACCCATCGGGCTCTGCAGAATTAGTTAGGAATTCTCATTTTGCTGTTTCAGGTGAGAGTGTAGACTGTTCTCAAACATACTATTCATTCTAATCTGCACATTCTGATTTTCAGCATGGCTCAATTTGGTTCTGAGTGATGGACCAGGGAGGGAGGCCTGGGAAGGAGGCCTGAGAGGGAGTAGTACACAAATCATTCAAAGCAGGTGGCTCAAAGTTAACTTATATCGGATTCTGGAATGGGTTTCTGCATAAATGTTTCCTAATGAAGGTATCTTGCCGTATGCACAAGTTAGAGAATGCACAATACAGGTATTCCTTGCCCAGTGACTTCTGTTCTATAACCAGTGATATGCTCTTCTGGAAAATGCACCCCACTAAGCCCAGTGTGCTGCCCGTCACTCTCCTAATCAAGCCCTTCTTCCCCTTTCTGCATCGGGTTTTGCTGCATCACAAGCAAGGCAGACAGAGGCTGTCATTTCTCTATTTATTATGGTCACTGTGTGGCACACCCACAGTTCTGGGTGTGCTTGTCTAGCGCTGCCCTGCGTGGCTGAGGCTACAGTCAACACGGGGGTTCTGGGTCGGGTGAAGGGAGGCAAGGGGAACAGCCTTCTGCTGGTTATTATGGATCGGAGACAGGAGCGGGAGGGGCTGTCTGATCTTCGTTAACTCCTGGATGGCCAGGGTTGGGCAGGAGTACTGAGCCGCCCATCAGTCGAGGTGTCTATCAGTAGCTCTCAAAACGAGACCTACGGGTCACAACGGGGCTAGACCAGGGGGCGTTAAAGATCCTTTCCAGGTCGGAGGTTCATGTTCCACAGAACACGGCGTGACATGTCCACGTGTGAATTGGAAATCAAGCCACTTACCCGCCCTCGCTCGGTGAGAGTTGTCAACATGACAATGAGTGATAACTTCTGATCCCAGACGACTTGCCAAAATTGTGCACAGGTGTGTGGCAGGGGACCCTGAGCAGCAATGTACTTGTTCACAAGGTTAGCAGCAGGAATTTCCATCTGGCAAGAGATGGTTCAGGCATTAGTACCTGTCGCCATGACAAGGTGGACGTGGAACTGGATCTTAAACTCTTCTAGTTGGTGCCCGACATCACACCAGAATATCCCACCAATTTATAGTCAACAAGGAAAATCAAAGAAAAAGCTACTTTAAAAAATCCTTGAAACACACTTGACAATGCCACTCTTATTAACTACGTAGGGTAAAGCCGTATGACACGCAGTAGGCGATAATCAGAAATGTACCTATGAGACGGCAGAAGAGTCTCAATGACTTTTACTGCCAGATCCTAAATATAATCAATGCTGGCCATCTGTATCTTCAGCAACACATATCAGTCCTTGTGCCCAAATCTTTCCCCACGCAGGGCTTTCTATCAAGATCCATGGACTTTTCTTTGATGCACAGACCACATGGCTTATACCCCCACAAATGCTACGCTTTGCTTTCTGCAGGGCTGCCAATGTCGTGTCATTGAGCTGACCAATCCTTTCCCCCACCCAGCCTTACGATGTATAATCAACAAATAAAAACTGCATGTATTTAAGGTGTACAACAGGATGGTGTGATACATGCATATGTTGAGGAATGATCACCACAGTCAAGTTCATGAACACATCCATCACTTCACAGTTACCACTTGAGTTCATTAATGTTAAACGCCAAAATGTTTTCAGCTGTCCTCAGTGTCCCTCCCCCACCCTGCTCTGCTCACACTTCCTCCCTCTGAACGGAGTCATCTCTATGAAAAACATTCAGAACCTGTTGAGCTCTGAAGTGACACTGGGATTCACTCATTCTTAGATGGGGAAGGCAAAGAGAGGCACCTAATTAATGGTTTGGTTGATGCTTGGGTTAATGGCTTCTTCAACCCTGGTCTGAGTTCCCTCTTATCCTCACGGTCAAGGAGACCAGATGGCGTGCCCTTGGTGACCCAACCAATTCTGATGTTCTGCTCTTAAGACACAAGGAATGGTGAAGTGAAGGGCAATGAGTTCCACAGATGTTTTGGAATAAATGGAATCACTGATGGGACCCATTTTTATTAGGCAATTCTTTATATTTTGCTATAACTTGAAAACTTGAGAAATCATCTGTTCATTTAGATCAGGGGTTGGCAAACTGTGGCCAGAGGGCCAAATCTGACAGCCACTTTGCAAGCTAACAGTGTTTTGTTTTGTTTTTTAAGATTTTATTTATTTATTTGAGAAAGAGAGAGCATGCATGAGAGAGCACAAGTAGGGGGAGCAGCAGGGGCAGGGGGAGAAGCAGACTCCCCGCTGAGCAGGAAGCCCAAGGCAGGGCTTGATCCTAGGACCCTGGGATCCTGACCTGAGCCGAAGGCAGATGCTCGACTGACTGAGCCACCCAGTCACCCCATGATTTTTTTAAAAAAAGATTTGTTTATTTAGAGAGCATGAGCAGGGGGAGGGAGCAGAGGGAGAGTGCCAGAGAATCTCAAGCAGACCCCACTTGGGTGTGGAGCCCGAGTCGGGGCTCAGTGGCATGTCCCTGAGGATCATGACCTGAATTGTAATCAAGAATCAGATGCTCGGGGTGCCTGGGTGGCTCAGTGGGTTAAGCTTCTGCCTTCAGCTTAGGTCATGGTCTCAGGGTCCTGGGATTGCGCCCCACATCAGGCTCTCAGCGCTCAGCAGGGAGCCTTCTTCCCCTCTCTCTCTGCCTACTTGTGATCTCTCTCTGCCTACTTGTGATCTCTCTCTGCTAAAAAAAAAAAAAAAAAGAATCAGATGCTCAACTTACTGAGCTACCCAGGTAATCTTTAAGCTAAGAGTGTTTTAAAAGCAGGGACGCCTGGGTGGCTCAGTTGGTTAAGCGGCTGCCTTTGGTTCAGGTCATGATCCCAGCATCCTGGGATCAAGTCCCAAGTCGGGCTCCTTGCTCCGCAGGGAGCCTGCTTCTCCCTCTGCCTCTGCCTGCCACTCTGTCTGCCTGTGCTCGTTTGCTCTCTCCCTCTCTCTCTGACAAATAAATAAATTAAATTAAAAAATTAAAAAAAAAAAAAAAGCATGCTAACCCCTGGTTTAAATGACGAAAATGAGGTTCAGAGAGGCCATGTAAGTTGTCCAAGATGCATCTGCAGAGTGAAGTGCGTGCTTTTCCCACAACATGTGAAACCTGTTGTCTTTTCTTTCTGGGTTATATGGCACAAGTGGTTTTCTTCCCCTTATCATTAGGTGGGATGTACAGTAATAACATGCGGTGGGGGGGAACACAGAAAGTTACAAACATACACAGGCAAGAAAAAAAAATCAAAACAACCAAAAAAAAAAAAAAAAAAAGAAAAAAGAAAAACCCCACAGAAATGTCAGCAGGTGAGGACAGAAGGCATGTGGGTGATGGGAGTCAGAGACACAGAGTCTGAGTTTTGGTCTCACCTTCTGTTAGCTTTGTGACTTTTCAAATTACTTAATCTCTCTGAACCTTAGTTTTGTCCTCTGTAAAGTGAGACTATTGTGGCTTCCCTCAGGGGCTGCTGAGGTGCTGAAATGAGGGGGCGAACGGGGAAGCACTCTGTCCACCGCAAAGCACCACCCATGCCACGGTCATGCTTGGGACAGTGATCAGTGTGCTCTGAGTATCCAGATTCTTGACTTACGTTCACATAACTCGCATTAATATAATCTTCATTTCCCTGCAATAAGACCCGGGTGGTGTCGTCTGCAGGGAGAAAAAAATTTACCGATTATCCGGAGCGTTATTTGGATCATGCCAAGGAAACCAGAGTTCAGTCCCCAAGCCCATCTGCAGCTCTCGCCTCATTAGCATAAACACTAGTCCCCAACTGTTCCCAGTCTGACATGGCGGCAATAAAGACGGTGGTGTTTACAGACACACTGAAAATCGTTCCAGAATACCAGACAATCTGTTTTAAAAAGAGAAACATTATCTCAGCGAGTGGGGGGAGGGCGGGGAGGGGAGGGAGGCATTCACCCCCGATACTCACAAGGCAGCACATCTTTGTATCGGTTTTTGTCCAAATTTTGAGGCAGCTTTGCAAAGGTGATGGCCAGACCCGGCTTCTTTCTGTAGAGTTGCTATATAACAGATACAGAAGAGAGAAAAAAACAAAAAACAAAAAACCAGCACTGCAAAAAACAGCTATGGAGGGAGTGTGGAAACATACTTTAACAATAGTCAACCACGCTGGGCACTTAGGGGCTATATCATTTATTTTTTGAGAGAGAGAGTAAGCAGGGAGGGGGCAGAGGGAAAGAGAGAGAGAGAATCTCAAACAGACTCCCCACCCAGTGCAGAGCCTGAAGTGGGGCTTAATCTCACCACCCTGACATCATGACCCGAGCCAAAACCATGAGTCAGATGCACAACCAACCGAGACACCCAGGCGCCCCTAGGTGCTGTATTTTAAAAGAAAACTCTTCCTAATAAGAAATTTTACACTCCTGTGAGAAACTGACTACATTCACTTTTTCTCTTTTTCTTTTTTCTTAACATGAGGATCTTTGGGAGAAAGGAAGTCACAGGCAGGGTTTTGAATCACCAGATAATGGAATATGGTAAGTAAAACCTCGTCCTTATGACAGTTTCTTGACAAACGCCAGAAGCAAGTAGAGAAAGGAAAGGGTCCTGACTCCAGGTTACAATGGAAACCATTTAGTCTAGAAACATTCCTTCCAGTTCAAGGGAGAGAGCCTGGTTCTTAACTAAAGTACAAAAGCATCTCATTCATCATTTCAGAAGTCTTGTTTCCACAGTAAAAAGAGTAAAAGCTTCGTTTAAAGAGGTATTTCCGTGTGCACGAAACAACTAGGAAAAAATGCAATTAAAACCATCTTTGTCCATCTATAAGCACCTACTGGACACATTTATGTGGTACCTGGTATGATTCTGACAACAGGTCTGTGGGAGGGACTGAGAGGGCCCTTATTTCGCAAGTAAGAAGCAGAGACTGTCTATCTCGCTCACAATCACTAACCAGAGAGAGGCTGAATTCAGATCTGACTCAATGCTTGAGCTTTCTTTTTCTCTGAAACCACACTGTGGAGGTATGATTGTCATGTAAGAAGTGGTACGTATTTCACGTATATAACTTGCCAAGTCTGGGGAGAAGGATACACCACAAGGGCTGCAGACACATTTGTTCCTTCCCAGTTTTCTCCAGCCCTTGAGGTTTTTTTTTAAAGATTTTATCGATTTATTTGAGAGCGTGCGTGCACTTGAGTGGGGCGGGGGGTGGGGGGACAAAGGGAGAGGGAGAAGCCGACTCCCCGCCTCTCAAGACCCTGAGATCATGACCTGAGCTGAAACCCAGAGTTGGGCGCTCAACCAACTGACCACCCAAACATCCCTCACCAGTGCTTTTTCTAAATTAAATTTATGAAAGTTTAAAAACAACACAACTTTTTTTCAATATTGAGAGTGTTCTTTCTTCCCTAGAAAATCTGGGAAATTCAGACTAGGATAAAGAAAAAAAAAATTACCAATAATTTCACAACCCCCACAATGACCCTTTTCAGAGGTTTTCTCTAGTTTTCTATGCGTACATGTATACAAATAAACCTAAGTACACATGTATACACAGAAGACTGAGACATACTACATTTTAAAAAATAAAAATGAGACTCACCTCCATATCAGCACTTCCTATATACCATGTTCTATGGAACCCAAGGGGTTTCGTTTCTTTCTTTTTTTTCTTAGGGGTTTTGTTTCTTAAGACTTTTATTTATTTATTTGATAGAGAGCAGGAGAATACAGCAGGGGGAGTGGAGGCAGAGGGAGAAGCAGGCTCCCCACCTGAGCAGGGAGCCCGATGTGGGGCTCAAAGTGGGGCTTGATCCCAGGATCCTGGGATCATGACCTGAGCTGAAGGCAGAGGCTCATCCAGGCACCCCTACCCAACTGTTTTGAAAGACGCTAATAGGTATTCCTTAGAAAGTTTCAAGTCAAAGAAATTTGGAAAACACAAGCCATCTTATGTTCTATGATTAGCGAAGCGTTTCTCAAGATCATTTGGAGGCCATAGAGGATCTCACATCTCATAAAAAGTATTCTGGGAAATACTATCGTAATTTTGAAGCCTGTTTTTTCCTGCTTACTAGAGTCTAGTTCCCTGTGCCATTAAATCCTCTAATATTCTCTACATAAAATGGTTTTTACTGGATTAATTTGTAGTTCCACATAATTTAACCTTTACTCTACCTTTTGATTAGGCTGTTTTCAGTGTTTTTACTCTTATAAATTTCCAGGAGAATTATTTCATCAAAACATATTTTTAGGGACTGTGATACATATAACTAAGTTGCCCTACCGGGGTGTATGAGAACAAATTGTTATTCCATCAAATTGTGGCCAACATCATCAATGTGTTTGCAATTTTAATAAGAAGGCTGAGCAGTATTTTCCACCAGAATTTTTGCAAATTGTATTTCTTGTTTTGTAAACTGACCTCTGTGAGTCTGTTTCTCTTATTAGTTCTTTTTTCATTAAATAAACAAGCTGCACAGAAATCACCAGGAGAGAATTAGCACTGAGATTTTTGGCAACAATAATTGTGTCATGTCTTATACATTTACCAGATGTTCAGAATTTGCAATCTCTCCCCCAGCTCAGCTACTGAACTTCACAGTTTCAGTTCATAACAATCAAGCAGCCATGGAACAACTTCTTAAATGTCTGCCACCTTTCATGGACAAAGACCATTCTAGAAATAAATTCATGATTTATTGGGAGGTTTGGTTTGATACTGTAAGGAGACTATCTGAGTCGTATTTCCCCAAATGACCTTTTGGTTCTAACTGACTAACTGCATGGAGATAAAATCCAATTAAGTGAATATAATCAGTAAAGCTAAGCCGGAGGTTCAAATTCCAAGATTTTTTTTTCCCCAAATAAAGTCATAAATGTAATCAACTTGACATGGTCTAGCAGAAAAGCACAGATCTAGCAAAAGGCTTTAATTACAACATAACATAATTTAACAAAAAATTACAGTAAATATATAAATATATCTCAGCAGTAATGATCTGTTGATAAGATTATTAAGGTTCTAAAATAAAAAATAAAATAGCAGTGTTTAAACATTTTAAAATGTGCACACTCTAGGCTTTATCTGACAGGAATGCATAAAGATTCATATCAAAGAAATTTCCCCACGGCAAAGTATTTTTTCTTATGAATACTGGAAATAGCCTGAAAATTCCCCAGTAGGGAGAAGTGTTGCCTTAAATTATGGTACAGTGATACCATAGAATTATGTGCAATGAAGAGAAGAAGACTAAAGTACAGATTTGGAAGGATATTCATTCATCTCTTTCTAAGCGAAGAATGCAAGTTACAGAATAAAGTGTGATCCCTTTTATATGTAACAGCACATTTGCCACTACTCAGTATTTACCCTAAAGATACAAATGTAGTGATCTGAAGGGGCACGTGCACCCAAATGTTTATAGCAGCAATATCCGCAATAGCCAAATTATGGAAAGAACCTAGATGTCCATCAACAGATGAATGGATAAAGAAGATGTGGTATGTATATACAATGGAATACTATGCAGTCATCAAAACCCCCAAAATCTTGCCATTTGCAACGACGTGGATCGAACTAGAGGGTATTATGCTAAGTGAAATAAGTTAGAGAAAGACAATTATATGATCTCTCTGGTATGAGGAATTTGAGAGGCAGGATGGGGAGTTTGGGGCGTAGGGAAGGAAAAAATGAAACAAGATGGGATCGGGAGGGAGACAAGCCATAAGAGACTCTTAATCTCACTAAACAAACTGAGGGTTGCTGGGGGGTGAGGGGTATGGAGAGTGTGGTTGGGTTATGGACACTGGGGGAGGTATGTGATATGGTGGGTGCTGTGAAGTGTGTAAACCTGGCTATTCATGGACCTGTACCCCTGGGGCAAATAATACATTATATGTTAATAAAAATAATCTTAAAAAATTGCATGAGCACCAGAACAAGTGTGGAAGGACAGGCACTAAGTTGTTATTTGTAAATGTGTAACAAAGAGAAAGAAGCTAAAGAAGATGGGAGTCAGGAGACAATTCTACTTTGGCTATTACTGAATTACTTGAATTATTACAATGCAAACTCTTTTTTTTTTTTTAAGCTTTTACTTAACTTTTAGTTAACATATAGTACAATATTGGTTTCAGGTGGAGAATTCATCACTTACATACAACACCCACAGCTCGTCAGAAGTGCCCCAATTTAACGTCCATCACTCATTTACCCCATCCCCTGCCCACCTCCCCTCCAGCCAATTCTTTTCCTTTTTTTTTTTTTTTTTTTTTTTTAAGATTTACGTATTTGAGAGAGAAAGAGCACGTGAGCAATCAGGGAGACTCCCAAGCAGACTCCCCGCTGAGCACGGAGCCCAACACAGGACTCCATCCTACCACCCTGAGAATCATGACCGAGCCAAAACCAAGAGTCAGATGCCCAACTGACTGATCCACCCAGGAGCCCCAGCCAAATTATTTCTTAAATTCAAATGACTGAATGAGGGAAAAAAAAAAAAAAAGAACCTAGAATAAATCTATATACAAAATCTCAAAATTCTACAAAAAGCTGGGTGAACAGGAAGATGATTTTGGGGGGCCTTCAGAGAGTAGGACAACAAGCTCATATTCGTGTCTGCCTTGCCAAGGTGAACACTGAGCCCTATTTCTGCTGAAATGCTTCAAGTCCTAGTCATCCACTTAGCTTCTGAAGGTGTTAAGAGTTGGTTTTCAACGTCCTTTAATTTACTGACTTTTTCTCCAGACCCCATGAGCTGCTCAGTAGGCTATGAAAATACTCCTCTGAGAAGGGTGATTCAAGGTGGAGAGTGAGGTGTTGGAAACCCAGGTATGTCTTTCCAGAAGGGTCAGGGATGGAGAGAAAGGAATTAAAGACCATCAGCCAGAATCCAGAGGAAGCTCTTTCAAGAACTCCTCATTGTAAAAGGACACTGGCTGGGGTTATTCCCAAGCTAAGGGTGTGTGAGCCCAGGAAGGAGCTGTCAGTCACAGATCCCTTCAATTCTGCCCTAAAACAAGAGCAACCAGGGGCCTGGCGAGGGAGTCCCAGGGACAGTGGGTTAGAAGTTTTATTTAACAGTTTTGTTAAAAACTGTTAATTTTTAAATCTCAAAGTGCTTTCTTTGCCTCTTGTTGTTAGTTCTAAGAAGCTGTGAAGCTAAGGGTAAATTATAAAAAGACCAGCTGAGAATGGTTTGCAACAGAACAGCCACATTTATTTATTTATTTATTTTGGGGGGTGGGGTGGGGTGGGTTGGGCTTTTTTTTTTTTTTTTAAGATTTTATTTAGGGTGTCTGGGTGGCTCAGTTGTTTAAGCGACTGGACTTTGGCTCAGCTCATGATCCTGGAGTCCTGGGATCGAGTCCCACATCCGGCTCCCTGCTCAGCAGGGAGTCTGCTTCTCCTGCTGACCTGTCTCCTCTCATTCTCTCTCTCTCTCTTTCTCTCCCTCTCAAATAAATAAATAAAATCTTTTAAAAAAAGATAAAAATTAAAAAAAATAAATTTAAAATAGATAAATAGATAAATAAAATAAATAGATAAAATAAATTTAAAAATTTAAAAAAATAAAGATTTTATTTATTTGAGAGAGAGAGTATACAACAAGGGTTAAGGTCAGAGGGAAAAGCAGACTCCCCACTCAGCAGGGAGACCAACACAGGACTCGATCCTGGGACTCCAGGGTCATGACCTGAGCCGAAGGCAGTCGCTTAGCTGACTGAACCACCCAGGCATCCAAAACAAAATCCTATTTAAATTAATGCCAATATCACCAGCTCTGGCTTCCAAAGACAGAAAGCTGAAGAGTGGAAGCTAGACCTCTCTCACGCAGGACCACTGGGATGGGTAAGACGATGTAGTTTTCCAGACTAAACATTTCTTCTCCAAAAAGTCCAATATTAGAGAGAGGGCTTCAGGAGAGGACCGTGATCTCATCAGACCTCTGGCCCAAGTGAAGGTGTGAACTCTGGATCTGGACCATCCTCAGACAAAAGCTTCTGACACCTCAGGAGCTCTGACCAGTGGATGCTGGCAAGGCCTCACACGGGGGAATCGAACTTCCTGTCAACTCTATGACCAGAGAAAGGGAGAATTCTCGAAGGATGAGAGCCCAAGGAGGCCGGGAGCAGTAGGGAGGAAAAGGGAGAAACCAAAAACAAAAAACAGAGAACAAACAAAACAAACAAACAAAAAAAAGGAGGGGTCACTGAAGGGGCAACGAACAAGGAGAGATCAAACAGCAGAAAGACTCCCTTTCACACCCTCAGCAATGACCGGCTCTACTGCAGGACATTGGTTTTTTCAAACAGCTGCTTCCAACCTACTTCCTGTGTCAAGCACCCAACGGGTCTTCATGAAGCCGGGCATCTTGTCTGCTTGGCCCCGGCCAGCACTCTACCAGACACATAGTACGCGCTTAATCAAAAGGTGTAGCAGGGGGTGCAGCTTTGAACGCGACTGAGGAAAGCAAGACAAGAGCCCCACACTTAAGCTGAGTGTAACTCCTTTTTCATGAAGACCTTAAGAGGCTATTTTGCCTTGTAGTACTTGGTGGACATAATTCACTACCCAGGGATTGTTTGTCTACACTGGGGACTCCCCCCTTCCCTTATACCTGACCAACCAGAGGGCCAGGGTCCCTGTCTGGAGGCCCTCTGGAGTTTTCCCCTACATTCCCATTAGGTTTGCTGAAATAAACGTATTGCTAGTAATTTGGGGACCTTCAAAAGTGCTACTTGAAGCAGATCCCACGGCTAGGATTAAGTACGCTTTCAAGTCTGTTTCACAGGTAAATACAATACAGGGAGCCGGGGTGGCCCTGCCTTTAAAATGGGCTTCCAGAACTTGAAATGTCAAGCCCTCACATTTGCTCCTGAGATCCCACACATTACAGAATGTCTTCCTTGAAGAAGAAAAAAAAATCCGGGAAGATTCTTAAATGCTTTTTTTTTTTAAGGTATGAATTCTAAGCTTGAAGGTATAATCGCCTTCACTAATTTCTACGTGTGTCAATTTAAGCCTCTCATTAAGTCTTCAGCTGTCTCAGTCCTTCCAGATCAACCTTCATAGTAATCACGGGAGCCAGTGAGTCACCTGTTTTGACACCGACAGATGTTTCCTACAAGGGTGATGTAGTAGGGACTTTAGGGAAAATGGGTCAGAAGAGAAAAAAAGGCAGGTTTCTGGTTTTGTAAAGGAGGAAGACGTTGAAGTGGGATGGGTGGGGGTTTCTGAGCAGGACGTGGTCTCTGGTGGAGTCCTATAGCCTCTGCTCATATCCGTGCAGAGAGCGGGGAGGAGAGAAGTGCATTTCCTATTGATCCCACTCCGAAAGTCTCTGCAGACATCTTCACTGGGTAAGGAGGCAGGGAAGCTGCAAGCCACCTGGTAACTGGATGGAGACAGGCACAAAGGTCCTTTGCTGGGAAAGCTGGTTCTCAAAGGACACCCTTCCCTTGCTTAAATAGAAAAGGTCAACTCAGGGAAGGCATGAAGTGAGCCACGGGTTTCCTTTAGGAAGGAATGAACCTGGGGCAGACTTAATGAGTTCCTTAACAAAAGAGCATCGTGGAGATGGTAAGACTTGGAGCCATGCAAACCCCAAATCCTCTCCTTGACGTGAGACAGAGAGACGCCCAACCTCGGCTGAACCAGGGCATGTATACGGGCAGTTTGATGCCAGTCTGCTCACTGGGGGTAGCTCCTGCGGGGCGGCTCCGGGAGGGAGGGAGGGGCTCAGGCTGGAGCCCGGTGAGGAGCCAGGGGGCACCCGGCAACGGAAAGTTCTGACACTGACTAGACTTCCACAGATTCGGATCCGACCTCGATCCGACCAGTGACTTAACACGAGGCAAGTCCCCAACCCCCAGCCTCATTCTCTCCACCTAAAAAGGCGCCCTCCTCAAGTTGCGAGCATCAACAGAGACAACATATGTGAAACATACTTGGCAGATTCCAAAGTGCTACCGGAATGCTACTAATTATTAAGCGTGATCTTATTACAGCTGGGACCAAACGCTTTCTGGAACACATTAGTAATTGTTTACCAAAAGCCATGGGAGGGACAGGGAATTTCCCTGGTGAAAAGAATGCTTCAAAACAGGGTTTGCTGAAAACCAGCTAGCCATCACAGGAGGATCCCATCTACGGCCCAGCCACCCCAAGGCGGGCCCTTGGCATTGGGGAGTGGGTGGCATGGGCACCTGTTAGGGACTAGCTCCCTCTTTCTGCTCCTGTCCAGAGCACAGCCCCCATCAGATACTCTGCCATCTGCCAATGGCACCATGGGGGTAGATGGAAAACCAGAGCAGCCAAGATTCTGGAGTTGGACAGCTCAGGGTTCCAAACCCAGCCAACATGACCACTTCTTGTGTGGAGACAGCCTGTTCTGTTTTTTAAAATAATTAATTATAGTTGTTACTCTTTCTGGCATTCTTATCATGTGCTAAACAACACACTGAGTATTTATCTCATCTAACCCTTACAATGACCCATGACATACCCAATTTACAGACGGGGAAGTGGAGGGTACAGAGAGGTGAAAGGGACAGGCTGCCTGGGGTCACACAGGAAGCGAGGGACAGAGTCAGGACTTAAAGCCTGGCTCTGTGTGGTGAGATTGCTTCTCAGATCTTTTCTAGTTCTGATGCTGTACTATTCTAACAACAACTCCCACATGTAAACAGCATTTGGTTGTTTCCAGAAGTTGTACACTTGTTAAGAGAGCAAGCTCGTGAGTTAGCCTGTCTGGTTCCAATCGGGCGGAACCATTTATAGCGGAACAAGCTCTCTGGGACTCTGACTGACCTCCATACAGCGGGGACAACAGTTCTGTGAGGCGGTGCCCATGAAGCACTGGACTCAGACTACGTGCTAAATTCGGGGTTTCCCTTTGTGCGAGTCTCCTGTCTGACGCGGCTTCCCTGAGCACCGGTCCCCTCTAGGGTGGGGGGGTGAACGTCCTCCCCCTTCTGTAGCAGGGGTCATCACATTACGTTCCACACTCTTGGGCTCCTTGGGGGGCTATGCGGGGACACTGAGGAGGCAGGGCTTCAGGTGCCCCACTTGCTCTAGCACAGAGTGGCTCTGCTGTTGTCTCTTCTGCAAACGATCGTAGTTAAGAAGAGGGTTCTCCTACTCCATCTCGGGGAAATGTACAGACTAAACGAAACGTGCGCGTACTAAAATTTAATGCTAGCATTTCTGTGTTCTCCATTCCCTATGCTTCGGTGCCCTGGATCAGAACCTCCTGCCCATCCTGTGAGGCAAGCCCACAGCCAGGCCCGTCCCAGGGTGGTTCACCCAGCAGCCATGGGCTGCGCCCCGTGTCAGAGGCTCCTATCCATACAGGTGGCCACCCTCTGAGAGACACTACTCAGAACCACATGGGATAGTGGGCGCTCCTCTCTCAAGTATTTTTAAGCTTCTCAGTGAAGTTGAGTGAACAGTGTTCAAGGAAAATCTTATGTGGGATTCCCACATGGGAAACCGAAGTGGAGCCCTCTGAGTGGAGGGGGCTTTGGGGAGCACTGTGTAAGACCACAGTCAAGCTCCTTCCCTCCTCGAGAGCCCACAGTGCCTCCTTGTGGACAATGTGATCAAGGACAAACAGTGTGCAATGGAAGGACTCCCAACTCCTGGAGGCTCTCCCAGGACTCCTGGGGCATTGCTCAACCCAGGTAGGCGTGTTTCCCCGTGCTACCTGACACCTTAGGGGCTGAGTCTGCATTCAGACTGTGACCTTCCTGGAACGACCTTCCCTCTGCACTTAATCCCATCCATCTTGTTAATACATCTCACCCCAGACGACCTCCTGGAACCCCCACCTCCATTTCCTGTGGAACATACCACTACCATGCAAGGAAATCTTGCCCTACCTTGGTCTTTCTTATTTATTTATTCTTTTAAAGATTATTTCTTTATTTGACACAGCCAGAGAGAGAGAGAGAGAGCACACAAGTAGGCAGAGCAGCAGGCAGAGGGGAAGGGAGAAGCAGGCTCTTCGCTGAGTAGAGCACCCGATGCTTGGCTTGATCCCAAGACCCTGGGACCATGACCTGAGCAGAAGGCAGACACTTAACTGATGGAGCCACCCAGGCGCCCCCCTACCTTGGTCTTTAGCTCTTTCTGGGTCTCATGATACATCCCCCAAATATACCAATATTAGACTGTTAGCTGGTTGGGGCCAGAAATCCTCTCTTTCCCTCCTTATGTTCCTGACCTCAGCACACAGTAAATACCCAATAACACTACTGAACTGGTGTATCCATAGTGCCTCCCTACCTTTCCCATCCCCTCCAATGCCAAACACTTAGTCGTATTATGTAACTCGCTCTTCCCCTCTCCTTGTTTCAATTACTCAGGAGAGTGTTTAAAAATGTTGAGCATTACAGTGTTTAAAATGTATATTTCAATTTTGAACTTTTTGCATTGCAAGGCCAGAGAACACAACCCTTTCGTTTTCTTCCTTCAAACTTAAGTCAATACAGCCTCCTGCAGGACACTGGAAAAAAGGGCTATTTCTCTTCGTAGATATTCAGTATATGTCTATCAGTCCTACCAAGAAATCATATTATTCCTCCCGTCTTACCCTGATTTCATTTCCGCAAGTTATGAAGTTATTTTTTTGTTTTTTTGGGGGTGGGGTTAATTCCCCTCACCTTTTACTTGTGGGTTTTTATACTTTCTACTGTTGTTCAGATACGCATTGCTCTAATATTATTATTTCCATTCTATTCCTGATGCCATTAAAAACCTTTCTTTCACTTAAGATTCTTTGCTATATAGTGTTTTCTATTCATATTTGCATCATTCATACTTTTCTGAATCAATATGTGACCACATACACACTTCTTAGTTTTGCTTCTATGACTTTTCTCTTTCTATAGCTTTCCAATGAAAAACAGCACAGCTGACTTGTGCTTCTGAATCGAATCCGGACTCCTTCCGGACTTAGGAATCAGTATGCTGTCGTTAATCACGATCTATTCTAACAGTTTACGTTAGGCTTCTTTGTGGTCTTCTGTTATCTTTTATTGTATGAACTACACTTCTTCTACCTTGAAATCATTTGGAAGATAAACACTCCATTCACTCTGTTAGTCATCTATACAATGGACTTAAAAACCGAACCTCCTTTGTTCCTGCTTCCTTCTGCGAGGGCCCTGCCTGTGGCTCTGTCACAGTCTCAATTCTGTGGTGAGAGGCCCCTCGTGGGGAAGGAAGACAGGGTCCAACTCTGGATTCTACTCCTGGTCTCACGGTTCCAGGGGACCTGGGCAGGCCAGCCGCTCTGCCCTCACAGGATGACGTGACCCACTCCAAACTACAGAGGGTGTCTGGTGGGGTCAGGGACCCGCTCCTCCGCCACCCTCTGGGCTCACCCACACTGCCTCTCCAGAACCTTCTACTGCTGAGTGATTTGAGCTTTTGTTTTGGCAGCTAAATACGCTCAGAGTCCCTCCTCCTTGATGTGACATGTTTCTCCATGACGACTGAGCATTACTAGGTAAGAAGGTGAGGCAGAGTTCAGCACAGGCTGCGGTCCCATCCCCAGCTCTCCAGGCCCGCTGCCCTACGCTCTGAACCCCCACCGTGTTCCCACGATGGGCACGGGCTCCCTGGTGCCTCGGGTCACGCGGCAGCCATTGAGCAGCCCACTGAGGCCGCTGTGGCTTCCCCACAGGTGGAGGACGTGGCCCTCGAGGTCTCTTACCTCAAACTGGATCAGCACTGTCCCGCTTTCAAGGCCCTTCTTTAGCTGTTCCATGGATCCCTCCAAGGTGTCCCCACCCTCTGGACAAATGGGGAAAATGGCCTCAGGGAAAAGCTGGTTCAGTTCATCTTCGGATTTGATGTCCGCGAACGAGTGCACTGCTGTAGTGAACAAGAAAAAGAGTGTGTCTGGCAGGGGTAGGAATGTTCTGGTTGATCTGTTTCCTCAAAAAAAAAAAAAAAAAAAAAAAAAAAAAAAAAAAAAAAAAAAAAAAAAAAAAAAATTTGTACTTACAGCACCTGCATGCAGATGGTTTAAAACAGCTTATTAAACGATTAAGCTCATGGTAATCACTTTCACCAAAGACACTACTTCTGAATGATTCAGTAAGTGCTAATTATACAAAATGACATACTAATCTTTCTGGTTAGTTTTAAATGACGGTGCTTTGTACTCAGAGTCTTTTGACAAATGTGGGAGAGAGCGAAAGAATGTTTTTAAGGAAACCTAACTTCCTCCAACTTTGTTTTCTCTGACCTAGTTATTCTTCTTCTACCCAACTGTCTCCCCTCCCCTACTTCTCAGGTCCCTTTCTTTCTTTCTTTCTTTTTTTTTTTTTTTTTTTTAAAGATTTTATTTATTTATTTGAGAGACAGACAGTGAGAGAGAACATGAGAGAGGAAAGGGTCAGAGGGAGAAGCAGACTCCCCATGGAAGCCGGGAGCCCGATGCAGGACTCAATCCCGGGACTCTGGGACCATGACCTGAGCCGAAGGCAGCCGCCCAACCAACTGAGCCACCCAGGCGCCCCTCTCAGGTCCCTTTCATTTGCTCCCTTAAAGCAAGTATTTTTCATGGGCACTCTAAGACCGCACTGTCTCCCAGAGCCCAGTCAGTCTCTCCCTCAAGGCCATCTTTAGGTGGGAGGTTCCCAAGTATATGTATCAAGTCCTAACACCTCCTCTGGGTTCAGTCCTACCTCATCAGTACGGATTCTGCCTTCACGTCAGACTCCCTGGGTAAAGACAAACCTGGGATGTCCCCCATCCCTGCCCTGCACTAACTTCCTCCCCAGTCTCACGTGCCTCTTCTGTCCACTGCAGCTTTCTTCTCCCATCTCCCAAACTGGAAACTTTGGGATTATCTTTGAATTATCCCCTTCTACCCAGGAAGGGAAGTCACTCTCTTACTCACAAGCCTTCAATGGCTCAGTGGGTTAAGCCTCTGCCTTCAGCTCAGGTCATGATCTCAGGGTCCTGGGATCGAGCCCCACATCGGGCTCTCTGCTCAGCAGGGAGCCTGCTTCCTCCTCTCTCTACCTGCCTCTCTGCCTGCTTGTGATCTCTGTCTGTCAAATAAATAAATAAAATCTTAAAAAAAAAAAAAAAAAAAGCCTTCAATGGCTCCCCACTGCCTTCAGGACAACCAGAAAGGAGAAGGAAAATCACCACCATGGTATTTTCCCCACATAGCTGAACTGAATCCTGAACTAACTACCACTGTCCCCATTTTACAGATGGGGAAATGGACTATCGGGGTGAAGAAGTTGTCTAAAGTTCCAAAGTGACCCAGACTATCAGGGGGGTGGGGGAAAACACACAGGAGTCCGGTCAGTCCACGGGTCTCTGATCCAAAAGACCACATTCTTTCCACAGACCCTGGAAGCACAATTCTTCTGCTGTTTTATGAAGATAATATGATTTCTGTTATGTCTGCTACTCCCTATGCTGTTGACTTATTTTTCTTTCAGTCAATTCGTTTTTACTTAAATGTTTATTTTAAAAATGAAATGATCATTAGTTCTAGACAGTCCGTGGCACTGCCCTTTAGCTCTAATAGTTTACAAGCATCCATTTTTTCCCTCTCAAACCAGTGCCAGCCCCTTGCTATGGGCTGGTGGAGGACGCCCCTCCCAGGGAGACCCGAGGACTCTATTCCTGGCCCCAGGATGGCCCACATGTCCCAGGGCCCAGCCTGTGAGGGGCCTCCTGCCCATCACTGGATTCCTCTGTTTCCGGCTTCACGGCAGCAGGACGACTTAGCCAGCCTGTGAGTTGGTTTCCTCATTCCCTCCCTCCGGGTTAGGGATACCATGCTGACCTTCTTAAGAGCGTTATGTAAAGCAGTAAGCACAGCACAGGGCCAGTTGCCCAGGGCTGCGCCGACATCAGCAGGTATGGCCAAGGAACTCCCGCCTTGCTGGGTGTGGCATTGGCGGTCGGTGCGGGTGGGCCACTGGGGATCTGGAGGGATCTGGAGAGATCCAGCGAGGCCTCAGGGATGCAGGCCAGCTGTGGGCTTGGAGATGTATGGGGACAGAGGGAAAGCAGGTGTGTGGGGGTCTGGGGGCTGGGCGCATAGTCACTGTGGGGCCAGAACACAGGTGCGTGGCCAGGTCTCAAGCCACACACTTCATCGCCCTCATTTTAAATCTGGGCAGAACGATTCAAGGGCTTAGCTTATTTTACAACAGCAGCAGCAACACGAGTCATGGTATTTAAGGGAAGCTGTCCTTCAGACGCCTGCCAGGTGTCAGGAAACATCCTAGGTGCTTTCCAAGTCTAAGCATCAGTCTGTCTTTACGAGAACCCCGGACAGGGTGGTTATCGTACCCTTACTCCACATCAGAGTGAGCAGGGGCACGAACTGGGCACCACGCTTGCTCGAGGCCCCTCCACCCAGCAGCAATGGAGGGAGGATCACCCCGGGACCCTCTGCTCTACTGACTTCAACAGAACCCGGCCCTTTGTGAAGGGGCCGAAAACACAAACGTCTGCAGGGCCAGGTAGCTGAGAGAGGGGCACGGTGCAGGGGAGCCGGCTGGGGGATCAGGGCTCACGCTCCGTATCAAGGGGCTGGGTAGGTGCTGCCTACCTCCAGAGAGCTGGCCACGAGGGCCTGGTCCCTGCGTGGGCAGATCTTCATGTTTTTCAAGTGAGAAGTCCCACATCCTGGTTGGGAGGCGACAGTTCTTGGATTTTCCAATGCTGCTACAAGCTCAACATTTTCAAAACCACGGAACGGGCCACACCTCGCTAAGGCCCCGTGGCTCCTCCCCGTGGCCACTCTTACCTTTCCTCCTGATCACCAGGGCCAGCTCCCGCGTGTGGGACTCCCGGCTGGCTTTGATGAACATCACCACTTGGTCATGGGTGTGTTCTGAGATGTCCCGGCCATTGATTAACACGATTTGATCCCCTTCGTTCAGCTTAGGAATGCAGGTGTCCGCCTGGGTGGAGAGGAAAAGCGAGTTTCTTCGGTTACCATGACACAATCCTCAAGGGCAGGACGCGGATGCCCTAGGAGCCCAGACACTTGAGACCATGTTCGTGTTCTCTTCTCCCTCGGGCGCAACCGCATCATTACTTTTCTATCCGCTGCTATGCTGACACGGTCGCGGGTTGTGGGACTGTCAACGGTCCCGACGTGAGTCATGCAGCGTTTCAGAATAAAGCTATGAGACTTACTGCAGCCTTTTCTCTACGATAGCCAACCTCCACTTATTACTGTAACGTAGTAACTGTCAGGCTTCCGAGCTGCCGTTTTCTCGATGCGCTGTTAGAAAATGATTCGTCAGCCAAACGTGAGTGTTTGTCTCTCGTGCGATGGAGAAAGCCTTTGTCAGCCTAACACCAAAGGCGGAAACCAGCATGGCGAGAAGCAAAGCACCCAACAGTGTAGAACAGAAGCCTTGTAATTTGAAGAGACCACAGGCAGTAAGAAAAAGGAAACTGCGGGCTTAAGGACCACTTACGAGTAAAAGCCCCAACCCGGTTCCTTCTAAGAAGAGGCAGTGTGGCTGCATCTCACTGTTCTGGAAAAGCAAACCCTCTCCTGGGGAGGCCAAGACGAGGGCAGGGCGCAGGGGCTGGTGTGGGACGGTGGGTCCATGTGCAGAGTGAGCAGAGCAACAAACTCTGTGCCTCCGTTTCCCTTCCTTGAGAGGACTGCTAAATTTTAATGGGCACACCAATCTCCCGGGAATCTTGTGAAAAATGCAAATTCTGGTTTAGGAGGTCTGGGATGGGGCCTGAGATTCTGCATTTCTTATGTTCTCGGGTGATGCTGGTGCTACATTGACTAGCAAAATTTTGGAAAAAACATGGATTCCATTCTTTCTTTCCATCTCTATGCACGCACTGACACACACTCTTTGTTGCTGGTAAAGGAACAACACACGGAAAGAGAAATGTTAGATTTAGCACAAAACAAACGTAGGAAAGAATGAAACGTGTTCACTTACAGGTGACTCTGGGTTTATCCTTGATACCACAAGAGGCATCTTTTGATCCACTCCTCCCTATAAACACGTTAAATTAAAAAACAAAACACTTGAATAGCTCATAGAAACAAAGACACACAGATACTGCTGACAGGGAGAGGGCTCGGACTTCACTGTAACCTATTCTCATCTCAGGGGTTGGCATCCTTTCAGGATTACAAGCTTTGTGACCCCGTGGGGCCTAGTGGGGTAACCAGAGGACTGCTCAGAAGACTCTCACTGCTGTTCCCATATTGCATGAATTAAAGATGTGCTCAGAGGGTCGCGCTCCTTTTTAAAAATGCAACATCCCCCGAGGACTCCCAAAAGCACAGCCTAGAAGTGCTGCTGGAAAGGGGAGTTTTCAGCATCAGAGAGAGAAGCCGTAGAAAAAGTCACATGCTGCGAGGGCAGGTCCTCAGCAGGGTGCTGGGGTACAGGAAAAGGAGTCTGGGGTGTCAGCCTTGGTGGGCAGCGGAGACCACCCACCCTCGCTCTGCTCTAGATCAGGGCTTTGTCCACTCTGAAAAGGGCCCGAGGGTAAGTAGGTATGGAGGAGAGGGCTCTGTTCTAACTGCTCAACTCTGCCACCAGCGCCAAGGTAGCTCCAAACCATTTGTAAATGAACGGGTGTGGCCACGTGCCAATAAAGCTTTATTTGCAGAAAAAGATGGGATGTGACTTGTGGGCCAAAGCAGGCAGAGGTGGCTGAGGGCCCTGTACATGGCCTTGTAACTTGCGCTGCTCTTCTCTCTCGTCGGCTTTAGTGATGCTCATGGTTCCCTCGAAACCCCCTCTTCTGGAGGTAGATCGACTTGGCCAATGGTGTGTCATTGCGCTGAGCCTCAGTACATGTTTATAAATCAGGTTTAAAAATACCCATTTCACCGATTATAAGCACTCAGTGGGGTGACATAAAGAAGTGCACAGAGAGCACTGAGCACAGCGTAGGCCCCTGGGCTGAGGCAGCACTATGGCCACGTCAGAAACTCCCCAGTTCTGAGGCCTGAGCCAGTTTCCTAATGGAGACTTCGGCAAGCAGCACTCTCCTAAGGGGAACCGAAAAGCCATCTACAGACGGCATCCCAATGAAGACACACGACATACCTTCAGATTAAATCCAAATTTTCCATCTTCATCTGGCGTGATGCGGATCAAAACTAAGTAGCCATCGCCATGATCATTCTGGAAAACGTTGCAGAAATGATTAATTATGTCACTTCTCGCTCTCAGGGGCGGTGAGGAGGTGTTTCCCCTTGGTCCTCATTACTTGATTGCCCCAGGGCACCTCAGCCCAGGGAAGCCTGGGTGGTTGCCGGCAGGGCCGCTGGGCAGCCACGGGACCCAAGCTCACCCACCTTGTCACAGTAGTACTGGCTGCAGTCCTCGGCGGAGCCACCTGTGGTCACCCTGTGGAAATCCTCTAAGAACTGCTGATCGACGCCATCTGGTGAGCAGGAGCCTGGAGCATTTGAAGATGAAGACACAGAACTGGATGACTTCTGGGTCAGGCAGCTTTGTGCTGGATTGTTCTCGGATATACTCCTTCATTATGGGGAAGGAGGAGATATCTTACTCACTGGATTGACATGTTAGTAGAGCAAGCATCATTGACTGTCGGGGCCTGGCATCCCAGGGCTGTCATGAATTCCTGCAACCTTAGGAGAGCTCCAAAGGTCAGTCCCGGGGCTCTGGCACACCCAGGGTCCATAGGCCGCCCTTGCTTTTGTCCAGCCTGAATATCACCACCTTTAGTTTTGGGGAAAAGGGGCAGGAGGGCAGGGAGGATCCAGGAGCTGCTGACAACTCAGCTCCCTTCCCAGGTCCTCTGAAGGTGACAGGGAAATGTGCCCAGCTACTCTGGTGGCTTAATTACCAAAGCTCACTCAGATGTACGCCTCCATCCCTTCTGAAAGCTTTTTCCTTTCATCTCATTCCTGCTGTTAGCTCTGTGTCAGTAGGACTCTTGGCTACCCAGCCTCCCCCAAATGGGACTGAAGTTCCATTTCTAAGACATTTACATTAATCCTAGTTTGCAGTATTTGCCTGTGATCTCCATTAACTGCGTACAATGAGATTATACTTTTTCCCCTCTAATATATGTCCTCTTGTGCCCATTTACATTTAATGAAGATCAGAAGTTCCTTGGTTTTATCAGTCACATTTCAAAAATGCTCAGGAGCCACACAAGTTTTGGATGGCACAGTTTTGGAAGGCACAGTCACAGAATTTTCTTTTTAAAAGATGTTATTTATTTTTTTTTATCTATTTGTTAATTATTATTGTTATAAGATTTAATTTATTTGTGAGAGAGAGAGAGCACAAAGGGACAGTGAGAGGGAGAAGCAGACTCCCTGCTGGGCAGAAAGCCGATGCAGGGCTCTATCCCAGGACCCTGAGATGACCACCTGAACTGAAGGCAGATGCTTAACTGACTGAGCCACCGAGGTGCCCCAAGATTTTATTTATTTGAGAGCGAGCGAGCAAGAGAGTGAGAGAGCATGAGCAGGGTGGGAGGGGCAGAGGGAGAAACAGACTCCTGGCTGAGCAGGCAGCCTGTCACAGGGCTCTATCCCAGGACCCTGGGATCATGACTTAAGTGTAAGGCCGACGCTTAACAGCTTGAGCCAACAGAACATTCCCATCAGCACAGGAAATTCTATCTTAGAGAATTACAGATTATGAGAACAGTCCCTCTGAAATCCTCTGGTCTAACTCCCATTTCACAGATGAAGAAACTATGGTCTAGAGAGGCTGAGTGACTTGCCCAAAGGCACTCAGCTTTCCGCTCACTTAACATACAGAATCTGATAGACTTGGGTCCCCAGGCATCTCTTTCTTCTCCAGGCCACACCAAGTCTGTTCCTAAGACCCCTCCCACCCATCCCACCACCACAGAGGGTCACAGGGATTAACCATCTCAGCTGTCACTGTGTAGGACACTCGACTTCTCTGCATCACACACACCCCCACTATCCTCCCTCCAGAGCCACAGGCTTAGCAAAAGATGCCTTAAAATGCCCACAGACTAAAGGGTTTTCTTCACCTACTACAGACTCTGCCACATTCTAACCTCAAATGGACTTAAAAGATGACAGAAGAGAGTAGACAAGGTATTCAGTGACACATAATAGACAAATGACGGTGCTGCTGCCTCATTAAATTTTTATCTCAAACCCTTATCCGTGGATTTTTCATGAAATTGGGGCTTCTGTTTCCTAGAAAATTCAAATCATCTTACTCTAAACATAAAATCTGTATCATGTTCACGCAATAATTCACAATCTCAACTTATGTGAATATAAAAATTCAGTGACAGACCAGTGTAGAAATAACAGCGATATGCAAGACAAGAGTTTGGCCTTATGGCCTTCGAGCTGCTGGGTGAGGGAAGGGTGCTATGGATGGGAAAGGGTTTCAGAGACAGGATAGTTTGGAAGTGAAGCTGTATACCAGTGGTAAGTTTTCAGAGTGAAAATGAGTGAATCTTTAATTTACTCAAAGCTTTAAAAAAATTACCCCCAAATAGGGTAACTTGGCCTGTTTCATGCATATAAGAGCACCCCCTAGTGGCAGGAGGGGCAACTGCTTGGCAGCTGCCAGACAAAAATGAAGCCAAACCCGGTTTAGGAAACACTATTTCCAGTTCTAGAGGTGGAGCTGAACCCTTAATGTGAGGTTGCAAATAGCAAACACACTTCAAATGTTTGGAAGACTCTGGAGGGTGACAGCGAAAGGGTGAAGGGCATATAAACAAAAGAGCAGAAGAGCAAAGTAACAAAGCAGAAGAGGACTAACTTCAGGAAAAGTCTAATTTTGTGTCCATTATATTTAATTTCTACATTTTGGATGCGTGGCTTACATCATATAAAGTTTCAAAGTATTTTTCTTTTTCAGTATAAAATGTAACGGTCGATCTAACACAGCCCACAGTGCTAAAAATAATATATTCCAAGTCATTATGTGCTCAATCCTATTTTCTAAGTAGGGATGGAGAGGTTACTTTTAGAGAGCAATTTATTAAACATATGACGATTTTTTTTGGCTGATCAACTATGTGCAGACGTTCCCTGTAGGCTGCAGTAGCGTTCTGCTCAGCGTGGAGGATGGACAGACAGATGGTGAGGAGGACATCAAATGAGAAGCAACAAGAACGTGGCAGCTGGATACAGCACACGGATGCCAGGAGCCAAGATACCAAACCAAGCAGGCTTCTTCCCTCCTTGGGGCAGGATGCTTCGTGCTACTGAGGGGGAGCCTGGTGGGCGAGGAGGGACGAGGGGAGCTGCCAGGGGTACCTGGGTTCTAAGGAAAGGAGTGAAGAAAGGGAGTAGGATGAGCTGAGGCAGGAAGTCAGTGTGGGCTGACAAAGCCAGTAACTGGGAAGAGGGTCTGTCACTGCTGTCTGGGAGCCAGAGCAGCCAGGGAAGGACTGTCCACCTCCAGCTCATTGGGGAGACAGGGGCAAGGACAGACTGACCGGCAGACCAAAGCGCATTCATCTGCAGGAAACAGATGCTTCAGAACTCTTAAGTGCCACGGACTACAGGTATGAGAAGCCAAAGTCACTCCAGAATTCATTTCTCAGAAGAGAAGCAAAGCTAAGGATATTGCAAATGGTAGGACTGCCCACGAAAGAAAACTCCCGCATCGTGATGCTTTGATGCCACACCTCCCTAAACTCTACGAAAGGACCATGACCTGCACCCTCAAACCTGTTGGAGGGAGCAAAGCCGTGCTCCACGGAGGGTGTCCCGGCTCTAACTGGGTGCCTGGTGAGGAAGTGTTTGCTGTGTGGTGTGACAGAACAGGGGCCATTTGCTGTCATTTCTCTCTCGACCCTATGAGCTTCTCCATGTTGGGAGAGACCTTCGTCCTCTTGCTCTTTCCCTCCTATCCTAGCGCACAAGACACCCAGCCAGGCACGCAGCGAGAGCTCAAGCAAGGTGCTGAGTGAACGAAGAAGAAAACCACCTTCCTGCAGTACCCGGGCTTGGCTGAGTTATGCTAGAAGAGCACAGAATTCACTCGGTCACCTGGAGGCGGAGGGGAAAAGGTGGGCTATGTAGTTCCCAGCTTCTGCGAGCTCAGAGCTTCTGAGAGCATCGCGTTCATACGGGGACCCTGAGGATCTTGTTAAAATGCAGACTCTGCTTCAGCAGGCCTGGGGTGGGCCTGAGGCTCACATTTTCAGCAAGCACTCAGGAGATGCTGATGTTCCCAAGCTGTGGCTGAAGCAAGAGTATGAGGGGCTACAAGAAAGGGTACCAGCTCCTCCCTAGTGCCATGTTTCCTGTGAAGGAGATTCGTGGAGAAATTTTTCATACGGCTCTTATCTTCACATCAGGGTCACTGAATGAAAAACAGAATACTCTTTTCAAGTGTGGGTTTTTAGGACATGGAGACGTTCTGCACACGATACTCTGAAATCTGTCGTAAATGCCAACGGCCCAAGATCAAAACTTCAGAAGTGGCAGAAGTGGCTAGGGAGTACGGTGCAGACGGATTGCTTTCTGGGCTCTATTATTTCTGCACTAATGGAATCATGGGTCGTGCATCTGTCCTGCACCCCCGGCTTCTCCCTCGGACATGAAGATATCGCAACAGCAAGAAAGCCCTCCCATTTCAGTCACTTCATGCTTTAGTTCTCTGAGGAGAGTTTCCTGCCATATGACCTGCAGCACGCCCTGCTCACAGATGACAGTTAACCTAAACTCACCAAAGGAGGTCTGTTTGATTTCTTTGTGTGCGTATAAATCCTGTGCGATGCTGTTCACAGGATCTGGGTACCTAACGTGGAGGTGGCATCCCACTGTGAAAGTGCGGAAGCTTGTCCTATAACCATCTGTCCATCTCTCCATCTGTCTCTCCAACCATGCAAGTACTCACTGAATATGTACTAAGTGCCAGGCACCATGCCAGGTCAAGGGGAAGGAGTGGTACACGGGGCACTATCCCTGCCCTCAGAGAGCTCATGGTCTAGTTTCAGAGAAGAATTAAAAAAAAAAAAAGAGAGAGAGAAGAATTAAAATTATAAAAATAATCAAATAATATCTTGTTGCAATGGAAATGCTCAGATGTCTGGTAGACAGTGGGAAGCCAGGAGAGCCTTCACAGAGCAGGGGGCACTGGACCTGGAGTTTGGGAGATGAATTAGCAGGGGTCTGAACAGGTAGCTGAGAGGGAAGGAGAAGACAGACTAGGAAAAATACTAATAACAAAAAAGACAAAACAGCAGCATATGCAGAAGCATGAAACTCTGAAAAAGTGACATGCTGGGGCACAGAATTCCCAAAGAGAAGCCTGCTGGCATGTGAGGGATGGCTTGGGAGAAGAGACCCAAGGTTAAGGACACGATTGTGACCGTCCCTGTGACCAACCACGGTGGGTGACCATGGGATGTGCAGTGGCATGGTGTTCCCATTCAAGAGCGGTCTGGGCAGAAGATTACCGAGATGGGGGCCTCGCAGAGGAAGGCAGAAGAAAAGGAGTCTAGGTTGACTGAGGTTTCCAACAGGTGCAAACAAGGTGGTAGTGAAATGTGGTCCTTACTTGCCAAGACCCAGGAGGAGCCACAGGTGGGACAGGGAGACAGTGAGTGGAGAATGGGGTTCCTGGGGTTTAAGGCACCGGTCACGCGTCCATATGCAAGTGGTCAGATGTCCTGGTGGAGGACAGGCGAGGTGCAGGGAAAACGAACACAGAACTGCTAAGGCACCCCCTTGGCGGGCTGGCCTCCTCCGACAGAAACCCTTAGATGTACACCGATCCTGTCACCACGTCCCAATCCGGGTGTCACCCTTAGTCCAGGACTGATGTGCAGGGAACAGTGCCCAGCATGCTGAAGGGTGGACAGTGATCCGACGGAATGGGAAGTAATGTAAAGCAGGGGAGATGGGGCTGTGAGGGAGAAGGAGAAAGGGACGCCACCTGTGTTGTTCCAGGAGCCCGAGGCAGGGATCTGCGGGCGGCAGGGCTCGTGCTGGGCCAGCGTCCAGGACAAGGCTTCCTGCACAGGCTGGACGACGGGGCTGCCCGCCACCAGAACAGGCTGCCCCACGGCCGGCGGGGAGACCGGGTGGCCAGTCTGGGCGCGCTCCCGCACGGTCAATGTGGCTCCAGAGGGGGTTCCCAGAGTCCCTCTTGATGAGCATAAGTTCTTTTCAGAAGTGTTTAACAGCGGAGGGTAAACGCACACACCACAAAACTGGCCATTCTAGCCTTTCTCGAGTGTACGGTCAGTAGCGTTAAGTGCGCGTGTCTGCATAGCGTTTTGAGATAAAAAGTGACAGCCGCCCCGTGTCCCCCGGAACAAGGCAGGCTCTGAAGAGAGAGGCCAGCAAATACTGAGGCATCACCACACAGAGCCACGCTCCCTCTGAGGACCCATCAGGGCAACGGTGAAAAACCAACGAGGAAAAAGTCCTTCCAATGCGACCCTCCACTGCGCCCCAGTGGGTTTTCTGCCAGGCTCTGCTCTGAAAAGTCACTTTTCCTTCAGGGAACCTCCCCTACCCCGTTTTCTGGGTCGTGGGGAGTGGTCGGTTTAAAAAAAAATTTTTTTTCCCCCATGAAGGAAACTGCCTTTCCTGCAGAGTCTGGACCGTGCTCTGAAGCCAGCGAAGGAACACGGAAGGGCTGAGAGAACCCTGGGAGTAACAAAAGAGCACAGCTGACTCGGGCACAAAGCGAACTGCCAAGGATTCAGAACGATAATCATAAACTTTGCGGCGCTGCTACAAATACGGAACGGCCCGGACGGTGACTCACCCGCTAAGATAACGTTCAGAGAGCCTGAGCCGCGCCGCTCTGGGTTGAGAGCCCCAATCTCTCTGCTCTTTTCCCTCCTTTCTCTTTCTTCTTCTTGTTTGCATGGGTACAGAACGGTACACTTCATTCTCCTTTCTACTGGGAACCCTCCAGACTGTGATATTATTCTCTGACAGAGTCGTTCTTTTTGCCTCTTGGCACAAACGGGCCGTCTAAAACATGCCAGACGTTTCTTAAAGGCCTTGCAAATAAATACTCCCTTGAGTAACCACCCCCCCCCCCAATTTTTTTTTCACCAAGCACAGAACAACCTTGCCTGCTTGCCTTGGGCAACGGAAGGACCCCCGACACCCGGACTCTGGGAGGGGGACAGCTGCCTCTGAAGACCCAGTGGGGGTGGCAGCTTCCCGCCGGCAGGGAGGGGTCCCCACCTGAGGTGGTAGGGCCTGCCATGCTTCACCTGCTCGCCCCACATGCCACGCACAGCCACCGAGGGGACTCCATGGATGTCTCCCGTCACACCCAGCAGGGCTGCGACAAGGAAGGCTGCGTTGGAATCACCGTTATTTGCTACTTTGAACATTTAGCTGCGAGACAGAAAGTGCCCCGGAATGACACATCATACAAGGTCTCACGGAGAAGTTTCAGAAAGAATCGATGGGCCACGCATTGGGGTGTGCACAGCCTGAAATTACTTGAATTAGACAGGACTTAAGGAAGTGAGTTCTGAATCTAATTTTAATGAATGTATCTTTTTTTTTTAAGTAGGCTCCCCGCCTAGTGTAGAGCCCAACGTGGCACTTGAACTCATGACCCCGAGATCAAGACCTGAGCTGAGAGCAAGAGCCAGCTGCTTAACTGACTGAGCCAACCAGGGGTCCCGAATGTAAAGTTAAATAGCCCTACATGGCTAGTGGCTTCTGCGTTGGGCTGTGAAGATCTAGCTGCCACGTGATGCCATGATGTGGGTAGCAGGCCACGGCAGGAAACTCTGACGTTCGACACGTAATTGGGTTTCTCAGGACCCTCAGACTGTTCCCCAAACTCTTTCCTTTTCCCAAAGTGGTAGAAGACGCAGTGATGAAGGCTGACAATATGCTGTTTATCCAGCTGGCCTGGAGGCCCCTTAAGGCAAAGACTTGTCTAATTCGCCTTGATGCTCCCTCCGTGAGAGCAAAGGGTACACAGGGCATGCTGCTGTGCTCAGCACCGCATGGAGCCTTGAAGACACCCACACCCCACCGGACAGCATCCATCTCTCTCTACGTGGCACCGATCAGAACTGCCAGCAGCACTTCCTGTGATGATGGAAAGGTACTCTGTTCCGGCCGGTACGGTAGTCATTACCCACATGTGGTTCCTGAGCACTTGAAATGAGGCTCGGATGACTGAGGAATGGGATTTCAATGTTAAGAAACTTAAATCTGCTACACTGCACCACGGGAGTCTGGGTGGCCCCCAATTCCATGACAGGGCTGCAAACCACACGGAGGGTGTGAGACTGAGCTTCCCAGAGCCCTCGATCCATTTCCCAAACCCTCTTTCTCCTTTCCCCAAAGCCACACAACTCCGTCGCGGACTCAACCTGGCTCAAACCATGCAGGCCTGCATTCTTGCATTGTCTATCTAGATTGGCAAAGCCATGGCGTCACACAAAGGAACTCACACCCTTCCACACTGTCACTTCAACAGGCCTGAAAGTTGGAGCGAGAGATAGGGATCATTTTAACAAAAGCATCATCCGAGCTCAGGGCACAAGGAAACAGTGACCAGAGAATTATTTAACCAGAGGTGTTAAGAACACAGATAAGCTGGAAACCACAGTTTGCTGCGGTCAGAGACAATGGAGAGGTAACAACCTCCCATGTAAGAGGGAAGCTAGATTTGCAATTCACCTGAGACGTCCAGAATACAGTCAGGGTGTGCTAAGTGCGTTAAGCCTAGCAGCTAGAGTGGTAAAAATCTACAGATTAACTAAAGTGTCTTCTCGCTAATCCTGTGCCCTTAGGAGAGGCATTATGTTTCCAGATTTCAGGTAGAGTATGGCACTTAAACAGCATCAATACTCCATGCCTATGGTTGACTTCCTAATGGTTGACCTAGTCTTCTCATACTTGTCATTTTATCTATGACTAGGTCTGGTCCACTGCAAAAACTTGATTTTGAGATCGTTTACTCTAAAATGTATAGATCGGGTAGAACCATGAATTCATCAAGAGAAAGGAGTAAGACCCATGAAAAAGGCAAAGAAGAGCAGGGGCTCTGTCAGAAGCTGGAGGGAGGGAAGCCCAAGCAACTGAGCCAACCAGGGAGCTCTGGGTTCCCTGCTCATCAAGACAGAAGGGAACGAGTGAATTCAATACAGCTTACTGAATCATAAAAGCACACAACCCAGAACTTTTAGAAAGACATTTTTTTTCCTGGCCTTGAGATGTGAAGGGAGTCTGTCACATTTAACAAAGGGAAAGTGGGGACATTAAAAGAATTTAACCCCAACTGTCGACAAAAAGCTAATAAAAATGCAGGAGATGGTTTTCGCATGTTTTTGCTTTACACTAATGATTCATTAAAGACGAGCCCCTCTCCTCATAAAACCCCAAGGGCACACTGGGTCTGAGAGGGCTTTCTGTGGACAGGTCTAAGTAAGCCTATCTCCAGTGACCTAGATATTTTGCAGTGGTTGAAACTTTGGCAATCTAGAGAAATACTACTACTAAGGTTAACCTAGCTATAGCTCTGGAACATGAACTAATTTAAACAGGGCTTTGCTCATGAAGTGGAGACGGTTCAAGAGAGCTAACATGTCTGTGGAGAGTATACAAGAAAAAGTGCAAGCCTGAGACCCCAGGTGTACAGCTTGTCCCCCCCATGGTGGAAGGGACACTGATGTAGGCAGAGGGCAGCTGACGAGCTGGCTGCAGGGTCCAGCCCTTGATTTAAGATTTTACTTATTTATTTATTTATTTATTTGACAGACAGAGATCACAAGTAGGCAGAGAGGCAGGCAGAGAGAGAGGAGGAAGCAGGCTCCTTGCTGAGCAGAGAGCCCGATGCGGGGCTCGATCCCAGGACCCTGAGATCATGACCTGAGCCGAAGGCAGAGGCTTAACCCACTGAGCCACCTAGGCGCCCCCCAGCCCTTGATTTAAATGGCCATCTCTGGGCCTGAGCAAATCCCTCCACAGCCAAAATGCACATATACAAAGAAGAGAACATGTTTCTTACTCTCGGTACGGGCTTCGGTTCTGAGAAACCTCCGATTCGCTGTCTTTGGGGGACAGGGAGCCCTTGTATGTGTAAAACACATCTTCGGTTTCCGTAATGTAGGTCATCTCGTTCGCAAGGTTATCTGCAGAAGAGTGCCGAGGCTTTCGGATTTCGTGCCGGAGCCTAGGACTTCGCCTGCATGGGAGAAAGGTTGAGTGTGAAGTGTTGAAAGCAAATTCCACTTAAAAACTTTACCAGGCATCAGGGATCTAACTTTGTGCCCTGACCTTTCTAAGGATGCCTTGGCTCACGCTGTTGGAAATTAAGAACCGGTTAACTCATTGCCACACCGGGATCCGCCCAGGGCCACACCAGTCCTTGAGACTCTCAGCCCCGTGCCGTAGCCCCCAGAACGGTAGCCTCGGCTATAAAAACAGGCCGATGAGATTAATTTATGCCCTTTGGGAAGTGGCAAGGTTGATTTAGAGTAAGTTATCCTCCTAGGAAGACTCAAGCTCTCAATGCACAAATAACAGACTGTACTGACTACTGGTCAATTCCTTGGATTCATTCGAACACCAGTATTAAGTAACGGGTTTAGAAGCCAAGATACAGGGGTGCCTGGATGGCTCAGGAGGGTTAAGTGTCTGCCTTCTGCTTGGGTCATGATCTCAGTTCTGGGATCGAGCCCTGAACTGGGCTCCTTGCTTGATGGCCAGCCTGCTTCTCCCTCTCCCTCTGTCTGTTGTTCCCCCTGCTTGTGCTCTTTCTCTGTCAAATAAATAAATAAAATCTTACCAAAAAAAAAAAAAGAAGAAGAAGAAGCAGCCAAAATACAGTTTTTGGCAAAACCAAAACCTTACTTCAACTATATCCTTTCATGGAATTTTGCTTAATCCAAGAGGAAATTTTTAAAAAATATTTTTATTTATTGGACAGAGAAAGAGAATGAGAACACGAGCAGGGGGAGCAGCAGAGGGAGAGGAAGCCCGATGCAGGGCTCGATCCCAGGACCCGGAGATAATGCCCTGAGCCCAAGGCAGACGCTTCCTGACTGAGCCACCCAGGCGCCCCGAAATGTTGCTTTTAAAAATACAGCCTGTATGCCCTATTAGACGGGGCACGACACCACCACCCTGTGTCTCCAACAGCAGCAGTTGCTGTGTGGCTTTAGGCAACTCACACCACCTCTCTGGGCCTCAGCTGTACCCACCTGCTCCTGAGAATGAACCAAATGAAGCCGTGTTCTCCGGACCACAGGCGCGGGCGGCCTCTGGGCATCGGCTCCCGCAGCGGGTGATTCCAGGCCGCTGAGCCTTCTACTTTCTCTCTGTTTTTCCACCTTCTTCTTCCTTAGCCATGTCTCCCGGACACTGCCAGTGCCTCCGCTATTCCCATTCCCCCGGGGCCCAGATAATCAATAATACTGTGTCCAGAGCAGGGAAGAAAGGCTCGTGACTCCTCAGGAGGGGACCTATAAATAGCAGTCAGAGCTCCAGGCCACGGGTGTGGCGACATCAAACCCCGCTGTTCTCCTGGATGCCGTCCTGAGCCTCCGCTCCGGGGCCCTGGCATTGCTGCCCCCAGAGGCTTCCAGACAAATTAAGCTGCTACATTACAGCACAGATTTACCACTTTAGGATGAGGGGCCTAAATCTTGGGAAACCAAGAAACAAATCTACTCAGTCATGCCAGGATCTCTAATACCACATACCACCGGCATCTCCGCTTACAGCATTCGGCCCTGGGGATGGAGGGCAGGGGAGGTCCCCAGCCAATGGCCCTGCACGACAGCCCCGTTTTATGACTGTTGGAATCTCCCTTGGTCCTAGTAGGTCTCTCCTTGGTCATTTACAGGGCCACCCGCATCTTTCATGGCATGAATACAAAGCCATGCTCTCCAGTCCAGCAGGGAGCTGGGGCAATGTTTCTGGCTTGGTTTCCCCTCCTCCAGACGACACCCGGCCATTCTGGACGGGTTCACAAAACTGGCCTGGTGTCTCTGAGTAACATTCTAATATAATAAGAATTCCACCTGATTTTTTTTTTTTTTTCTACTTACAAAGCACTTGGGCACTGTTCAATCATTTGGGTGATTTTTGAACCCTTTGACAGATGGGAAGACTGAGACCAGAGAGGTAAAGAAACTCGTGAGTTAACAAAAGAGCCCAAATCTGAGGCTAGGTGATGTGGCTAAATGCTGTCCTTCCCACTTTGCCAACTGCCACTTTCTTCCTCTAAACCCATTCTCTTAAACGCTGGCAGCCTACTTCCCCACGGGCATCTGCTCCTGCTGCTGACGGCCACACACCCTACCCAGCGACCCTTTACTAGGTTTTCCCGGAGTTTATTTTGTGTGATGTTAACGGAACACAGATGATGTTAAGCTCAGTGTGCTTCCTTATCACAGGATTTCCCAGAACATTAATATGCCAGTGTGTACTCTAATTCCAAGAGGGGCTTTTCAGTAGGCTGTAGTTCTCCAAATTCAGACCAAATAACTTCTTAAAAACAAGAACATCCCAGCACCACACACAAAGGAAAATGTTTAGCGAGGCCTGCACGTGTCATGAAAACAGTAAACCGTTCATTCCACAAGAGCCAAGCGTGCAACACAAACCTTGATTGTGGGCCACCTATCTTGGGAACACTTAGGAAGCTGAGTTTTTAAGAGAGATAAAGTTTTTACTGGCGGGTAGTACAAAAAAAACAAAGGAGGACATACCAGTTGGGAGTGATGGGAGGGGAGCGAGAAGGCAGGCTCTTGGTTTCCAAGTGCTCCACTGATAACGATCTCCGCATGGCTGGGTTCCACACCATCCCTCCAATCACCTTTTTGCAATACTGGTTATTTACAGACCTGAAAAACCAGAAGCAAGGTTCACTTTCTACGTGGACAGACATGTTCAACAAGAAATTACACCATAAAAGAAACAGTCTATCCACGCACGCTCCCTCCCTGGCGGAGGGCTGGTTAGCTCCTGGATGACAGACACCAGCCAAGGTTACAAGGAGTGGAGGTATGAGGTCCGAAGTGGTTCCCTTCTGCTCTGGCCTTTCCTTGTTGTTTCTCTGCTTCTGGTGAAAGTTATTTTCTTGGGCTCTACTACTGTAAACAACAAACTGGGGCTCAGAAGAGAACCAAACCTTACCAGGAGATGAGAAGGCATTTTCAGGATAACACAAAAACAGTTCCAATAACTTCAAGGAATTTTTCACGTCACTCACAATGGCATGAACACAAACATTAACCCATCCTTCCAGGAAGGTGCTTTTTGTCATCCGAGCTGGCAGAAGCCATTAGCTATAAATCACAGAGAACTCTCTGAAAGAAGGCCTGAGAATATGCTCCGGTGGTAGCACTCCATGCCCCGTGCTGTATGAACAGGCTTCCCCGGAGCTTATGTCCATGTTCTATTTATACCTAGAGAATTTAAATCTTAGCCATCGAGACCCCCAAGGAATGAATTCTTTGAAAGGATGGGGTTTGAAGTCACTTTAAAGGAAACCCAGTTCTGTCATTCCTACATTTTATTATTTTTTTTAAGAGATTTTATCTGTTTATTTGACACAAAGAGAGAGAGAGAGACACCACGGGACAGAATACAAGCAGGGGGAGTGGGAGAGGGAGAAGCAGGCTTCCCGCTCGAGAAGAGAGCCCGATGCAGGGCTCGATCCCAGGACCCTGGGATCATGACCTGAGCCGAAGGCAGGTGCCCAACGACTGAGCTACCCATGTGTCCCATGCCATTCCTACATTTTAAACAATGTTTTAATGTCTTATCAAAAGATTCCATGCATTTCCTTGCAGCCTAAAACCAGTAAGTCAAACAAACAAACAAAAAGAGTGGGACAAAAACCCCAGAACATGAAACCCTCCCGAGAATATCAAGGTACTCAATGACAGTAAGAATCACTGTCACCCTGATCCAAACATTCATAGCAGCATCACCAGGAGAATCTATACCAGAAAGCACATCAGCATTGATTGAGAACATTGCCTGAGAACAAGGGGAGAAAGAGGATTTAAAAGCTTAATGTCATAGTTCCCCAAGGTATGTGTCACAGTTTATTAATAGATACTCTGTAGGGGGAAAAAAGTGTTTCATTGTTCCTTACGCTTGCAAAATACTGAAGCAGTTCCTTTTATGTGGAACCTCTATCAGGAGGCCCCACATGCAAATATGTAGGTGTAGATCTAGGGTTGGGCAAATCATGGAAGCGAACCTCAATTTTCTCATCTATAAAATGGATACAGTGAGGGCTAAAATCTGCAGTACAATGGAGTTGGTCTTCATAGCGAAGAACTGCTGACCCGTGCCCCCAAATCACTGAACCCCAGTGGTAGATTAAAAATGGCTCAAGTTCTTGGACTCTTGAAAGTGGGCTGGCCTGGGACGGCTCTGACCGAGAGGAGCTGTGCCAGTTCTGGGCCTGGCCTTGAAGATGACTGGGTGCTTCTGCCCTCAGAGCCCTGAACTTCTGCATAAGACATCCAACTACCCTGCTGGAGAGCACACATGAAGAGGCCCTGAGAACAGAGTGAAGTAAGGGGTCTGGGAGTGTCCACACTTCCAATCATTCCATCAGGCATGGGAGCCCAGTCTTCTTGGATCTGCAGCCCAGCCTGGACACCAGCTGCCTATCGCTGAGAAACTCCAGTCTATACTGCATGGAGCAAGGGAGGTAGCTGGCCAAGCCCCTCCCAAATTCTCGATCCACAAAATCTCGAGACAGAACAGAAAAATGGTTGTTGTTTTTTTAAAGATTTTATGTATTTGAGAGAGAGAGAGAGAGAAAACGCGCACATGGGGGAGAAGCAGAGGGAGAAGGACAAGCAGACTCCATGCTGAGTGTGGAGCCCCACGTGGGACACGATTTCATGACCCTGAGATCATGACATGAGCTGAAATCAAGGGTTGGACGCCTAACCGACTGAGCCACCCAGGCACCCCAAGATGGTTGGATGTTTTACTGCACCAAAATATTTATTTTATTCTCCCACAGAACCTGCCCACTTCACCCCCAACTCTCTGTTGGCTGTATTTGACAGAAATGAGGAAATTCAAACAGTAAATTCAAATTAAAAGCGACACAGGCAGGATCTGAACTCAGTCTTCTCAGCAAAGGTCCTGGCTTTCAACTGCTCACTATCCAGTCCTGTCAACTGGCCCGAAGGCTTAGGTCCAACTAAAGTAAACAGCAAATTCCCATAAAGTTGAGTCTGTGACATGTTCAGTAAGAGCCACTGAATGTATAAAATACTAGATAATATTACATGAGCTGGAAACTTTGAAAATATATTTGGTCTTGGTTCATCAGAAGCTGAGAGAGAACACGTAGGGCCATAAATACTGTCCCTGATACTAACAGAAACTCACTGCTTACTCATCTATAAAAAGCTACCTAGTGATTATCAACACAGTATGAATGTCACTACCATAGTCTGATACATATCGGACAGTGGCTTAGACAGGGCCCCTGTTTCATTAGTAACAGCCACATCAACAACAAAATTATGAAAACAATTTTTCCAAACCAACCAACAGTTTACAGTACCTTGATCATTTCTGCTAGATCTTATACTTAGAGGGCAGTCTTAGAATAAAAACACAAGAACATAAACTGCAGGATTAGTTTAGGAAATACACTCTAAAGTTAAAATTTTAGAAGAGGAATTTCTTCCCCTGCACTACGCATTAAATATTCTGATTATCATTCCTGTAGATATCAGTACGCATGGGATTTAAATGTAATTTAAATATAATTAAGTATGTGCATGGTACAAAGTAAACACTCGATTTCCAGTTTTCATGATTACTGTTATTTTGTGATTGTGATATGTAGTATATTCCAACGTCGCTTGACTCTGGGAAGCCTGATTTCTGCTCATTCATTATTCGGGAGCACTGTATGGAATTAACATTCTGTGGGAGAGGCTGCTCTTAGGAGCAGGACGACCCTCAGAGTCACGGACATGGGCGTCCCTTATCGTGACACGCTGTGGGACTAGCTGTAATTCGGGCTGCTTGGACACTCCCAGGGCAGCCAAGCTGCGGAGGCAGAAAGGGGGGATGGGAACACAAGCAGCAGCTGAGTGTGCGTGGAAGGAGACGCTGCTTTCCCCTGGAGATGCTTGGAGCCACGCAGCTCTCCTTGGAGAGCTGTCATCCCCTCCCCCCGAGGATGTCCCCTACCTGGCGGTGACGGGGACATATTCACATCTCAGTCTACCTTGGATACCGTCCCTCAAGAATACTCACTTTTTGGGGTTCCTAGAGCCCATAGTCCAGTACTGAGCCAGAACATTCTTTTCCTGAGGTAGTAGCTTCTTTGCCTGAAAGAATGTATGATGCTCGACACAGGATTTCCACAAGTTTTTGCAAGATCGGTAATTTAACATGTTGAAGGCCACGATATGTTCCCTGGATTCAGTCTGGGGGGAAAAACACAGTAGAGGTTCACCTGCACAGACGAAGGAGCAAAGGCGCACAGGGATTCTAAGCCCACATTAGTGGTCGTCGGCTTAGATGCAACAGACAGAGGAAAACCAGCTTCAAAATGCCCAAGGCCACAAACCAGTGTGACAGGGTCAGCAACAGGCTCTGTTAGCCAGCTGATTAACGCGGTAAAGATGACTTTACTCCTTTTTTTCAGCTTTTCTTTCTTGCTTTCTTTTTTTTTTTTTTAAAGAGAGAGTGACAGCAAGAGAGGGAACACAAGCAGGGGGAGTGGGAGAGGGAGAAGCAGGCTTCCGCTGAGCAGGGAGCCTGATGCGGGGCTCAAACCCAGGAGCTGAAGGCAGACGCCTAAGGACTGAGCCACCCAGGCATCCCCTGACTCTGCTCTTCACCATCCCTTGTGATCCTTTGTGAAGACTCTGATTTCAAATGTACTTACACTCCTGGGTTGGATATATTTGGAGCAACCAGAAAAAAGCTGTGTGATACATTTCTTTCAAAAATTAGCTCTGGGAAGATCTCTCCTGAAGAAATACTCTTCCATTTACCTGAAATTTGGGACTTTATAAGCCTCTGGATTTCTCCCTTTGTCCCCCAAGCACGGAGCTAAATCAAGTGCTCACATATCCTCACTTTAATTATTTCCTTGACCTTCATCCTACTTAAGTTTTCTGTTTTCATGCTAAATTACCACTTCGTACATTTTGGGGCCACCTTCAATCTTGCAACCGGAGGGGAGTGGTCAGGAGACCCAGATTCTAGTCCTAGTTTGCTCTGAGCTTTACTGTCCTCATTTCCATGTGTCCTTTCGTGTCCTCATTCCATGCTAGGTGAAGCCATTTTAAGAACATATTATCTCTGATACCCTGGGAAATGAACATAAGGACAGTAAGTGAAAAAATACAGAGCACAACAGGACAGAGTGTGGGGTCGTGGAAAGAGCAGGCGTCTCCGATTGGAATTCTAGCTCCTCCCTGGGTAGCTGTGGGAGCCTAAGCTTCCATACCTTCAAGTTCTCTTCTTCAACTGCAGTCATCTGGAGAGCGGTGGTCTCCTCTTAGGAGACACATGCAAAGGTTACTGTGCATTTTATTTTATTTTTTAAAAGATTTTATTTATTTGAGAGAGAGGGAGAGAGCACAGAGCCTGCCATAGAGCTTGATCCCAGGACCCCGAGATCATGGCCTGACATCAGACACGCAACCGAGTGAGCCACCCAGGTCCCCTTACTGTGCACTAGAAATACATTAAGGGAAGAACCTCATCTTGCTGACATTTATTGCCACCCCGCGTGGGCTCATGCCAAGTGTTCTGACCAGTGCTCTTTTACTTAATCTTCCGGATTCCCCAAGAGGCAGGCACTACTGCATTGGCGGAACAAGGTCGCTTGGGCTAGGGCATGTTAAGGAGCCTGCCCAGCTGGTCAGTGGAGGTGGAGCACTGAAGATCCAAACCCATCGTCATGGACTCCCAAGCAAGTTACACCTCCAACCTGATAAGCCACGAATTCTAGAGGGAACTCAGGACTCCGGCTTCCATTTTCTGCACAGCACACACCAAGCTCTTTCTCCCCAGTCACCCACACAGCCAGCTGCTATCCCCTGCCGCAGAACTAACGGCTAAAGTGGCTGCAAACACAAGAAACAAAGCAAGCGCAGACATAACTCACCTGTTTCTGTCGCTGATGTATAAAGAACTTTTTCCTTTTGAAAGAAATTTTTAGAATGTTCACCCTGCAAAAAATAAAGCACACAGAATGCACTGAGGGAGAGCCGGGCGGCAGCGGACATCTCTCGACGTGTGTCTTCCGCTCTGTGATCCCAAGGAGTGTGGGGTCGCGGCTTCCCGAGTTTACCTCAGGGTAGGAGTGACGGCAGCCTGTTGCCTCAGCCAGATGCTAAGGAGCTGACTGAAGCTGAGTATCAGACAGGGGCCGCTGGATTATGATGTGACTTTTAAATAACAAGAACCACGGGCCATGTCCTCTCTCTGCGGTCAGCTGCTTTGGTGAGGCCGCAGCTCTGCTTGGGCTGGTGTGCGCCCAGGGAGGACAGCTGAGGGCAGTGCGGAGCAGAAGGAGGATGGACAGTAGCCAGACAGACTTGGGTCCGCATCCCAGCTCTGGTACTTACTGACCGTAAGTCAGTCATGTCAAGCAGCATCTCTACTTATGTGTGCATGAGAACACGATGATAGCCCCGACGGACAGCATTTTTATATGCCAGGTCCCCTACTAAAAGCTTTGCTAGCAGTCCCTCAACTAGGCCTTCCAACAGTCCTGAAATGTAGGATTATACCCAGTTTTCAGATGGCAAAACTGAGGCTCAGCGACCTCACCGAAGTGCTCAGGATCATCCAGCTAGGAATGCGTGGATCTGAGCCTGGGCCCTCAAGTCCTGTGCTACAAAGACCTTGGAAATCACTGCCTTTTCCAGAGTGGTCTTGTGAGGATTCAAGTCTGAACACTTGGTGAAAGTCCAACTAATAACTAAGGAACCACACTGACAATACAGTTTCTGCACAGAGGAAGTCCTCGGACTTCTGGCCAGTGCACTGCCCAGGACTCCTTCACTCCAAAACCTGCCTTGCACCGTTTTATCCATGTTTCCACACAGTATCCCAAACCACACAGTGAGTAGGGGAAGGGGATGCCGGGGAAAACCCAGCTTACTTTGCCCAAGTACTGAATCTGGGTCAACCCCCCAGGTCGGAGGGGAAAACCTAGGCGGTAAAGTCTCCATCCTGCCTTCAGAAATAAAAATTAGAGACAACATTTCTTTTGTTCAGCATATTTTTAAGGCATGATTCAGAAAATAATTAGAAGTGATTCGCACTTACCAAGGATAGAAGCTTGTGCAAATGTATTTTCGGTACACGGCAATGCCCGCAGAAGCAATCCCAATCATCAGCTCTAAATTGTGCAGATCCTGGAAAAGGGAAGAGCTCAGATTCACGGCATGTTGCAATCATGCCGATGCCCTCCGATCAGTCAAGCACCCATGCTTTTATAAACAGCGGTATGTATACGCTCCAAAGGGAAAATCTTATGGAAAACAGGCACGGGACATTTCGGATCCAAGTACTCAGCATCAGACTCATCTAAAGTGAACACACACCACCTGAGGGCAACGCTGGGTCCCGCCGGCTCAGAGAGTTACCAGGCAGGCCCACTCATCATGCCACAGAATCCTGCTGTGAGCCTCCAATAATCGTACGTTTGCAACATTTAGATGCCATGCTAGCATCAAGAAGGCCTCGCCCTCTGCACAGCTTCCCACCAATCTCCACTCCCATCACTGGAAAGGCATTAGCATCTGTTGTCGTGAAGCATAGGGCTGCTGACTTTAAACCCAACGAACAAAGAAATATTGCCTGTAAATCCAGTACACTCAACCTTCATTAAGAGCCTGTGTGCTAGGGGCGCCTGGGTGGCTCAGTGGGTTAAGCCTCTGCCTTCGGCTCAGGTCATGATCTCAGGGTCCTGGGATCGAGCCCCGCATCGGGCTCTCTGCTCAGCAGGGAGCCTGCTTCCTCCCCTCTCTCTCTGCCTGCTTCTCTGCCTACTCGTGATCTCTCTGTCAAATAAATAAATAGAATCTTAAAAAAAAAAAAAAAGAGCCTGTGTGCTACACATTGCCATAGACAATGAAAATACGGAAGATAGAGCAACTACAAAGTGTTCAAATTCATTTCAGAACAAGGTGAGTACAGTAAGATTTAAAAATAAAACGGTTCCTTCCCTTGAGTCATCTATATCCCAACATACCCAATCAGATACTTGTAATTGTATTAAAAAAGGAGTGGGACACAGACTGACTGAGTTCTCACTGAGTGCGAACGTTAGGTTCGCCGCTTACTAACTGTGTTATTTTGGGCTCCCGAGCCTCATCTTTTTCCTTCGTACAGTAAGGATTACCAAAGCCACCTCTCCAAGGGTTTCTTCGGGCGGAGATTACAGAACACACGGCAGGGGTAATAAACTTTCATCCCCTTTTGCCTCCCAAGATGCGGCCAGACAAATCACTTGTGAACAGTGATGCGAACACAGGGAGTTAGGGAAACCAGCCAAAGAAAACAGTGCTGATACAGGTGCAAGCCCAGAGAACATTCACTGCTGGGCGCCCAACTGCAGGCACACGCAGTTCATCTCGAGACAGTCCCTGGTCACTGAATTCCCACGCTGTCCCCACATCCCCAGCTGTACGTGTAGAAGGCAGGGTCGTACGACTCGCCGTGGTCAGTGTTCTAGGAGAAGTGATGGGTCTCTTCTGGGCTGAACCATTCAAGAGGTGCTGTGCCATTTTCCAGCTTCCTCTTCATGTGTCGCAAGCATGAGGCCATGTGTGGAGCTGGTGAAGCCATAGGATGGAAGCAGCCTGGTGAATGAGTCGCTGTAAGGAGGGAGGCCCCTGGAGGGTCTCTGGGACCCACTGCAGCTTTTGAACTACTGCAGAACTAACTTCATGGTATCACGTTATTGATATTTAGGGGTTTTCGGAAGATCCAGCATAGCCAAAGGTAACCCAACTCCCTCCGAGCCCCCTGGGAGGTGTCAGCCAGGCAGGTAATCATCTGACCTGAGGTATCTATCTCATGGGACACAGGTGGTGGGGAGAGCACTCAACTCAGACACATAGAAAGCCCACTTCACCTCTGCAGAAAGTTCTCTGCAACATTCTATGACAAGTTATTATTTGCAAATGTAACAAAAATTAACCGTCGAGTCCCAAAGTTGATCCCATATATTTTTCCTACTTTATTACTTAGGTCATAACTTGCCTATCATACAGTTACGGGATTGAAGGGACACAAAAGAGATGAAAGTGTGTCTATGAATTGCAAAAATATTCTAGAGATGAAAGTTTGGTCATTTACTCAACTTCCCTGAGCCTCCATTTTCTCGCTGTAAAATTAGATGATTAACATATCGACTTCACAAGGTTGTTATAATCTTTAAATGAGAACTTAGGGTCTCGTGAAAAGCATCTCGAGCAATGACTAGTACCTATTAGGTGTTCAACCAATATTTGCTTCCTTTTGGATATGATGGGGGCCAATTACTGGTAAAAATATAAAGGTCAGATGCCAACTGGACAGTGCTGGGGTCATGTATGGAAGCTGTTACTTCTGTGCTATGCGACCTTTGAGACGTTCTTGAGTATCAATTTCTCCATCTGTAAAATGGGGGTAATAATACTCACCTCATGGCATTACTATGGGAAATAAGCAAGCCACAGTGTCTGGCAGATAGAAAATGCTCAGTAGATGATGGATATTAGTCAGTTTTATTTAAAAGGTCACAATCAATTTAAAATATTTACTGGTTTGCATGATCATACCACTATGATTTTTAAAAGCTGTCATATTTGAGCAGTTAGTGATATTCTGAGCAGCACTGAGATGAAACAGTAAAAACCCTGGTTCACTAAAGTATCACCTGGAAAATGGATATACACACTTTTTGCTTCTTTAACCATAACATGAAATCATCTTACAAAAACTACTCACTTCGAATCCCCATGACGACCCCCCCCCATCCCATGGAAACATGAAACATGAAAAAAGCAACCAGATAAATAACCAACCAAACTCAACATTACTTTATAAACTTTCCGAATATTGTGAAAAAGGTTGTGTTATTTTTGTTTGTTTGTTAGTTTCAAATACGGGAAAAGGTCGTCTCAAGAAGTTTTCAAACTTCTGGAAGTTACTTTTTGAACCAGACTGGGTCAAGGGTACCTACCCTACCACTGTGCAGCTCCACGCCATAGAAGTCGAGGGTCCGTGCTATGTTGATAAAGCAAGATTCAGCCTCTGACTGCTTTAGCCCACTACAGGAGAGGAGAGAAGACGCAGAGTTGGCCAATCAGTAGAGTACAGAACTCCAGTTTTTAAAATAAAAATCCCCTCCAAGTTGGCAACATTTCTGTCAGGTCATTAAATACCTTATGTTATTAATCTTAAACAGTCTGACCCTAAAGCAGGTCTTTTGCTTGTCCATTGAAGGGGACTTCATCTAGCCTGCTCAGTCCTTTCCTAAGTACCCCTTTCTCAGTAGGCTCTCAGTCCTCAGATAGCCACCTTTTAAAATTCCCACCTTCCTTGTTCCGAGCTGCTTCCTTGACAGGCGCTCTTCAGGTCTTTCCCCCTTTATTCTTCCGGCAGCCTCAAACCCTCAAACGTCACTGTCCTATTTTAGGATGCTGGCTTCTGCCTGGGAAACAATTCTGGGAGGGAGGGTTGGCAGCGCCTTTTAGAAGGGACGCTGGTTGCTTGGCCTTTGTTTTTCCAGCCTTCCCAAGAATGGCAGGGCCCTTGAGACCTGGCCTTCCCGGTTGGGAGAGCCCTTATCTGACCTGGACTGGATGGATGCCACTGCAACTTTGAATAAAATGAGGCAAAGGACGAGGGGGCCAGAAGGGGGCATGACTGCTGGAGTGCAGGCTTGGCCCGAGGCAGCCGCTGAAGACTGGCGTTCCCTTCTGGAATGAAGGCCGTTTCGTGACCTGAGCCCAGAAAGGATGTGGGATTCACACAGCCTGCCGGCCTTCGTCCATCTGCCTGTTCCGTGGGGCCTGAAGGAGCGCCTATTTTACTAAGTGCGGTCAACTGTTCAAAGGTTCACCTGGTAGGTCAATTTGTGGGGCAGTCAGGTTTAAAAAGGGTATCCCCCCTAGGAATTAATGGATTTTAATGACATCCTAAAAAAAAGAACGCTATAAATCCCCCTAAACTCTTACTGGATTTTGCACTTTACAGAAACACTAGTTATGCCAAATATATCTGCTAGCGTAACAGCACAAAGGTTCACAACCCCTCTGACAGCTTAAAAGAGGTCTCGTGAACAAATGGAAGCGAACACATCAAACCTACGGGAACACGAGGTCTGAAATGCCCGACCGGGGGTTCCCAAAGGAGGCCGCCCCCCGCCCCCCCACCTCCTCTCACCTGTGCTGCTCATGGAGGGATTCCACCTTCGTTAAAAAGTCATCATTCTGATCTGGGATAAACTGACTATCGGAAAGATAGCCCGGATGATGGATGGAAGAATTATAGTCTCCAAAATGAGCTACGAAGACAGAATAAGGAGGAAATCGCCTTTTCACTTTGGTCTGTATTCACAAGCATTGACAGCATCATAAGAAAGGCCCTGGAAGCATTCTTCCGAGAGGTTCTACCACCACGTGCCATAGAGCTGCTCATTTGCTCCAGATTCCACATTTTTAACAGAACCCTAGATGGGCTCGGTACCACCGCGCATACTTCCGCTGAGTGCTCTCTCCCTGAGGCCAGACGTTCCAACAGTGTAAGCTACGTCCTGTTCTAAACCCACAGACTGGCGAGCACAGCAGTTTATACCCTAGCCTAGATATTTACACAGAACGGAGCCCACTCAAAAATACCACGCCCTCCACCAGACACTAGGCAGACAGACTCTCTAATACCCCAGGGCGATGACGACACTGGACCAACCTGCCCTAGAACAATGGGTGTGGGTAGAAGAGAGGGCATGCTGACCTGACTACTCCCTGCACCCTGACCGGCTCCCTGGAATTTGGGAAGCACAGTGGGAGAGTGGGGGATGGCATGAGGGATAGGAGTGGGTGGGGCTGATGGGTCTGGGCCTCAGAAAGGCTGAAGGTAGAGCTCTTGGGAAGAAGAAAACCTTCTTAGGGGAGTCAGGGAAACATAGGGAACCTGCAACAGCAAAGGGAAGAGGAAGAGGGCCTTCTAGAGGGATTATCAGATGCATCCCTGGTCCAAACAACACCTCTCCCTCAAGATCCTTAACTGCCATTCTACAAACATGACTCACTGATGTGTATGGTGTCGCTGGTATTCCTGAGAGTGGTTCAGTAGCCAACCTGTACAAGTGTACATGGCTGCCCTGAGGATTCAAACCACCTGGGTGTCTGGACGGTTGAGACTGGGAAAAAGACCATGGGTGGAACAGCCAAGGATCTGGCTGTGGGACCCAAGGACACCTGCTTCCCTTCTCCAAGATTCAGGTTTTCCTGCTTTATAAAAATACGAGAAAAACAAGTTCTAGTTCTGACGGGCAAATTATCCAGTATTTCATTTTCTTAATGAGATGCTTTCATCTTTTTCTTAAAAATATTAACCCTGGTCTTTCCAAAGGTTTCGAAGAATTCTTCCTACAGCTGGCTTCAGTGCCAGGGGGGTCCTGAGAACTGACGTTTCATAGCACCCAGTCGACACAGATTTCTAAATCACACAGCTCCTTCTGTGTCACAAGGATGGGGACTGGGAGAAGCTGCAGTGATGTTTCATGGCCAATCTCAGAAGGGAAGGAGAGGAGCTGGGGAGCTGCCCAGGCGGATTTCATCACAAAGATGAGAGGAGAGACACAAGCATGTCTTTCTTTACATCCGTGTGGCCCTGCTCCCCCTCAGTTGCCATCACACGTTAACAGGTGCCCTATGAGATCCACACTGTAATGAGGGGCTGTTTCCTCCTTACAGTCTTCCCTGGGGGTTGGGAGTGAGGCAGACTCATCTGCGGGGCCTGGCACCTATGGATGGCACACAGCAGGCGCTCACAGATGTAGTGCTTGGAACTAATCCAAACAAAAGCTACTACAAAGTTCAGTTTTGGAAGGGGAAGAGGGCAGAAAGCCAAATGATCTATGCAGGCAGACTCGGCCAAGGGGAGACCACAGGCTGTTAAGGCCGGCCAAATGCAGCTAAGCTGTGGACAGAAACATCAAGGCTGGACTTTGGAAGCACAAGCGTAGCTTACAGGCAAGTCTGTACGTGGTGAAGTGTGTATGTGTGTTTATAGGAAATAATTTGGATCCCCTGACATAGCCCCTAGTGAAGACAGCTTGAGAAAGCCTTAAAATTACCTTGTGTAAATTCATTTTAAAAGGGAAGAAACATACAAACAGATAAAGGAAAGAAACTGGCTGAGAGAAGGAACTTCTCTCATTTCACAGAAGCCACTCTCAGCAGTCATGACCAGAACCCAGGTGATCCGTGCCCCGGCTAGTGCTTGCTCTCACCATCTCCACCAGCCTGCCTGCCAGGTCCAAGCTGGTGCTGGCCGAGGACAGTGGTCATGTCCCCAGAAGGCAGCCGGATTCTGCAAGAGATTTTCCTTTGCCTCCCAGAAGAGTCCTACTGAATTTTATTTGGTTGGTTTCATTAGCTCATAGAGATTCTCTTGGATCTTGAGTGGGTCATCCATATTAGCTGACAAGTTCCAAGCCCTGGGCCCTTTTATGAACATGAATAGCAAGGCTGTCTTCAGTCAAGTCACCGAAAAACATCTGAGTGAAGGAACCTGCCGGTAGGGTGGTTTTCCCTAGAAACAGTAGTCCACTGCTGCTCTGCGCAAAGTGCTATGCTAACCACTAGAGGGAAACAGAGTCAAACAGTCATCTGCAAAAACTCGGAGAGCGTAGGGAGTGTCCCATGATGGTTTCAAAGCCATGGACCCATTAGATGCTCATGACCACCCAGTGACAGACATTGCATTCATCCCCATGAAATAGTTAAGGGCAGGGACACTCAAAGAAGGGACCTGCCCACTTTGCTCAGCTGGTAACTTGGAGCCTACACCCTGACCACAGTCCATAGTCTTCCTCTACTTACTATACCACATACCCTAACCTCCAGAGTAATACATTTTCCAATTTGTGGAGAAGCACCACACGCAAAAGCTAATTATAGCAGGAAGAAAAGGAAATGAGTGTTTATGTGGGAAATACATTGTCTGAAGTTCCATGCATTCTTCTGGCTAGTGTTTCACATTGTGCAGGAAAGAGAGAGCATATTCCAGGCACTCAAATGTGCAGCATTCCAAGCTGCTAAACTGTTCTGTTCGGCAAGCCCCTTACATAAGCCCCTTGCGTGTTATTTATCCATCTCCCACTTGACCTTGGAGGTTCTCCTCAGGAGTCACGACTAAGAAGCTTTTCCGGATTCACTCACTTCTCCCCCACGTAGGATGGAGGGTACCCCCTGTGCCCGCCCGTCCTGTCAGTATCGGCTGGCCCACCCGTGTCTCCCCACCGGGCAGGAGACCCTTGCCTTGCAGAGAAACCGTGCTTTGTCCATCCGTCCACCCTGAGGCGGGTGCAGAACCTGGGTGTGACAGAGGTCAACGGACATTACAGAGTAAATACAGATTTTTTAAAAATTTCATTCTTCGAGCCTCATCAATACTTGAGGCCACCGGCAACCTACAGTCTTTTTTCAGTTTATTTGCCTACATGTCTTTTTATCTAGTAAGAAAGTGTGCTCTTGGTTTGCTCCCATCTCCCTCAGCCACACAGTGGGGACCATCTGGTGAGATGTAGCAGATGCAATTCAGACCTCCCACAGTATCCTCTCCAAGAATTCACCTTACAGGAACACGAGCACAGACGTATGGGGGAAAATACGTAGGTACTTCCTGAGAGCAGAGGAATAAAGGGCTTATGCTTAAAAATGCTTGCCTGAAAACCCATCTTTTTATGAGCATGCTAGTGAGGCCAAGGCTCCCACGGACAATAGTCTGTAATTTTTGGGTGCTCGTAAATTCTTTTAGTCCCCAGTCTGGCATTCGTTTGCAGAGGGGAACCTGACCACTGAAGCTTAGAGTAGGATCTTCTCTTTCGGGTCTTACATTTCACTCTAAGTAGAGTCGATTGTTTACAAGAGGCCGTTCTTTAGAAAGCCTGCTTCTGGGCAGACACGAAAACAGAGTGAGGGTTAACACTCGCCTTACGCCTGGCACGATTCCGAGAGCTTTCCACATAATAACGCATCCCCTCCTCACTACGACCCCATGAAGTAAACAGTGTTATCCCCACTTGACAGATGAAGAAGCTGAGGCCTGGGGAGGCTCAGGGTCCTGCACATATGAGGCAAAGAGCCAAAACCCAGACAACATGGTCAGGTGTGCTCTGGTCGACTCAGTTAACAGCAAAGGTCCAAGTGCTGAGTTTCCAGTTGGAGACTGCCTCACACGTGTGGTGTGACTCATACAGCCAATTCTGAGTTATCGTAGTCACTGTCCTCACCTCTGTTTTACAGATGAAAAAATGGAAATTCAGGGAATTGCTCCATTGCCACATTAAGTGGCAAGTGGAGAAGCCAGGTTTTAGATCGAGTCTGGCTGCACGCAAAGCCACGTCCTTTCCAAAAGTGTTCCCAGCCCTCAAAGCGGAAGCTGTAGCCACAGACACCAGGCTCCCTCTGGGATGTGGCAAAGCTGGCTTCTTTAGCCAACCAGCCTGGCTGAGATGGAAGCCATGAGGTCTAGAGACCAGCAAGGATACAGGGATACAGGTCGACTGTGGCTGTGTCACTTCCCTTCTGGAGGCAACATGGCTGGGTCTGTTCCAGATGCACTGTAGGGAGAGGGGAACTTTCCAAACTACCCAGACCCACCATTGTGCCACCTCTTCTCAGTTTTCTACTGGGGAGGAGATGCAGGCTCTCTGGGGAGACCAATACTAGGCCTTCCCTCACTAGTGAGTGGGGTCACCATTAAAAACGTCTATCTTCCACTCCCTGGTATCACGCAGGTGGGCAGACAAGTGCAGGCCCAGCCACCTTGCCCTTCACCTCTCCTATACCTGTTCCTTGAACTCAGGGGTGTGGACAGACTTAAAAGCCACCTCAGGAGTCCCTGTCAGCCTTCTCTTGCTACTTTGCCTCTGAGACCAAAGTAGAGTGAGTAACTCAGCCAGCACCTGCTCTGAGACCTGTCTTGTCCTTTTCGTTCGCTATCACGCAGTCAGCCAAGGGGGCAAATAGGCCAAGATGGTGTGCAGTGCAGAGGAAGGGAGGGGGCCTTCCTAAGTCCTGGGCTCCCATGGAAGTCTGCCTGACACCACACGGCTAACTGGGAAGCAATACTTTGCCTTCCTTCTAGCTAGGTACTCTCTCCACTGTGCACAGCCAGCATCTACCACGGTGCCTGACGCGGTATATATTCTCAGCAAAGTTTTGCTGAATGAGTGATTCTTAAGCTTAAGCAGGCCTTGATGGGAAATTCCATATGGGTTTTCTACCCAACATGGCAGCCACTAGCAATATATGGCCACTGAGCCCTTGAAACATGGCTGGTCCAAACTGAGATGTGCTGGTTTTCAAAGACTTCATAGGAAAACAAAATGTAAAATACCTTGTTAATTTTTACATTGCTTATATATGGAAATGATAATATGTGGGATAGACTGGAGTAGTTAAAATATTAAAGCTAATCTCACCTGTTTAGTTTTCCTTTTTAATTCTGGGTACTAGACACTTAATTTGACAGACAGAGATCACAAGTGGGCAGAGAGGCAGACAGAGAGAGGGGGGGAAGCAGGCTCGCTGCTGAGCAGAGAGCCCGATGCAGGGCTCAATTCCAGGACCCTGAGATCATGACCTGAGCCGAAGGCAGAGGCTTTAACCCACTGAGCCACCCAGGCGCCCCTGGGTACTAGACACTTAAAAGGACACATGTGGCTCACATTATGTTTCTATAGAACAATGATGCTACAGACCGATCAACAACCCAGGAACTCCAGGGTCCAAAATAAACTCCAAAAATAAATTCCTTAGACCCTAAGAAAGTAGCATGAGTGGTCTCCAGCAGATCCTTAACCACAGGACTTGTTTTCCATGTCTGTAAGAGGCGAATGGTAGAAATATTTGCCCCACTGGGGTTTGTGATGAGATCTAATATGTGGGCGAGGGTCTGCTTAATGCATTGTGTGATAGGGGACTTCTGTCGAATGGACTCATCCACCCCTTCCCTAACCAACATCCCAGTGCCAGCAGAGTGTGTGTCAGTCAGGGGGAAAGAGGGAGTATCCCGACAACCAGAGAGAAGCTTGCCCAACGGGATTCCTGGGAAGAGGGGAAGTGACCTGGTCAAAGGGAAAGGCCAGTGACTTTCTTAATACATCGGTCAGAACAGTCTGTCCCATGAAACACTCCCTTGGTGACTTACATTGTACTGCATAGGATGCTAGAACCACTGCCGAGTTAAGAGGGCAGGTTAACCTGTCAAGAGAAAAACGTATCAGCAAAGTCACAAAAGCCAACGACAGCCTGAAACAGCCATGATGGGGAACACCTGTCTTCTTTCTTAGATTAGCCATTAAAAAGACATCATGAATCATAATAAACATAATTTTAGGATGCAACTCAAATAGTAAAGGTAAATGTAACACTGTAGGTTCACAATTAAAAGAGAACTTTGTCATGTTTAAAGTAATACATATTAATACAAATACCATGAAGCTAGAGGTCTAATGTTGGCCAAGGTTTTGGCTGGTCAAGAAGGGTCAGGCTCGTATCACTAAGAGGAAAGGTGAGAAAAATTATACTCTTAGATCAATGGGCAGCCTCCGTATCTTTCTAGTAAAGACGTGAGACCTTTTGGAGGGCTTTCTAACTAAATCCCTGACTAGAAAGGTAGGGAAAACAGAAAAGGATTCTTAAAATTTTAAAACTCTTGTGAGTTCTAAATTACTTAGTAACAGTTACTTTTTAAGATTCCTAAATCTGTTTACCCTCCTGAAGCTTCTGATCTATAGGGAATGGTCTGTCTGCCTCCCAGTTTCCCTGCCACCTACTAGAAACCCATGGACTGGACATTAGACTTGAGCTCCCTTCCCTTAGGCTCACTGCCCTCCAAACACCCCGTTTCTACCAATGACACCATCTCTAGCTTAGTTATACTGCGAATCCTCTGGTTGCTCCCTTCTCTCTGTTCAACCATGAACTCTACCATCTGCCTAGGAGCCTGGCCACCAGACCTGGGCCACGGATCCCTGCCAGGTGGAGAAACACACTGCAGAGGGGCCAACTACAAGCAGCACGAATGAAGGCTTGCAGGGTGGGGAGACACAGATTTTAAGAGCATTCTTCCTGGCAGCCCCAGGGGAAGTGGAGAAAAAGTGCTGTTTCCATGGCAGCTCATGAAATTCCCAAGATGTGAGTCACCCCCAAGTCTCTGACTAATCAGGTTGGCCAGCGCAGGGTTCCCCTTCCTGTCTGCTGTGCTATGCCCCATCCTGAAGCTGCACAAGAAGGTAGCCTTCCCTATGTGAGGGGCCCCCAACTTTCCTGAAGTTACTAGGTATTCCCTGCTAGAACTTCACGATCTCTCCAAGTCTGGAGATATGTCCAGCAATACTCACCATCTGTTTGTTCATCTGGAGGCCCAGAGAGCCCATGGGGAGAGCACACACCAGCCACTCGCTTCCCTACCAAGATGGGCTTCAAGGAAACCTAATTTAGGGTCCCTGCTAGAGGCAGAGCAGATGAATGGGACTCGGGGAACACCTGAGGAGACAGGCTAAGGAGGTTCCATCCGCATGGATGGAACAATCCTATGAATATGTCAAAAAAGAACATTTCCAAAGAATAGTGTAAATATAAATGAAAAAAGAATGCTGAAAGCCAGCACAACCATTCAGTGTGGCCCCTAGAGAGACACCTTTCTCTCCCTCTAGGCTTTAGGGTCTCCATCTGATGGCCAGTGTCACCTAGCTCAGCTGGAAGGAGGGCCTGCCTTGGGAACCGCCCGCCACTGATGGTTTCAAACAGTCAGGACATCTAGGACGAAGCCTAACCAGATTCATCCAATCTGTCAAAAGATCCACAGCTACTAATGGCCAGACCCACCCTGATGCACCCAGAAGTGTCTGGTAGTAGAGACCCTCTCTTGAGAGAGGTGGCGAAGGCCACCAGCAGACCTGATGAGAATGCCAGGGATTTAAGGCAGGTTGTGCCCCTCAACCGGTTTCACCCAAAACTAACAGGGGGTATTATGTTGGGAGAAGAAAAAAATGAAGACAGCCGATTCCTACTGTGGGGAGCACTGGACTGAGAGCTCCTGGGGGAAGAGGGCCTTGCCTTTTGTGACCAGCACAGAAACCATGCCTAACAGTTGCTTGAAAAATACTTGTTGGGAAAAGAGATTAGCGTTCAGGGGCAAGAGACAAGTTTCCGCGGCTGTAGAGGGCAGCCTGGGCCTTGGAGAGGGGCGGGTAATGTCACTCTAGCATCATCCCCCCCATGTGAGAAGGCTGTCTCACAAAATGGGGAGCTCATTTCTGGAGTTGCTTAAGCAAGCCCTGCAGCTGGGCTAGAGAAGGGGCTCCTTCCTCCTCTGAGTAAGACAAGGAGCTAAATTACAGAACTTCTCCAATTCTAGGAGCCCTGAACAGGTTTTCAACAGGTTCGGGCAGTCCAGATTTCAATGTGTCTTGTTTCTAAATGTTCCTCTACCCCCAGGATCTTCACGGCTATGCCCACAAATCTCCCTTCCATCCAGATGAAGAACCCTAGCCTCTTCCAGCCTTCCTGTCCTTGCACTGGTACTGTCTTTGCAGATGCTGCTCTAGCCACACGCCTTCTACTTGAAAACCTCCAACAGCTCTCCTCTGCCTGTCTGTCTGGCTTGGACAGGAAGATAGCCCCCCTCCTCTCCTTATTCTGCGGTAAGCCTCCAACATGTGTTTTTCAACTGGGACCAAGTGGGTAGGGCAGGGCCTGCACTCCTCCCTCCTTCTAAAACCTCAGAGGCAACTGGGGTCTGCACAGCCCATATGGGTCCTGTCGTCTCATGGGCTCCTGTCTCACCGGCCCCAACCACATGGGGGGGCCCCCCTCACAGAGGCTTCTGAAGACCCTCCTTGGGGGAGCTGCTAGGAGGATAGAGGGGATGAGGAGAACGGGAATAAGCTGTGACTGTTTCTACCAGTTCGCCAGCTGCAGGTTCTCCCCTAAGTCATGGAAAAGTCAGGATTTGGAGGAGGTAGCTCAGGGACAAGTGGCTTGGCATATCTCCTCCCTTCCTGAGCCATTTCAGATCCTTCCAGCCACTGAGATGGTCCTGCCACACAAGACGTGCTGACTCACAGGCAGACGCCCCTGTCTTCTAGCACAAAGCCTCCTAGAGAGAAAATGAATCATCTGTAGGTACTAAGGGGCTTGGAAGTGGACCTAAATTAGGCCCGAGCTGCCTTCCTGAATGAAGCGTGTCTCACATTCTCCCTGTGACATTTCTCAGGTCTCTACCAGAAAGATAACTGTACCTTTGCTAATAAAATCGAAACATGAAGTTTCTCCAACCTCAGCTTCTCCAAATCAAGACTGAGTTAAAAACAGATGTCCAGAGCAGAGTGCCATGCAGGGTGCTGCTTTCAACAACCATCCTTTGCTTAGATTTAATACCATTTCCAGAAATACACGCTCGTTAGATTGAAACCAGGAATTTTAGTGTCTGGCAACTGACAGGGAAAGAAGAATGTGAAATTTTCATTACCTTCCTTCACAAATATCCATCTTCAGTTGTAAGAAATACAAATGCCTACAAAACAATTGTTTTTAATTAATTCACAGCACTGGAAATACAAGAAAAAGGTGATAAGTCAAGGACAAGATCTGTACATTTGGAAAACAAAATACACAAATACGCATTTGCGTCTGAAGTCTTGGAGCTGCTTTTTGTACAATGCAAAGCTGATCCTTCGGTAGCAATGGTTCTGTGTGGCTGCTGGTTTCCACCCAACCTCACGCCAGCACATGCCGTCCCAAGGATGGCTGAGCCCGCCAACAGTCAGCCAGAGCTGTTGCCAGTGGGCACCCCCACCCTGGACATTCCCCATCAAACTCGGGGCCTCCGGGAGCACCAGGCCCCGCGGGCGTCACACACAGGGAGCCCCAGGTGCTAGGGGGGCGGTGGTGCAGCGCATACCCATATTCCCTCTGCGTGAAGCGGCAGACAGGAACTGGGTCTGTGAGGACACTTCCTTGGCTGGGTGCAAACACCCAGCTGAGTTGTTTCCCGTGTCCCGGGAACTGTGGGTACTCGAGCAAAAACATAAACATCAGTCAGCTACCAGCTGCCAGGACCTCTGAGCGGAATTCGGCATTTGCCCGAGAGCTACCAGCAATGTCAAAACCCAGGACCTGATTTGTGGGCAGTGCTCAGGAACCCATTCCAGGCCCTGCACCCTGTGAGTCTCCCTCCAGTCTAGGGACAGGTAAGAGACAGCAGCAAGAGTCCTGCGCCGGCCACCAAGCACCAAGGAAAGCTTTATATTTAGGGATGCGACATACACCCACTTGGTTGCTAGCTCCCACTCTTTTTTAAAGCCCAGACTCAAATGGGACAGACATTCCAGCATCTGGCCAAGGGGACAAAAGGGAAACTTCTTGAAATATGATACAGATGCAGAAGTATTCTGGGGCAGGACAGTGACCATTTTGGCAATCTGAAACACATGGGGTCTCCTTGGTCCTTCATGTTCATACGTTCAAAGGTCAGGGCACTGGTGTCCCGAGACATGAATCCTTCAGTTGGCATTACCTCCTCTGTGCACAAATCTGGGCTAGGAGTGGGCAATTCATTTCAGTCTCCTGCCCACTCTGAAGTAGGTACCACCACCTTCTTTTTTTTTTGTAAACAGACATTCAGATAGGTTACATGGGGTCAGTTAGGTCTTATTTTAACCTGGACACCCATGCTATGAAAAAAACCTGACCATGCTACAAATTTCTTATGCATCTAACGACTTCAGGCTTGGGGTCAATGTCCTAACTCTGATATTTTTACGTAGCCTGTTGTCATCATCAACTACCCTTAACATGCTGAAGACCAGTACTGAGACGCCATGTAGCCTACGGTTGCTGATTCATGCTTACTCTGTATTGGAGACGATCTTTTTCACCTAGGAGAACATCCCCAGTCCTTTCTAGTCTGTTCCTATGTTTATCCAAGCTGACATTCAACCAGAATTAAGTGTTCTCTCCTCCTACAATGCTGCTGGGGGAAAGCAGAGAAGGGAGAGAATGCTAGATAATCTGGCCCTCCAGTGACAAGCCAGGCTAATCCGTGTATCTTCCTAGGGACAGAAATGTGAAGGGGAACCTGGACATTGCCATTCATCAAAAGCTACCTTGTCTGAGTCAACCTCATGACATCACACCAAGAGGTTGTAATAGTGGAAGGAGGCCCAAATGTAGGGCATCTCCTGGGAATCCTGAAGGAGCTTCCCCTTGAGACTGCCAGTAAATGAAAATGTGTCCAATGACGTAATCTTATCAGGAACAGCAGTTGTGGAGGCTCTCAGTCAAGAAGGAGATGTCTAACGATCAGAATAAAAGAAAAATCAAACAGAAGAGGTGTCAGCACACCTGACTTCAGAAATGTAAAAGGTCACTCCTAGACCGTACCCCATCCGTGAACTCAACTTCACACAAAAAAGCAATGAATGCCTCCCTAGGATTTTAGAAAACAATAAATACCACTTTCTCTGACACTTGAGAGCTACATTTCTTTAAGAGGAACTTACTTTTGGGTAGACTACAGAGCTGGGGCTTAATAGGATACTGTGTGTCAGGAATATAGGCAAAACTTTAAAAAAAGTTAAAAAAAAGTTTTTTAAAAAGTTAAAAAAAAAAAAAAAAAGGACATGTGAATTAATGGTGGAAGTCTAGCTCAGGATAGGATAAAGATCTGGCTGCTCACCAGCTCCATCGGAGCCATGTGGGTGGCTGCTGTTATGGCTCCTGTTACATTGAAATCTGGTGCCCCAAATCCTAGGAGGTGATAGCCACATTCTACTCCAACCCTGGGGATAGCACTCATCTTAAGTTGGGAGGTGGGGTGGTGGCAGGGTCACGTTTCAGTGGATTCTAGCAGGGATACAAACAAACTGAATTTTATCTTGGACTTAGGGAAGAACAAAAATTCATCAATTACTCATCTTGTGCCCAAATCTGCCTCCTGGCATCCTCCACCCACTGGCCATGATTCTACCACCAAGTACGTCTAATTTCCCTTATCTGTGACAGCCCTTACAGATCTCAAGGCAGCCTGTTTTCTCCCTAGTCCTCCCTCCGTCCCCAATGTCCTACATGTCCTCAGATGTCCCTCAAATGACAGGGAGGCTAAGCAAAGGGATTCTGTCGGCCTCCAGAGAGGGTGAGCTTCTCTCTGGTGGGCTATGGAAGTGGATGCCTGACGACCTAGAGAGGGACTCTTGGGGTAGGCCAGCTCTAGCCACCCTTGCACTCCACCATGCCCGCTGGCCACCATACCCCTGGAGCTCCAGCATCACAGGGGGCAGACAGAACCACAGGTGACCATTACTAGCTTAGGCAGGGCAGCTCACACTTGGTGTTGAAACCTATTAGTTGCTCATATGTTTAATGGGTAATGATTGGCATTTTAAGAGAACAGAGAGCTTGAGAGGGGTCTGCCCTTGCTCTTGGTTTATGAAACATTTGCTTCCCTGATGTCCCTCCGGACTGCCCTGTGAAGCAAAACGCATTTTTGCTCTGTGGTTGGGATTTTAAAATCCACGGGTTAAAACCACACACATGTATGCACACACACACACTTACAACCCATCATAACATTTTCAAAGCATCCCTTCAATAGAACTTGGTATATAATAATGGCCTGGGGAAACCTTGGTAAGGTGATCTCAAACACCTGTTCCTATAGCTATGTCACCCCTCTGTGTCCCCTGGCTCAGGAGCTGAGCTGTTGCACTAACCCCTCAGTCCACCAGCATGAGGAACCATTATGGGGAAAACTCAAAGCACCACGTGAACTTCCCATGGTGACCCAATGAGCCCCAACAGACATCTCTTACTCTGGCTTAAAATTCAACTGAACAGTAAACACAGTCAACTCTCTGATGTCTGTTATTGTGGATGGAAGAGGTGCACAAAGAAAGCAAAACAAAATAACAGACTAATATTTAGTCTTCAAACATCTTACAAGTTAAAACGTCATCATGTGATTACCTTCAAAAACAAAACAAAAGAAAACAAAAACCAATACTCAATGCCTGAGTTAATGTCACCTTCTTGGTGAGGGTCTCTGGGTACAATGAACACAGAATAGGAGTCAATATTTTGAACATCCATTAAGTTTTGTTGTTGTTTTTTTTTTCCTGGTAGAGACAAAAACCTCTGCAAGTTTCCCTCCCTATGAAAAATAAACATATTATTAATAAAAGGGCTCAACGCTGCTATGGGGGAGTGGAAGTGGAGGCAGGGTCACTATTCAACCAGCAACAACCCTCCTGCTCAGGCCTCTTCCATTCCAAACCCTGTCCCCCACCCAGAAAACCCACATGCTAGTACAAAACAAGGGTCAGGCCCCCCGCCAAGCCCTGAGGGGTAAACAGTCCTATCTTGGCTCTCTCTCATTCCCTTATCTGGCTCACATTTGGCCTCTACAGACTGATTCACCCAGGAGAGATGCTGCCCTAGCTTGCATTCCTTTCTATTTCTACCAACTGGGGATTTGGTTGAGAATGCCTAGTTCAGACCCTTCTTTTTATCTCCAAGAGCCTCCGTTCTAGCCTCACAGAGACACCAGGTTATTTGATGTGTAGATGACTGTCTCAGCAAACTGGTCTTCCAAACCCCCCTCACGTCCCCCCCTCCCAACCGCGCGTTAGCAAATGAATGAGTACTTTCTCTGGGTGCACAGCAGGCTCAAGGGGCAGGAGGGGTTGGGGGGTGGGGGAGGGGGGTGGGGGAGGGAGGTGGAGGAGGTGGGAGGGCAGTGGACTCCAAATGGCACCAAATAAGGAAGTAGGCCCCAGACAGAGAACTAATTACCTGATGAAAATTTCAATCTGTACCCCTCTGATTTTTACTTGTTTCATAACCACTGATGTGGTTATACCCAAAGGAAATGTACGGCTACAGTGATAAGATAAAGAGTATGTTTTTAGTGGTTACTCATTTTTATATACTACAAAGGAAACTTAAAAAAAAAAAATGTTATTACCTGGTTTGTTCTTCCTGTAGTGTGTTGGGATCAGGTATAAAAAATCTTACTCGAAAATGCAGAGTACAGGGGAAACCTCCTACAACATTTTTCAAAAACAAATTTAAGTTTTCCCTTTAAAAAAGTCAATGCAGGTAAGAGGCTACTCTCCCATTAGTGATGCATTTTTCCCCCCACTAGACCACAGCTTTTTTCATCAATTAAAGGACTAATTTCAAAAAAGGAGTGCACAAGATAATCGTTTAGAAATCTCCCAAGTCTGCAAACAGTCAAATATTTTGCAACACGAGCATAGAATGAGGTACTATATCCCCTCCCTACTACAGGTTTAACTTAGGGCTGCGTTCAAACAATGCACTCCGTTACAGGTATTAGGAATTTTAAAAAATCCTTAAATCAACAGATCATACAACATTCATAAAGAAATAATCTCACACAGATAGTCATTTTATACTTTTTCCATTTTCATGTACGTTCTTGAATTTAAACACTGACGTCACATTTTCATGTGTTCTTAAACATCGCCGTGACTCTGAGTAGGTCAGGCTATTCTTGGTGGCACTGTTTTACAGATAAGCCAACAGGCACAGAGTCTTGCCTTCGGCCACAGAGCAGATGAAAAAACGAGAACTCAAGTACTGAGGGTTTTGATCCTGCTATGCCACATAGCAATCATTTTGATAACAGTTCATGCTTTTAATGCAAAGTGAATTCCCAAAGCGATGAACATATTAGCAAATATTACACAATTAACATACTCAAATATGGCTTTATGCAACGATAACAAGAGTCAATCTGCTTGTAGAGATAAAATTAGCCCATTTCTTTCGCTGGATATGGCAACAGAAGAAGATCAGGTTGTGTGGCTAAGATTTCGTGATCTTCTTCAGGTCAACCTCTCCCCTCTCCGTTACTCAGTAAACGTTTGCTGGTCCCGTCTATGTGCTCAGCACTATGCTGCTTCTGAAACTCAAGCCTTCTCTAGCCTGCTCCTCTCACTGATCTGCCACGGATCTGCCCACCTCACGTTGCCTCTCTTTGGTACCTTCTGTCAGTATCTCTCTGGCTTGGGTCAAAGGTATGAATGGTGGGTGTGCACCTGTGAGTGTGCCTCTGTGCACGGGCCTGGGCACCAGTGGGTGGCGCTGTAACGTAGTACAGTCTGACCACCTGCACTTAAGGGGATAGCTCAGTCTTCCCACTGCCTTCAGCTCCCCTCCTCACCATACCTTGTCAGTGTGTCTCAGGAGGCCTTCGTGCGCCAGAGCATCCTATCAAGTGCTCAGAACTATCCTAGAACCGTCACTCTCCTTGCCTACATCTCTACCCTTGGCTGTCCGCTCCTTGAGGGCAGGGTCCAAATCTCATTTGGACCAGATTCCCAAAGCTCAGCTCACTGCGCTGCCAAAATCTGAGCTCAGGACACATCTCCTGAACGAGGGAGTTCGTGAGAGAATGAATAACAACACCTCTTCATGTCCCTATGGACTCAATGCTCCGAGAATTCAAATGGGGGCAAGTAGTTATCCGCACAGTGGTTCAGCGGCTCCCCACGGGTAGGTAGTTCTGAATGCTGAGGGAGGTAAGGGCTTGGAGGCCCAAGCCCCAGGTGAGAGCATCAGTGGGATCACGGCCATGGTTCCTCACTTCTACTCCTTCCCACTGGGGTGCTGGGGCAGGTGTGGGGAGGCGGCACATGTGTGTGTCCACTTGTGTGAAGTCTACCTGCTGCTTAACCTTCACTGGTCACCTCCCGTGGATGGGGTGCACGGTGAGGAACACAGAGGAAATGTGGCAAGCACCATTCCCCGAAGGAGCCTATAGCTTCCAAGGAAGACTGAGGCAGGCAACTATGAGATGAAGGAGTTACGACAAATGTAAGGGAGGGTAGGGGGAGGCATGGCTTCTAACAGAAGAGGCAAGAGTCTGAGTGGCTTAGAAGAACAGCAAGATTTGGATATAAGGAAGAGGGAAAAGCATTCCAAACAGAAGGAACAGACTGAGGGAAGGCACAGAGGAATGTGTACAGCCTTGCAGGTCAGTCAGGTTTGTCTGGGGCAGAAGGTGCATAAAGGGGAACAGAGTGCGATGCTAGAAAACCAGGCTGAGAACAGATCTGGGGTGGGGGGCGTGCGGCATGCTGTGAAGCTCCTCCTAACCGGGAGTTACAGGACAGCACTGGGTTCCACTCGTGGCTGGGGAGCAGTATGCTCCATCTGTGATATTACCTACCTAGGTCTCAGGCTCCAGGGGGAGGGAGTGTGAGCGTGTGTGTGTGTGTGTGTGTGTGTGCATGCACGTGTGTCTTTCCCACCCTGGCTCTCTCACTGGGCAAAGCAAGGCCATCCTCCTTCCCTTGTAAGAAGAAAGTAGGTTCCTCGGCTCTTGGCTGCCTTCTTTGACCTTTCCCTTTCCTGCTCCCAGCTGTGAGGGCTGAGGTGGAAGCTGTGCTCAGGGAGAAGTCAGACAGGGAGAAGTGGGCTCACTCACATAGCCTGGACCCCCGGGAATCCAGGTCCCAGATGTTACCAGCATGCTGAGGCTTGGAGGAGAGAAATGGGCTGTGATACACTAACATCCCGTGTTCAACCGAAATGGGAAGGTCACACTCACCTTTTAACTGCTTCCTGATGGGTTTGCTTGATTCCAGCCATCTCTGTCGGGTAAGAAAACATATGCTATAAAACCAAACCATGAGGAGTCCAGCAAGTCTTAAAGGGACGGCACTCACAAGAGAGTCTACGGAGTCATCGCCATGCTGCAAACCAAAATACTCCTTTTCAGTCACACCCAGGTGGTTGTATGCCATATCCAGAAGAACTTGACCGGTATCTTGTTTCTAGGGAAGGAAAAAAAAAAGCGTCTAGTGGGCAAATTTTTTAAATGAAGCAAGAACCAATGGTCAAACATCTTTATTGCAGGGGCACCTGGATGGCTCAGTCGGTTAGGCAGCCAACTCTTGTTTTCAGCTCAGGTTCGATCTCAGGGTCCTGGGACTGAGCCCCGAGTCAGGCTCCACACTCAGTGGTAAGTCTGCGTGGGGATTCTCTGTCTCTCCCCCTGCTCGCCCGCACGGACACATGCTCTAACAAGTAAATAAATCTTTAAATAGAAATCTTCATTGTGGGCAAAAAAGAAGTTAAAACATTTAGAGATTTTATGCACACTCAGACCTCACAGTAAGAAATGCTTCAATCGGGGCGCCTGGGTGGCTCAGTGGGTTAAAGCCTCTGCCTTCGGCTCAGGTCATGATCCAGGGTCCTGGGATCGAGCCCCGAATCGGGCTCTCTGCTCAGCAGGGAGCCTGCTTCCTCCTCTCTCTCTGCCTGCTTCTCTGCCTACTTGTGATCTCCGTCTCTCAAATGAATAATCTTAAAAAAATGAAAATCTTAAAAAAAAAAAAGAAATGCTTCAGTAAATGTCACGTCAATATGACATGTTGTCAGATGATACATATGGGAAGTACAGCAAAGAAAAACCCATATACATACGATTTAAGATGGCATAGGTTAATTTTCTAAGACTTCTTCCCTCCCCTTAGCTGGAATTCCCAAGTGACATCTGAATTGGAAAACGGAGACATCACCATGAGAGTAAACTCTCCATGACCTACCCATGGATTATCCACAGCAAAATGCTAATCCCACGTCAGTTTCTTGGCTCCTCAGGAGCCATGGAAGTGTGTACAGGGAACAAACCTCTAACAGTGTGAAGGAAGATGGCTAAGAACACGAAAATGCCATCCTAAACATCCTCAAAGTGACTGGGTATGTGACACCCGGGGGGATTAGCTGTCTCTCTGCTCCCCGGCACCTGGAGTGAGAAGCCAGTGGAGACATTCAACCACACTTCACGTCCAGAGCAGGACTCCGCCACCGTCACCAGGCTTTACAGAGCAGGCACAGTGCTAGGCATGGGGACAGAACCACAGGATGTGGCCCAGGGAGGCCAGGCATGGAAACAGTGGCCGGAACGTGGTGTGTCAAATGCTGGGACACTCAAGGCATGATAAATGCACGGAGGACGACACAGGGGGTAATTCAACCTGGGGACAAGCGGAAGCAGCTCCTGACCTGGGCTAGGAGGGCAGTCAGAGCTGAGTGTCACCGCTCCCCTCCAGGTGAGATTAAGAAAAGGCATTTTAAGCAGATGGCCTGGCACAAAGACACAAAGGAGAGAGACAGCATGGTGCCTCCTGGAACTCGAAAATTCTCCTTTATCAGGCTGACTTCTCAGGCATCCTTTGAAGCAACCATTTGACTTAAGGACAGTAAGACTCAGAAATAGACTATACAGAACAAGCAAAAGACAGCTCCCTTTTTGAGTGCTTGAGAGCAGATAATGTACCTGGAAATAGGCCACACGGACCAGAAAGAAGAGAATTAGGGAGCTGTCAGGCCGCTTCCTGCAGCCTCCTCTTTGGTGGGATCTCGTATTGTTTGGTCCTAAGTGTGGGAACAGGGAACATGCCCATTTCCTCAACACACCCCCCTGTCCGCCCTAGGGCCCTGCACCTGCTGCTTCCTCTATCCAGGACAGCTTCCTTCTCAGGGAAACCTTACAGTGTGGAGAAGATGGCCTGGTCCACATATTCCAAGTTGGGAGATACTCTCCTGGTGCATCAAAGAACAACCAGTTCTCCTTATTAAAATTTCTACAGGATTTTATACTTTTTAAAAAAATTTTATTTATTTGTCAGAGAGAGAGGGAGAGAGAGAGAGAGAGAGCGAGGACAGGCAGAGTGGCAGGCAGAGGCAGAGGGAGAAGCAGGCTCCCTGCCGAGCAAGCAGCCCGATGTGGGACTCGATCCCAGGACGCTGGGATCATGACCTAAGCCGAAGGCAGTTGCCTAACCAACTGAGCCACCCAGGCGTCCCAGGATTTGATACTTAAAAGGTAAGTGACTACTGAACATCCACACTAAGCCAGATGCGATACGATGTGCACTTTTACATACGCTCTCTAATCCCTGTGGCTACTTGTGAGGTCCTCACTTGCATCCCCTTGGCTGCCAGCAAGCAGAGGCCCTGGGAGCCCTATGCCACACGCCATCAGCTGATGATGGATAGTCTGCCCGCCTGCCTGACTCCGGGCCGCTGGCTGCCACAGCCTGCATATCCCCAGCGCACTGCGTTTTCCCCGTAGGGTGTGTTATTTGCCCATTCTAGTATATTCTGCTCAACTTTCCCAGTTCCCAAAAGGAACTGAAATATACTAAAGGACACAGCCTCCCAGCCCAGTTCCCACCTGACGGGAGGTCAATGGGAGGTCATCTTGGCTGCACCAGGTCACCGTCCCCGACCGGCTTGCTCCCTGGGCCAGGCTAAGAACAGCTGACGTCCAGGCCAGCTTCCTGATGAGGCCTGCTCCAGCCCACAAAGTGGTGGTGCCAATTACCCCTCCAAGCAGAAACTCTAAAGCAAATGGGACTTAAGCTGCCACCAGACCCTCAGATTCAAGTTCAAGGTGAGTCATCTTTGACCCGATTGCAGGAGGCTTGGGGAAGCAACACATGAACGATGGCGTTCATGACCAGGAATGACAGGCCACCCATTGAATGCCAGGCTGTGCTCTAGGACAGTCATTCTGGGCAGGTGCTTTCCTTATCGCCGTTTATGGGGCTCACCCCTCCTCCTTCAAGAAGTTCTTGCCTGGGATTCCCCTCCCTCCCAGAAGAGTCTGTCCCCATCTCCTGGAGCGCCTGTTCCTGCTCTCTCAGACCTTTCAATAGGGAATCATGTTCGGACCTTCTGTGGCCTCGTTTCTCAGGTGACATCACCCAGTTTTGTCGCTTAAAGTACCACCTCCACCCTAGTAAGCCCCCCACCTGCATCCCGGCTCCGACCCTTTGCTGAACCTCCTCATCTATACAGCGATCACCGTCTCTATGTGGATGAGTACCAGGCACCTCAAACTGTGTCCCTGACAAAACCCCAGACCTGCCCTGCTTCCAGCCTTTCCATCCACTCTCCATCTACTGCAGCCCCATCTTGCCAGCTGCCCCGGCCAACGACCTTGAGAGCCACTGCGTGGCCTCTTTCACATCCCAAATTCCACCTATCAGCAAACCCTACAGGCTCCGCCTTCAAAAATTGTTTCAGATTTGGTTTACTCTTAGCTACCTTCACATACTACCACACTGTCCAACCTCCTCCTCTCCCCTGGACTGTTCGAATAGTCTCCTAGCCCTTGCCCTCCACAGTCTACTACTGACAGAGCATCCAAATACTTGAGTCAGATCATATAAGGTCTCTGCCCAGACCTACAAAAGCTCTCTGCCTCTCTCAGAATAAAGCCAGCGCCCAGTGCCCTCAGGAAGACCCATCGGCTCTCCACAGTCCCTTTGATACCCTGATACCTACCAATGACCTCTGACTGCTCTTGCTATTCTCCCCCTTGCTCATTCCACTCCAGACATACTAGTATCCATACTATTCTGCAACTACACTGAGTGGGAGCCTGCCTCAGGACGTTTGCACTGCTATTTTTTACCTGGAATGTGCTTTCCCTCCGGAGAATCACATGGTTCTTTCTCTCACTTCCTTTATTATTATTTTTTTAAAGATTTTTATTTATTTGACAGAGAGATAGAGAGCACAAGTGGGCAGAGCAGTAGGCAGAGGAAGAGGGAGAAGCAGGCTTCCCGCTGAGCAGGGAGCCCGATGTAGGGCTCAATCCCAGGACTCTGAGATCATGACCTGAGCCAAAGGCAGCCGCTTAACTGACTAAACCACCCAGGCAGCCCTCTCTCACTTCCTTTAGATGAGATCTTCCCTGATCACTTCTGTAGGAATGACAATCCCACCCCTGTCTTGCTCTGGCCCTCTCTACCCTCCCCATCCTACTTTATTTTTCTTCTAAGCACATACCATCTGACGAAGTATACATTTCTTTATGGTCCGTTTCTTGACACCAGGATACAAGCCTTGAAAGGCCAGATACCTTGCTATTTTGTTCACTGCTATATTCATTACACCCAGCATGAAGCCTGGCACATAGTAGGTGCTCAGTAAACATTTGCTGGGGGAAACATTCATGTTCTAGTCAGGAAGAAGATAAACAGCAAAGGAACAGCCCCCACATCGACAAGAGAGCCAGACACACACTGTAGTTTACAGTCTCTGGAAGAGACACCTGCGACCTTTTCTGAGCATCCACCATGCTGTGACTTCATGCAAACCATCATCTCCTCCTGTCTTCTCGGCCGTCCAGGTCCATAGTGAGCTGGAGTCAGTGGAAGGCAGACTTAGGGGTGGGGTGGAAGACCCAGAGGCCAGTTAGTGTCACCCTTTCCAGTCCTGTGGCCTTCTATTACCCCTAGTTGTTTCCTGTACCCAGTCTTCTCTTTCTCTTTCCTTGCACACCGAACTTCCCAGGCTGAGGCAGATGCTGGCAGCCGACACAGAGGATGGGAGAGACAGGCAGAGGGCACTGGCCCAAACAGTGACTGGGGAAGGATGGGGTAGGGCAGGGCAGCACGGACTGCTCCAGGTCAGGTATCTTACTGCTGGCCCAAGATGGAGGCCGCGTTTCCAGTCCTGCCTCTGTCTTGGGCTTGAGGTGGGAGAAGCCAGGCTCTCCTTGAGCCCTGCCATCTATGAGCAGAACCATCTCAACACCCTCCAGACTGGACCCATCCCCTCACACATGTCATAAGCACCAGCCATGGGCCTCGTTAAAGAATAACCCAGGAACTATAACTACAATCAATGCAATGTGGCATGGGCTCTATAAAGCCTACAGAGTGCCACCATGGGAGAATTAATTCAGGAAGCTGACGAAGATGTCACAGGAGAAGTAACATCAGAGTCTCTCAGTTCAGGTCACCAAGAAGAGGGGGAAAGACACTCTAGGTGAACAAGAATGTGGGCAGAGCTTTTAGGGTTTCTTCCAGCCCAACCTCAACATAGAAGATCTGAGATCTCACGCTTTCATTTTATTTTACTTTTTTAAGATTTCATTTATTTATGAGAGAGCAAGCGAGCGTGAGCTGAGAGAGGAGCAGAGGGACAGGGACAGACTCTGTGCTGAGTGTGGAGTCCATCCCGGGGCTCGATCCCAGGACCCTGAGATCATGACCTGAGCCGAAAGCCAAGAGTCGGATGCTTAACCCACTGAGCCACCCAGGCGCCCCGCAAGCTTTCATTTTAAAATAGTTTTCATCTCTTGGTTTATAAAACGAAGAAAAATTATTTCTCAGTGGCATGAATTCAGAAAAAATTAAATTTGGAGAACTTACATTAGCTTTGAAGGTCTGTACCAAGCCATCAAGAAAGCGGATGCTGCAGATGACTTCGGACCGAGTTTTCTCCTTGGGTAATTCCGAGGTGCGTATATTATTAATTCTTCCACCCAACGCACGTAACCGGGAGGTCATAACTATCGCTGAATAACCTGTAACAGAAGTTATGCCTGTCAGCTCTGCGACATGCAAATTACCCGTTCCATGGGACCTCCTCACAGTCCACCCGTCCCTTGTCTCCTTTAACCCTCACAAACTGAAAAACTCACAGAAGTGAGGACCAGATAACACACCATGCTTCCATTTGAGTTTCTACTTCTACGTGTCTCTAAGCACATAGAATGATAGGGGTTATTTATGTGTCTTACCTCCCTGGTCTAAATCTAATTTATATTTCCCAGGCTTTCAATTTTCTACATTTTTAAACAAATATATATTTGTGTACTCTACTCCTTTTTTTCATTTTTTTACGGAACTAAATGTGGTATAAAAGTGATCTAAAATATGAAGATGCTTATTGGTAAAAGAAGGTACATTAAGTAACATATTCATTAAAAGACACCATTTAAAAGTAAAGACAACCCACGGAGATACTTGCAATATGTGTATATAAAAGATACATAAAGAGCTCCTACAAATCAATATGAGAGAAAACAAGCCATCTGGTAGAAAATGGGAACCTCATTAGTTGTCAAAGAAATGAAAATTAAAACCACAAGGTAATAGTACCACAGACACCCCCCCCCCCCGCCAGAGTGGCCACAGCGAAACCTGACAAAACCAAGTGTTGGCCACAATGTACAGCAACTGGAACTTTCAGGCACTACAGGTACGAATAAATATTAGCGCAACTGTTTTGGAAAACTATTTGGCAGTATTTACTAGAAATGAACAAATGTATATTCCGTGACATAATTCCACTCTTAGGCATATTCCCAACAGAAACATGTAGACTTACCCACTAAAAGACATGGAGAGAATTTTTTATAACAGCCCCAAACGGGGAAAGACTCCAGCGCCCATCAATGGAATGGGGAAATTACGGTAGAGTCCCACCACACTGACTACACAGCAAAGGAAATAAATGAACTACTGTTAGGCAAAACACGAATGAATTCTTCTAACGTTGTGGTCAGCAAAAGCAGCCGGACACAACATAAGACCGATAGCACGAACCCATTTATGTAAAGTTCAGAAACGGGCAAAACGGATCAGTGCTAATAGAGGACAGAAGCATGGTTACTGCTGCGTGAAGGGACGGTGTGTGTGTGTAAGAGAGAGAGAGAGAGACAGGAGTCTTCCGGGATGCTTCTAACACTCTATCTATTGATCTGGGTGTTGCTGATACCGGTGTATTTACTTGGTGAAGCTTCGTCAAGCTCTGTACTTAACCTGTGTACTTCTCTGTGTTTTTCAATATCAAGTTCACTTAACACATGTATGAGGAGGGAGTTGGTTTAAAATCTGACTACGGTGCGTTCGGGGAGCAGTGAGGAAAGAGGTTTTCCTAGCGACTGTACTTGTGGAACAGTAGACCAAAAGAAAGCAAATGTGCCGCCAAGCCCAGGGTCGCGGCATGCAGGCATTTCAGGCATTTTCAGCCCAGGGTCTGTGCCAGCTCCTCGGCCTTGGGAATGGACAAGGTGTAAATCTGATGAGGCTGATGAGGTTGGATGGAAGAACAGATAAAGACGAACGACTCGGGTGCGATTTAATGTTCCTTTTGATTAATTCTCTGTAAACTTTCTGTGATGCTCTGGGCCTTTGCACATGCTATTCCTTCTGCCCAGGAAGTTCTTTCTGCTCCTATTCAGGACTCAGGACCCAGCACAGGCGTCACTTCCTCAGTAAAGCCTTCCCTGGTGTCCTTAACTACTCTACATTTGCCTTACAAGCCGTCCTGTGCGATGCTCATTGTAATTCCACAGTTGCAGCTGATGAGCTAATATCGGCTCCTGCTACAAGCTTCACGGGGCTAGGAACCACATCTGGTTATGCTCACTGCATCTCCCAACACCCAGCTCTGGGAGGCAACCAATACACAGCTGAACAAATCAGTGAGTACATGGAAGAAAAATGAAAAATGAAGCACGGGGAAAACACAGTGATACCTGGGACGCCTGGGGGCTCAGTCAGTTAAGTGTTTGCCTGGGTCCTGGGATCGAGTACCGCATCGGGCTCCCTGCTCAGCGGGGAGCCTGTTTCTCCCTCTGCCTCTGCTGCTCCCCCTGCTTGTGCTCTTTTTCTGACAAATTAAAAAAAAAAAACCCCAAACACCGAAAAACCAGTGCTACCAAACACCCTAACTTGGGTTGGTGGCAGCAGGAAGGAGGAGGGAACGAGGGTGGGGACATCCTGTAGACCAGGGCTCCTCGTACTGTAACGTGGACATGTGAGACCCTTGAGGACCTGGATCAGCGGCAAACCAGGATTCCAGCAGGGCTGAACAAGGCCCTGCAGTCTGCATGGGACGGAGCCTCTGACCCGGGGTCCACACGGTGAGGAACAAGTCACAGATAACTGGAAAAGCAGCACTCCATGTCAGACAGGGCCAGAGATCCAGATTTGGGAATGAGCAGCAAGGAAGGGGTGAGGACAAAGCCCACTGGAGCCTGAGAATCAAGCCTCAGGGAACCAGACAGGCACAGCTCAGCAGCAGGAAGCTCAGCCACAAAGGAGGATAGGCTCCGGGACGCAAGGGTGCACTTGGCCCCTCACCCTCCCGAGGGAGCTCCAGACACACCTCTAGCCTCCTGCAGTCAGGGGCAGGGAAATCACAAATATTAATACCACAAATCCCTGGGACCGGCAGCAGCGGAAGAAAACTCATTCTGTCCCTTACACAACCCCACCCACCTCACCGCCTCCACCTTGCCCTTTCCAACAAAATGTCATCAGGAGCAGGGATGCGTTTTCTGAGTAATGCCAAAAGTTTTCAAAAGACAACAAACGTGCCCCCTACTTAAACCACATTGCGTTTAAAATGTCAGACTTACTGTTTAATCTTTGTCTAAGAATTTCAGGTGGGCCATAATTTTTTTTTTTTTTAAAGACACGACAGAATCACTCTGTGCGGCTCTTAGTGGGAGGTGCAGGCCTGTCCTAGCCACACCCGTAGATGGTGAGTCAGCGTCCTGGGGTGTGGCACGGATCGACTTTCCCTTCCGGAAGCCGGCAAAGGAAGGGCCAGGCCGTTGGTGGCCAGAGGACCGGGTTCTCAGGGAACCTCAGGATGTCCTCCGCATGTCACACGCAGAATACAGGTCCCACGGAACCCGAGCCCGTCACTGAGGCCGCCCCCGTGGAAGAGGACTGTCCCTCAGAACCGCCAAAACTAAGAGCTCATCATGCCGTGACTCTGGATGGAAAAAGCCAAAGGTGATTTCAGACAAGAGTTGCCACGTGAAAGGACCGTGAACTAATAATGTGCTCATCGCAGGCTGATCTGCTCGCGGCCCCTCGCCTGAGCAGCTCTGCACAGCTGGCCCAAGCGTGGGTAGCGGTGGGACTTGTTAACTTGACCGTGACTAATGGGGCCTCCCAGCACCGTCATGCAGCCAGCTGACAAAGGACAACAGCAACCCGGAAGAGACCCGTTTTCCTCCACACATGCATCTCTACTATATAAAAGGGTTTGAAACCTAACGACAATGTCATAAAGAGGAATTTCATAAGAGTTGCAGAACTGTTCTTCCCACGGTTGCTCCTAAAGCAAGCCTTGATAACAGCAAGCCTCACGCTGAATAACCATGTCATTGAACCCTGTTTTCTGATTGTCTTGAAATTCTATCTGAAACAATCGGGTCAGGACAATGGATGCTGACTGACTGCCCCGTTTCCTGAACCCCAGCAAGTGGGGAACTCGGGCTTTCTAGGGCTTCCTTTATAAGCCTCTTCATTTAAACAAAGCCACAAGCCAACCAGGAACACACCAGCCTCCTCAACCACAAGTGATTACGGCTGCAACTGATGCGTTTCATAATATGGAAGCCAAGCTTGTTCTTCATTTTCAAAAACAAAATCAATCGGTTAATGACTCCACTATCTGCACAACAGAGGTTCGACTATGACTGTAGTTCTTAACAGCCTGTCCTTGCCAGACATAAAGAGGCCACATTTCACGTGGTGCCCAGTAGGGGCCCAGTGCGTACCACGACAACTAGGATTAGCACATGAAGTGTGTACACAATGTGAGACACGTAGCAGGTACTCAGTTAAAGGCATTTTATTAGGGGTGCCTGGGTGGCTCAGTGGGTTAAAGCCTCTGCCTTCGGCTCAGGTCATGATCCCAGGGTCCTCTCTGCTCAGCAGGGAGCCTGCTTCCTCCTCTCTCTCTGCCTGCTTCTCTGCCTACTTGTGATCTCCATCTGTCAAATAAATAAAATCTTTTTTTTAAAAAAGGCATTTTATTAATAACATTAAGCTTCTAATCTACCAGGGGCCTACTAGATTCTGGATTTTGTAGGTAATCCTGATTTCAAATACCTTACAGATAAACAAATATTGTTTCTTCAATTTTTAATAAAGACAGCTTGCAAGGTTAAAAGGTACAATAGATGTGTGATATATCTATGAGCTGCTCTACAAACTCGGGTCCTGGGAGCTGGAGCACATTGCCTGGGGTGTGGCCATCTAGGGCACGTGGGACACCGGAGCCCTCATGCGTAGGGCCGGGCAACAAGGCTTCAACCACTATCCCTTCTGGGCTCCCCATCTGCCCTGGAGCTTGGGACAGGGGAAGAGGTGATGCCTTATTTCCTAAGAGTCTACATGCAGCCCTGGGGAGCTCTGTTCTTTCACAAGCCCATGAACCACAGACAGAAAGGAAGGAGAGCACTATACTCTTCTCCATTTGACAAAGTCAAAAAGCAACTCAATTCCACTTTGGTCATTTTAAAAGAAAGTGTTAAGGTTATTTTATGCCCTTTTTTCAAAAATAAAATTTTGGACCTCTAACTCAAGAGCACAAGTTTCAGTTAAAAAAAAAAAAAAAGCAATCTTGATTTATCAACACCTAATAAACCCTACAAATGAACCACATAAGGCTCAGAACAGGAAATCAACCTGAGCAATCATCAGACTGACGTAGTCCGATGCTACCACCTAGTGGCCACCAGAGGAAAACACACCACCTCCCACCCTATCACCTCCTACTTCCTTCCGGGAGGGCAACAGCACAGCCACCCTCCCTTCTTATCCCAGTTCAACTTCAAAAAAATGTCTCACATATTAGAAGGCCTTCCTTGTATTCCAACGCTCTCCTTTTCCTCCAACTATTCTTCCCTAGTGAACTCAGGAGAGGTTCTTCTGGGGCGTGGGGAGGATATTTATAAGCCCCAACAGATGTCTGATCAGCTAGAGAGGAACGTCCCTAGCATGGAAAAGTAATAAACACTCATGTATAATCAGCCAGGCTAGAGAGATGACTCATCAAATACCAATATTGCTTTCTCCTCCTTTTCACTGTAAATACCGCAGCAGTCGGGCTGCATTTATGGTTTAACCAAGTCTCCAGGAGGCAAACACACATCACTCACATCTTCACTGCAGACAGATAGGAGAAGGTCTGATTGCTGACCGCATCTCACATAGGATAACTTCTAGCTCTGGTCTGTTTTATGGTCAGGCTTAAGCGTTCCTTAAACTCCTCTGAGTGGCGTGTTCCCTTCTAAAGATTTATAAACATCTGGACGGGGATTTGTATATTAAGCACTAGATTAAGATCAGCTCAAACTGTAAGAATGTATGCTTAGTAATTAAGCTGCTAAGAAAGAAATAGTGAATAAAATGAGACTTTTTAAACCAAAGACTTAAATAAAACTTTAATGTGCTTGATTTAATCATCTGGGGAACTTGTTAAAATAGATTCTTGGGCACCACCCACAGAAATTATGGTTTGGTAAGGACGGAGGAAACTGCATTTTAAAAGTTAATTTTTTCCAACTTATAGGAAAACTAAGAAAGAGAGAACTCCGTGCACCCTCATCGGCCTGGGTTTAATTGGCATTCTGCCACATACGCTTTCTCTCCTGAGCACACACTTGTACTCCTCATGCTTTTTACTGAACATTTGGAAGGTGCAGATATCATGCCCCTTTACCTCTGAATATTTTAGCATGTCTCTCAAGAACAAGGACCTTTCAAACCACGGTACAATGATTGCACTGAGACAATTTAACATTGATAAAGCACTTATGTAATACACAGCCCATATTAAAGATAAACAAATTATTCTAATGCTGTCCTTTATGTCTTTCCTCCTGATCCAGGATCTAAGCCAGGACCTTGCCTTGCTTTAGTGGCCAGACAGAAGTTGCATTTTTAGTAAGCATCCCCTGGGGACCTAAATTCAGCAGGTCTGAGCACCATGCAGTGGAAAACACTCAACCAGAGCATCCCAAGGATCCTTTTGGTTTTGACCATCTGTGTCTACAGCCAGGAGCCTGGTTAGGTCGGTACCCCAGGTCCGTTTTCCTACATGACAAACCACTTCCCAGAGCTAAAAGGAATTTCTGCAGCTTAGCACCTCTCCCCTTACTCAGTCCGGGGAAGCCCTTTACAAGACACTGTGGTTGAAGTAACACAGACTTTCCAGTCTCTACGTCAGTGCTGGGATTAGCACTGTTGTCAGACAGAGGAAGAAAGCAACACATAAATAATGTTAGTTCAGAAAGGATCCTATCAGTTGTATTATGTAACCAGATGTCTTGGCTTCTTTGCTCGAATTAGTTCACATCTTTCCCAGACAGTAACTCTTAACAATTCCTAACAGCCAAGTTATAAAAAAGACAGCAGTGTCTTCTATAATGCACTTCCTCAGAAAACAGGGACAGTCCACTATTGTGGGAAGGAAGGAAAGAAACAAAGGGAAAAGAGATGCACGCATTTCGCGATTTATTAGGTTTTGCGAATGTTATTAATGAAACTCAGCCCCACCCATTAGTGATTTTAGTTCCTTTTGAAAATACCCATATACCTTAAAAAAACACTACCATATATACTATCTCACTTTTTTTGTGTGTGAGAGAATGTGCTTGTGTGTAAGGGCAGGGGGAGCAGAGAGAGAGGGAGAAGCTGAAGCAGGTATTTGGATCCAATACCCCCATCTTCATGCCCAGCATGGAGCCCAATGTGGGGCTCGATCTCAGGACCCTGAGATCATGACTTGAGCCAAAAGCAAGACTGGGACATTTAACCAACTGAGCCACCCAGGTGCTCCTTACTTTATTAATTTTAAATTATGTGCAGTTGGTAAAATTACAGCTGGTACACGAAACTTAATTTTCCTCATGGCTAATTTCCATAAATTTATCAACACTGCTTTCTGGCAATTACTTCCCCGCCCCCCTCTCCCTTACTTGGCTTTTTAAATATCCAAAGTATAACGCTCTGTAACAATAAGAAGATAAATACACAGACTTCTTTTAAAAACTAGTTTATAATGTAAACAATCACTATGAATATCACTAAATTAGAAAAAATCTATTAAGGATGGCATTTTCACATTGCTAATTCAATGTTACAGCTGATGCACTAACTCTTCGGCATAGAGGCTCAGGAAAAATTAACTTTTCAATAGCATTTTTAAAGCTTAAAGCCTATTACTGAAAATAATAATCACAGCTGATAATGGAAAGTACTGGTGCACAAGACTTATTTTTAAATTTGCGCATGCATATATGAGTAGTATCATATTTATTAAAAAAATGCTTCGGGGCGCCTGGGTGGCTCAGTGGGTTGAGCCTCTGCCTTCGGCTCAGGTCATGGTCTCAGGGTCCTGGGATCGAGCCCCGCATCCCACTCTCTGCTCAGCGGGGAGTCTGCTTCCCTCTCTCTGCCTGCCTCTCTGCCTACTTGTGATCTCTCTCTGTCAAATAAATAAATAAATAAATTTTTTTTAAAAATTTTTATTTTTTAAGATTTTATTTACTTATTTGACAGACAGAGATTATAAGTAGGCAAGAGAGGCAGTCAGGGAGAGAGAGGAGGAAGCAGGCTCTCTGCGGAACAGAGAGCCCGATGTGGGGCTCGATCCGAGAACCCTGGGATCATGACCCGAGCTGAAAGCAGAGGCTTTAACCCACTGAGCCACCCAGGCGCCCCCAATAAATAAAAATTTTTAAAAAATGCTTCTGTGAACACACTTATGAAAGTTCTTAACTCTTATATTTCACATTATCTGCCACCACAGGGGGGAAAAATGCTCATCCCTTCAATAGCACAGCTCGATACTCAAATTATCTTGCGACTATTAATCCTCACGCTCCAGAAGTACAGTCTATGGATCATATCATTTGTTCCGTAGACCCTGTAATATGTCCGGGGAGTGGATCTCCCTACCAGAGTCCCCGGGAAGCAGGGTGGAGTAATTTGCAGGATTAGTTGTATTCAAACAGAGACCGGTAATTAGCACCCTCCTTCTCCTACAACTTCAAAATGCCAAATAGTTTTCTTACTATGGCGTCAGGGTTTATTTATAGGTTCAACACCATGACACTTGCAAAACTAACAAAATAAGAGGGTTATACTTGATACTGGGAGGATAACAAGGGAGTAGTTTTAAGCTCCCTGAAGGGCAAGATAAAGAGCTCCGTGGTGGTAGCTGCAGGCAGCTTCGGGAGAGAGGTAATGCTGTCAAGAGAAGCCAACATCTTCTGTTCCACGGGGCAAAGTTTCCAGGGTAGCGCCGAGATGCTAAGGAACTCAACACAGTCTGTTCCCAAACGATGAGAAAGCTCTTATTAGGCGTGTGAGTCTACTCAGTGAAGTCATGACAGCCTCCCTCTGCCTCTTGAAGGATCACAGGGGGGCGGGGGAGGGACGCACAAATCCTAACTGCACAGCTCTCAAGAAGCCTGGCATGCCCGCCCTCCATGCCCTCTTCCAAATGTGACTTCCCCTAGCGGTGACTACTCTTCTGGCTTTGTGTAACACTATCTTCGTGAGATTTTCTAAAAGTATACTCTACTCCCAGCACAGGGCTTGAACTCATGACCCTGAGATCAAGAGCAGCATGTTCTATGGACCAAGCCAGACATGTGTCCCTTCAGGAGGTTTTATTTTTTAAGTGAGATTTTTAGTTTTGTTTGCTTGTTTTTTAATGTTTAGGAAAGGTTATCATGGTGCAGTGTTAAAGCGTACCCCCATCCCCAACTCCCCAGGACTCAGCCCTCCCAGGTCTGTTTTCAGCACACGTGTGGATGTGTCTGGTGCCTTCATAGTGTGGGCTGCGGAGAAATGAGAAGGCCGGAATGTGGTCACCCCCTAAGGAAGGCTCTGAACAGAGTCTGGTGAACTTCTCCCGTGAAGATGCCACCTTGGAGAACCCAGAAACTTTAGAAGCCAGCAAGCCTGCCTCATGGAAGAAAGAAGGAGACACATGCCAGCCCTTAGAGGGACTGACCCAAACCATACTGAGGAAAAGGACTTCTAGGACACCCCACCAGACAAGGTGTCCTTACATCCTTCCAACAGCTGGTTGAAGTCCCACACTGGACCAGGACTGGAACTTCACAGACCCTTGATCTTGTTTATAATTACTTTTAGCCGTTATTACTACTCTGGCCAAGGAGTTCTGGACCATTTCTCAATATTCATTTACTGGGCACCTGCTCTATGTCAGGCCGGGTTGGAGGGGTGAGGTGGGGAGATAGAGGCGCCTAGAGTTTCACCTTCTAAGGCAGATGAATACCCAGGACACAAGAGGAACGGGAGGAAGGCTCCCAACCTGAGTGTGGTGGGCAGTGGGACCAGCTCACCAAGGTCTCATGGGGAATCTTGCAGGATTAAGACAGTCTACTAGGGAGAATGGCTTCCAACACCACAGCGCATTTGTAAAAGCCAGGAAGGGAAACACATTTTAAGAACTGCAAAGAAAGAGATTTTAGCAAGAGTGTCTAAGGAGTAAGTGGTATCCCAGAGAAATCTCAGGGAAGAAGGATGAGGTGTTTCAAAAATCCAAGTGATGTCACACAGGATGGTGTGAGGCAGTGGGAAGGTCGGCAGCAGTGGAATCAGACTTGAGCTGGAACCCCAGCTCAACCACTTAGTAGCTGCGTGAACTTAGAAATCACTCACCTGTTTCCCTACCTGTGAAAGGGGGAACATTCTTTGCTTTCCAAGGTTTTAAGCACCGAATATATGTGCAAATTAACTGGTACCTAGCTGGGTCCAATCAATGGTAATTATTACTGCTAACTTTAGCCTGGTTTATTTAAAGCCCAAGGGTTTCATGGGTAGAAGATGAAAGAAAAAGATGTCCCTTCAACAGAAGGAAGAGCTTTTGAACAGTCGAGGCTGCACAAATATGGAAGGGACTGTGTCAGGAGAGAGGGAGATCCCCACCACTAGAGGTGCAAGCAGAGAAGCTGGGTAAGACCTCTGGTGAGAAGGTTGCAGAGGGCAGGCTGACACTGAAGGTGGTGGGATGGGTGCACTCTGAGCTTCCAAGACCAAGGTTCTATTATGACTTCAGTTTCAAACAATGCCAAGGTTAAGGTTCTGTACATGTAAGCCCACTCAAAGCAGCACCTTAAAAATGGATTCCTGGGGTGCCTGGGTGGCTCAGTCGCTTAAGCGTCTGCTTTCAGAGCTCAGGTCATTATCCCAGGGCCCTGGGATCAAGTCCTGCATTAGGCAATCTGCTCAGTGGGGAAGCCTGCTTCTCCCTCCTCTCCCTCTGCCTGATGCTCCCCCTGCTTGGGCTCTCTCTCTCTACCAAATAAACAAATAAAATCTTAAAAACAAAAACAAAAACAAAACTGGATTCCATACACAGACCTCTCATGGGAAAGAATTCTAAATGGATACCTCATTCTTGAAAATAACCAGAATGACCCAGCACTGAAACAGGGGATAAAAGAATATGAATGGACAAAAAGCAATACATAAAGCTCAAAACACAGACGGTAGAATGTTTTATATTGAGCTGTTTCCACCTAAAACTAAGCTAACAATCTCTTAACCATTCTCCCTCTAGATAGTTCCACGAGGCCCCAAACGGACTGGAAAACAGGATGGAATAAATTTACTCTACAGGGACATGAATCAAGTTGCATAAACTTTACAAAAATACTGTGCTAGTATTTGCCCTCAGGGCACAGACACGCCCATCTGGGTGTCCGTCCCTGATATTTCCATCCTGGGCTCCAGCCCCCACCCCTTTACTGCCAAAAGTAGCAGAAGCCTTCAGAAAAGAAAAGAGCTAAAGTCACTTTGAAAGGTTGGAGATGTGCTAATCGCAACTCATCCCAGCCAAGAAGTCAGCCTCTCCCAACGGGACCTTCCTGCCAGCTTCGTTCCTGCCAAGGAGTCTGCAGCCAGGGGCAGCCTGGCCAGAGAAACCCAATCCTCACCACCAGCAGCCCTCGCCATAATTTTATCTCAAGGAAGCTCAGAAAAATGCCCTCCAGCCGTCCCCCCCCCCCAAAAAAAAAGCATTATCCCATCTGTCCCTAAACCAGGCGAGTGACCTGGGAAGCTCCTATTCCATTCTTGTTTTCCCTGGTTTTCTTTCACCATTTCCCAGCTCAGAGCCCTCCAAAGGCTCCTTCCAGCTTTAAAATCCCCTGCCTGAAAGATTTTAAGCCGAGGGGCCATTCCTGGGTTATATTAGGTACAGTAGCCCGGCGTCTCTAGAAACCAAGATACAATGTATTTTTATGGAGCCTAGTCAGCCAGGGCTTTAGGACTTGGTCAGATGGAGTCGGAAGATTAATGAAAGGAAACTGCCCAGCCTCTAAAAAACCTTTACAAAGGCATGCCAAAATGCTAATCAGAGTAACAGGGTTTAGGAACATTTGAATGCAAATACTGTATCTTGTGGCTGCCATTGTTACATTTATTTGTTTGCGGTCTTCCACGTGCTGGGAGCTGGGAATACAGAAAGACAGTTCTTTGATGTCAACAGTCTCGGGGATAGGGGGAGAGTAACACCACTGTCCAGGTGGCCAGGGCCACTGGAGGCCAGAGGAGTAAGCCAGACCACAGCGAGTTCTAGTCTCTGCTTGGCCACTCCTGAGATGACAAGAACGGGAACGGCGTAAGTCTGTGTCCTCATACGTACATACGTAAGCCTGAGGAGTAAGGCTCTCCTGCCTGGCCCCCAGCAGCTGCTAGGAGTACTGATGCGCCGGCCCCTTCAACCACCTCATTCCTAGTCCCCTGGCCGCTGCCATCCCCAGGCTTCTCGTCCTGAGGAATTGCCAAGAGTCCCACAGGGCTTCAGAATTTTCTAAATACTTCTGCCCCCATTCCTCCTCACCCCATTCACTCTGATGGGGCCTGGCAGGCAGTCCTCCTGTTTCCACTTTACAGATTGGTAGACTCACTGCCAGGAGCCATGCCCAGGTCACACAGTCAGCCTCCAGATGGGATGATCCCAAGCTCATGCGAGGCATCACTCGCCTGCGCACTGAGTCCACGGGTTAAGGTGATTCACTGTGGCAGGGGAGGGAGAAGGCCCCATTTAAGCCCTGCGGTCTCTGTAATTTACTGACTAAAGCTATGTTCTTACCTTTTGAGATAATCTTTGTAAACACTCCCCACAGCTCACATGTTCGTAGATTTCCTCTTAAGGAGGAAATGGTCCAGAGGACCTCTTCCCCCTAATTCTGTAACATCAGAAACCTGAGTAATGACTTGGGTATTTATTACCCTATTCCCTCTAAGATGACACAATTGATTTAACAGGTGTTTCAAAAGAAAAAAATTAAAGAAAAAGTACAAAGTACCCTCAGACTGCCAAGGGCGTGCTGAGGAGAGAGGGAGTTAAAATGTGGTACACGTCTCTCAGGTCTGAGGAAGCATAGTAAAGGACTTCCTTTCCTTTGTGCAAAAGGTGTGGGCCGGAGTTCGAGGGCGTAGACGTCCACAGGCCCTTCCAGCTCCCGGCAGCCACTCTGGGTTAATTATTAGCAGTGGGAGAACAGGAGTAGGTCACCTCATTTCCGGAGGGCAGGCCCTCAGTATGGCCTGGGCCTCTCCAAACCATGACCAATAGCTCTCCTTCCACGGAGATCCTGAGAGCAACAGGCCAGTCTCAAACCCAGCTCCGTTCCATTTCCCTTCCCACACCCCTGCCTCGAGGGAGCCCCGAACTCGGAGGACACCTGATGGACGCCCAGGTTCACTGCAGCCCTTGGACAGCAGGGCTTCTAAGGCAACTTGAGTCCAACTAGACTCTTACCCCTTCACCTGCACGGTGGGGCCCTAAGCCCAGGATCTCATGAGGACAGCCATGGGGCATCCGAGGTGTGCCAGGGGCCTGGGTCCCCAGGCGGATCTCGGACAGCCAGATGGCACTGAGCGAGCTGTGGGAGGTACGCAGGCCGTGCAGAATTCAGCTCCACGGCTGTGAAGGACAAGCTGGCCCCCATCGCCCACAGCTGGCTCACCTGGGAGGGGAAGGAGAGGCCGGTAATGTCGAGGAGCTGCCCCGCAGGGTAGGCTCAGATCCACGCACATCAGAGAAAACAAGCAGCTGACAGTGTTGTCCTGAGCGGGCACTTTTTTTTTTTTTTTTAAGTTGTCCTTGTTCCCATTATCCCACTGTCAAACATCTGTCCAGGTATTTCAGACACGTCACTGGCATTTCTTAGGTGCAGTTGACAATGTTCGCCCTGGTGCGGTCATAACCACGGCTCGGGGTCTGAGTGACCTCCAGTTTGTGGGACTCCAGCTTCCAAAAGAACTCCTGGTATGTGTGAAAGGGAAGGAGGAGCATGTGACCACAGGCAGCCATGAAGGTCAGGGAAGTGGGGCCCAGTGGAGCCCTGCTTTAGGGCAAAAGCACCAAAGATATGTGGCAGCAAGGTGACAGGAAGGGGCTAGACGCCCACCCCCGCGCTGCAGGGAAACGGCAAAACAGACGAGCAGGTAATTGATGAGGATTTGCACAAAACCACCAGATTTACTCTTTTCCGTATTTTCTACCAGACAGAACAATCTTTTTACACTTGGTAAAGATAGAATTTAAGGGCACGGGAAGGCATCTCCCACGACCACACTGCACACCTGTCCCCTCATTTGACATCCACGTCAAAAGAGAATCAGGCTAAAGGCAGCCAGGACCAAGCCGAGGGAAATCAGAGGGAATCAAACAGAGTGGGGGCGCCTGGGTGGCTCAGTGGGTTAAGCTGCTGCCTTCGGCTCAGGTCATGATCCCGGGGTCCTGGGATCGAGTCCCGCGTCGGGCTCTCTGCTCAGCAGGGAGCCTGCTTCCTCCTCTCTCTCTCTGCCTGCCTCTCTGCCTACTTGTGATCTCTGTCAAATAAGTAAATGAAGTCTTTAAAAAAAAAAAAAAAAAAGAATATAAATTCTTAAAAAAAAAAAAAACAAAAAACCGGAGTGGCTCCTGGCAGTCGTGTTCCCAAACCTTACCACCTCACCTGGCTTCCCTGCGTCTTTCTTGCGCCAAAACAAACAGAACACAGAATTTGCCATTTTAACCATTTTAAAGCCTACAACTCAGGGGCATTAATTACATTCACAATGTTGTGCAACCAATCACTATTTCCAGAACTTTTCTGTCACTCCAAACAGAAACTCTGTACCCATTAAGCAATAACTTGTCATTCCTTTCCTCCCCCAATCTCTAGCAACCTCGTCTCTATGAATTTACCTCTTCTAGATATTTCACACACGTAGAACTAGACAACACTTGTCCTTTCGTGTCTGGCTTCCTTCACTCAGCACAGTATCTTCAAGGTTCCTCCAAGCTGGAGCAGGTATCAAAATCCCATTCCTTTTTAGGGCTAGGTGATAATACACCATCGTACAGAGAAACCACATTTTGTTCAGCTATTTGCGGGACACTGGGTTTCCCATGTAGCTACTATGAGCAGTGTTGCAATTACCATCTCTGTACAAGCATTTATTTGAGCTTGGTTTCAATTATTTGGGGCATATGCCTAGGAGTGGAATTGCTGGGACATGGTAATTCTAGGTCTATAGCTTCTTGACGAAACCAGACTTTTCTACGGAGGCCACAGCATGTCACATCCCCATCAGCACGGGAAGAGGGTTCTAGTCACTCTACATCTGCACCCATACTTTCTACTCCTTTTGATCCCAGCAGGTGGGAAGTGACAGCTCATCATGGCTGGGATTCCCATTTCCCTGATGACTAAAGTCGAGGATCTTTTCATGTGCTTACTGGCCACGTGTGGATCTTCAGAGACATGTCTATTTAAAGTCCTCTGCCCATAGTTTTAATTGGGTTATCTTAATTTAGGTTGAGTTAAAGAAGTTCTTTATATACCCTGAATAAGCCTTTACCAGATAGAGGATTTGCAAGTATTTTCTCCTAATCTGTAGGTTGTCTTTTCTTTCTTGATAATTTCCGTTGATGTGCAAAAGTTTTTAATTTTGATGAAGTACAAATTATCTACTTTTCTTTTGCTCATGCTTTCTTCTATCTAAGAATCCACTGCGAACCTCAAGGCCATGGAGTTATACTTCTTCTTTTAATCCCTACAAGGTTTATGACTTTGGCTCATATATTAGATCACTGATCCATTCTGAGTTAATTTTTGTATATGGTGTGAGGTAGGGTTGCCCTGGCCTTTCTGACCAGGCTCCCTCCCCATCATAATCCTCTGGCAGGACTAGCATTGCTGCAATACACAGTGAACTTCATGGCAGAATCTGGGTCTCTTGAAAATCACCAGTGTGGTGCAGGCAACCCAGGGCCTGGTATCATTAGGTGGTTGATAACTGCCAGATGGATGGATGGTTGAATGGATAAGCTATTGGGGCAGGGGAGGGAAGGCATGCTCCATCCCCATATGCCTACCATTACTACAAGCATCCACAGCTGGCTGAGCAACTCCTGTTTGCAACAAATAAATCTGAAAGGCTATACTTAACTAAATATGTACTGGAGCACCTGGGTGGCTCACTTGGATGGGCATCCAATTCTCCGTTTTAGCTCAGGTCATGATCTCATGGGTTGTGGGATCAAGCCCACGTGTTGGGCTCCGTGCTCAGCGATGAGTCTGCCTCAACATTCTCTCCCTCTGCCCTTCCCCCCCCTTGTGCTTGCACACTTGCACGCTATCTTAGAAAGAACTAAGTACCTATCAACAATTTCATTTACACACTCCAATCAGTTAACTTAAAATGACCAAGATTTAACTAGTGCACTGAACTAATGGCACTTAATTGAGTCCTAACCCTGGAAAGCTCCTCGTTTCCTTACCAATCTCCTAGCTCAAGTCCCTCATTGCACAGAAGGGGAGACCCAAAGGGCCAATGAAAGCTAGGACTTCCCAAAGTCTGGGTTTCAACTCCCAGGGCTTTTCCCCACCAAATATAGGCCTTAGGATCTCCCACTGTAGATAAGCAACAAAAAGGTTAGTCTGAATTGCTTCAAATGTCAGGAAAGGCTGTGTGGCTCCCTAGCCTCCTAATGGGGGGAAAAAAAAAATGAACCCTGGGTCCTAGATCTCATTAAGCTACAAGGCCCATCTCTTGCCCTCCTAGTGCAGTACCCCTTACTGCTCTCACTCCAACCCCCTGCCCGCCCATCCTACCGCTGAAGCCTGCTTCCCTCAGACATCCTCCACCCTCGCTCTCTCCACGGGTCTGCTTAAATTTTACCTGTCGGTGAGGTCTTCCTGCCACTCCGTCTCCCTCACTCTAGATTTCTCCTTACCACTTATCACTGCTGGACATGTTAAGTATTTATTGTCTCCTCCCAATTCCCACATCCTCACATCCTCACCTCCTACAAGAATGGTGGTTCCTTAAAAGTCAGGGGCTTCATTAGTTCACGGTTACCCCTCACCCCTGGAGTAGAACCTAGCACACATGAGGCACTCAACAGGAGCCTGTGGGATGCATGAATAGAAGGTAAAATGCCGCTAAGCGTCACAGAAGGAAAGGCAGGTACCTCCACACTCGTGGTGAGCATGACCGGACCCTGCAGCCACACGGGCCTGCAAGCTTCCTTCTGGACCCACCGGCCATCCCTGCTTAGCGGGGCAGGCAGGGCGGAGTCGTCTCGTGTGATCAAATACTCCCACACGTCTCAGTCTAGCCGGAGAGGCCAGCAGCGGCCCCTCTGCTGACCTGGCCACAGGAATGGAGTCTTGCCCCACAGGAGCTCAAGAAACGCTTGGGAGGGGCGCCTGGGTGGCTCAGTGGGTTAAGCCTCTGCCTTCGGCCTACGGTTTCAGGATCCTGGGATCGAGCCCCAAATCGGGCTCTCTGCTCGGCAGGGAGCCTGCTTCCCCCTCTCTCTCTCTGCCTGCCCCTCTGCCTACTTGTGATCTCTCTGTCAAATAAATAAAATCTTAAAAAAAAAAAAAAAAGAAATGCTTGTGAAATGCACACAGCAATGAATGAACAAACAACTAATGTCCACAGGGCTCACGCCCGCGCTTTCAGGAGGCTTGTGTCAGTGGTAAGAGATCATCCCAACAAAGCTGGGAGGTGGCCTGACGAACTCCATTCCTAGGAACCCACCGTTAGGATACATCCAGACATGAACCGAAGTCAGCGGCAGAGATTTTCCTCCCAACCACGCTTCACGTGGACAATTACAAACCCCAAAAGCTGATTTCCAACTGTAGAGGGCTAGTTAAATAAGTCACAAAATAGCCCCCGAAGCCCATGAAGACTTCACAATGACACACTGACGTGATGGGAAATGTGAGAATATTAAGCAAAAAAGCTGGTTGTAAAATTGTATCTACTGAGAACACAACTATTTAATTATAAAGGAACTCGAGACCATAAATATAATCGCTAGTTTCTCCTATCCTTTCAAACTTTCTGTATTTCCTAAATTATAGTGAGCAATAACGAGTCTGAAGAAAATCAAACTGATAGAACTTAAAAAAAAAAAAAAAAAGCGGTCAACGGATACTTCACTGGCCCCCAGGATGTGTAACTACTTAAACTTCCGTCTGGCCACCTCCTCCTCGCTCCTTTCGGCATTCACCCCACCCTGCTTCTTCCTCTTCCTCTGGCCTGCCCCCAACTGCCCTCCCAACATCCCCCCACTAGTCAGCCACACCAGCAACCACTCCTCCCCCAGAAAATCCCATTCCAAGCCTGAGCCGCCCCACCCAACACTCCCCGGGCTCACAAACCCCAAGCTCGCTCCTCTACTTCCCAGCACTGGGGGCTTTGAGCAAGTTACTGAACCTCTCTGAGACACCATTTCCAGCTCAGGAAAATGAGGCTGGCCCCAACTCATGGGAGCCTCTGAAGGTCCAGGGAGCTGAAGGATGCCCACCTTGCAGGGCCCCCCACCCCACAGGGCCCTTCTGTGGGGAGGGCCAACGTGCTGCGAGTTTGCTCTAGCCCTGCCATGTGTTGAGTCTGAGTCTGCGGCTCCTACCCAGGCTCCTGAAGCTGAAGTTCTTTATCTTCTCTCTGCCTGGGTCTGGGCACCTGTCCTCTCCTGAAGGGAGAAGAAAAGCAGGTTTGCTCTCGGATCTCAGATCAACACAGTGGTTGCTTGGCTGAAATTCCTATTCCCCCTGGCGGGAAGCCTCGGCTCCCACACAGTCCTGCTCTCAGAGCTGATGCCCAAATCCCCAGCAGCTACCCCTCTCGAGGCCACATCTATCTTCAGAAGACATTCCCGGTATTTTACTTAAGGTCCTGAGGACTCCTTAAGTCCTCGTCTTCCCTTGTCCACACCAACATTATCCCATTGTCTCAGCTCAGTGTTTGCTTCTCCTGCTCTTTCAGTGACTGGGGGTCACACATTCTTTCTTCGTGAACATTCTGCATTCAACCCTCTCTAATCCCGGAGGCATTTAATGAGCCCCACCTGTGGCCACGCTCCACAGCAGGTGCTGGGGTTCAGGTGAGGAAGAGGCTGTCTCAGCTCCCCCTGCTCTCTGGAACTCATAGGCTGGTCGCAGACAGAAACGCATGAATAATCAAATAATCACCTTTTGCTGCGGTGAGTGCGGTGTGCCCCTGGCTGCTGGGGCCTTGTCCACGCTGTGACCAGAGCTCAGCCTGGGTCAGAAACAGCCTCTGAGGGGATTCTTATGGCAAAGCTAGACCTTGAAGGATGAACTACCAAACAACAAGAGCAAATCGCTCAGTACTTATCCCAAAGCTCTCAGGCTCCCCCACTGCCCCTCCTCCACCATCACCCACTCCCTGATTCCAACCGGGCTGCCAGTCTCCGGACACCTGAGTGCCCCTGCCACCCCAGGGGGCTCCACGGAACTGAACAGAAAGGGCTGCGGCTGTGCGTATCTCCTTTCTCTATGTGCTCTTCTCCACGAGCCGCCCCCCTATGCCGTCACGTTCTAGGCCGATGCCACCTGAGCGTGGTTTCCAGGCGGCTGGCATCAGCATCACCTGAGTGCTTGTCAGAAATGCGGACCCTCAGGCCCCACCCCAGACCTACAAGATCTGAATCTGCTCCTATGCACGTTGAAGTCTGAGGGACGCCACTTTCCGCAGTCCAACCTCCCAATGGTCTTCAGCTTCTCCTTGTCACGGCAGCCACCTACCATCTTTAACATCCACGCAATGAGTGGACACCCAACCCCCGTAGCGTCTGCCTTCTCAGCCGCAGGGGCCTCCACGTCCACCCCCAAGGCGGCACCCTCTCAGCCCCACCTTGCCCAGGGTGACGAGCTTGCACGGCACAGGTCTCTCCAGCTGAGACCTCTGGCTCCACCTGTGGGAGGATGTCCCCATGGTCCTTCTGTCAGCTTACTGAGGACGGCCGCCAGCCAGTGAAAACCGGCAGCTCCTAAGTAATCATTACGGGCCACCAGGACAAGCACTGCCCCGGACCTAGTGGGCTGGAGGAACTTGTCATTCCCAGTATGGAGATGAGGAAACCTGAGCAGCTCAACGAGGGCAGGGGTTAGTGGGAGTGGGGTGCAGAGAGGACCCAAGCTTACAACCTGCACCAAGAAATAACAAGGAGCCCCACAGGCTTGAAGAGAAAACTCTGGAAGGGGGCTTACAGCTGAGGCAGCCCATTTGCACTGGGCCAGGACCTAGAAAGGAGGAAAAGTAGGAGAACAAGTGGGAGAGGCAGGTGGAGGCCAGGTCACGAAACACTTCATTGACCACAGAGCTCAGACTTACTGGGTGAAAGGAAGGTAACAACATTTTGGAGCAGGCTGGTCAAAAATGCCTACATCCTTCCTACTACCCAAGCCCCCATGATCCTGACTCTTTGCCTTGTGGTACTTGCTTCCCTGACCCTCCTGGTATGGCAAACACAGCCAGCCTCTCCCAGCTACCCTGGCTGCATCTTCCTGCCTGCTTACCCTCAGCCCTCCACGACCTCCTCCCTCCCCTCCCAGGCTTAAGCCCAGCTCCTGGGAAACCTCCACCAGCACGTTTCTGCCAGCTGGCTGCCAGGAACAAGGGCCAGCTGCCAGGAATCCCTTCCCTCCTTTTACAATGGACAGCACCTTCCCCAGGAGGACCGGGGACATTGGCGCCCCTTCCAACCTGGGCGTGGCACATCCAACCATCTAACCATGTTTCCACAATCAGCTCCTGTTAGAGGAAGACCCAGACTCCTCCCCTTCAGCCAACATCCTAAAGGGAGTCAGGCCGGGCCCTGCGGATGGAGCTGATTAAGAGCCAGTCTCTGCCCTGCAGAAGCTCCTAAGAGAGAGCCCTGATCCTGAGTACGTGCCTCTTTATGGGGAAAACATTTTTGTGACCTCTGTAGAGTCACGCACTTGACCTGTTTGGTGATCTTAAAAAGAGTAGCCTTTCTTAGTCTTCTAAAATGTCTTTAAGTGGCGAGTCATCCCTGCAACTGTGAGTCAGCCTTTATGATTGAAAAAAGTTCAGATTAACTGTATACAAAACAGTAAAACTATCCCACAACATTAAAAATTTCTTGCATTATTTATAGATTGAAAATACGTCGGTAGAACTTTTATTTGTGAGGTGCAGATCTGTTCTACAGTCTGGCTTCTCAATGTCTCAACACCACCCAGGAGCTTGCAGACTGCAGGCCCACCCCAGACACCCTAGAAGAACATAAAGGCTTGGGAAGCCCTGGCTTAGAGCATATGGCTTGTGGGGTTGGGGTTAGAGACAGGGGGAAGCAAGGCCAGATGGAATCCGTGGGGAACAGGGTGATCTTAGGTGCTTTCGTATGGAATGTTTCTGGGCAGGAATATGAAGGAAGTATAGGTGTGAGGGGCCACCGGAGGGGGCGGGGATAGGGGATAGAAAGGCAAAGGCAAATGGGACAAGCAGAGACAAACCCGGTTTTAGCAGGAGTGGGGGTGGTTGGGGGAGGGGTGGAAAGGAAGGTCTGAGGTGTGATGGGGCAGGATCTGTCTAGTGCAGGTATGCAGGTGAGTGAAGGATGACCCTGGGTTTCTAAGCTGGAAGACTTGTCACTTACGAAGAGGGTGTTTTTAAGGAAGGAGGGACCTGTGGGGGGTGGGAGGGGCCTGGGTGGCTCAGATGGTTAAGCATCTGCCTTCGGCTTAGGTCATGATCTCCAGGTCCTAAGATCGAGCCCCATGTCGGGCTCCCAGCTCAGCAGGGAGCCTGCTTCTCCTTCTACCTCTGCCTGCTGCTCCCCCTGCTTGTGCTCCCTCTGTATCTCTCAAATGGAATAAATAAAATCTTAAAAAAAAAAAAAAAAAAGGAGGGACCCAGGGATGTTCAGATGTGATTAAACATATGACCCAAATCGCCCAGAGATGATCAGGCCCTGTGAGCCCCTGAAAATGGCATCAGGGGATTCTACCCAGGAAAGCGTGCAGAATGATAAGAACAGAGGATAAAGGAAAAAGAATGAGCCATGGTAGGGGTGGGGGTGAGTTGTGGAACCACATCATAGAAGCCCTGGTATGGGGGGGCAATCGGCCCGCAGCACAGAGACCCAGTGGGCTGAGATAGCAGAACCGGCCGCTGGTCTTGACAAGCGAGCAGTTTCTGACTATCGCGGTGAGGGCAGTGTTGGTCAAGGGGTCAGTGTTGGTGGGGAACGCTGAGGTAGCTTAAACACCCTGCCTGGGGTGGCAAGTCCCAATCAGTCAAAGTGATGTCTTTCTGTACAAGCATGTTCACAGCAGCATTACCTGCAAGGGGCAAAAGGTGGAAGCAATTTGTGTCTGCTGACAGGTGCACGATAAACAAAATGCGGTGCGCACACCTTCAACAGAACAGGACTCCTCCCTGAAAAGGAAAGATATTCCCACACCTGCTCCAACACGGCTGAACTTGGGGACGGGACATCATGCTAAGCAAAATAAACCGGTCATGAGATGACAGATCCTATATGAGTCCATGTATGTGAGGTCACGAATCCTCTAACACACAGAGACAAAGTCGGAGGGTGGTTGAGGTGAGCTGAGAAGTTAGTGTTTGATGGGTACAGAGCTCTGGTTTTGTAAGATGAAGAGTTCTGCCGTGCATGGGGGGTGATGGTGCCACACCAGCGTGACCGTACCTAAGGCCACTGAGCTGGACACTTATGTCCATTTTACTGCAATTTAGAACAATTATGGCTTTCATTATAGGCAGAGAAAATCTGAACTCCCAGAACCGAGCAGGTCTGTGTTGAGAGGTGAGATCAAATCTTTCTCAGCGGCCATAGAGGACTCCTCCGGCTGGCCTGGCAGTGGAACTGGGAAGGGAGTAACTGGGTAGTGACCTAAAGGTGAGGCTGGGCTCGGAGAAGGCTTTTTCCCCAGGTGATAGGAGGACACCCTTCGGCTCTAAGTGGAGAGTCGAGCCTGAGCCAAAGAAACACTCATTTTCTCAGACAGGAGGAGAGGAAGAAAGAGGAGAGGAGCCAGAATGTGAAGGACAGGGCAGGGAAGGGGATGGCGCTTCAGGATCTCGGGGCCACAGGCCCTCTGGAGAGCCAAGGCGAGGATAGGTAGGAGACCTGGAGAGAGTGGGATGGTCAGGTTGGCTGGTGTGGGAGTAGAAGGGGAAAGCTCGCTGCAGGGCTGGCTGGCGGACCGGTGGGGGTGGCAGGGGAGGGTAGGAGAGGACGCCGGAGGAGACAAGCTGGTTGCAAAGCACAGGGCACTTGTCTGAAACGACCATGGAGTCTGAGGTAGCGGTACTCAAAGGAAGGTCCCAGGTCTCGGGAGCAGCGGCAGCACCTGGGGCCTTGTTAGAAATGCAAGTTTGCAGGCCCCACCTGAGTCTGATTCAGACCCATGGAATCAGAAACTCTGGGAGTGGGGCCCAGCAGCCCAAGTTTGAACAGGTGATTCTGATGTGATAAAATCGGAGACACCCTAGTATATACGACAGAAATTCAGTGGAAGACACAGACCATTTTCCATATGAAAACAGAAAGAGAAAATCAGCCTAGCAACTTCCACATAAGAGAGCCAGAAATGCAGAACGGGCTTCAACGCCAATACAAGTGCTTTCTGCAGCAAACAAACTTTCTGTTCACAAGACAAAGATGCCGTCCGTCTCACCCACTTCCTCAGATAAGATCTAGAAGACACACCTACAGTCTGGGGTGGAAATGTGGGGACTTGTCCATGCCCTCCAACTGGTTATGTGAGCCATGGAGCCCGCCACAGGCCTTTCAGGGACTCAGTTTACCCATCTATAAACTAGGGAGCTGGGAACACTGCTTCTGAGGTCTCTTCCAGTTCTGACACCGTGTGATTCCTTCTGTCCTACAGGAAACGTGACCTCAGACTAGGTGCTTTCGCGTAGCCATGCCTGGGCTGGGGAGAAAGAATATCTCTAACTGGTAAGACATCATATCACAGTTAACTGGAAAACCTTTCCAAAGTTCAGTAAGTGCTACTATGTTGCATTAGAAGAACGAGAACACTTCCTCACCAACTGGTCTTTGCCATTAAAAGACCCAGCCATTGCCATGCTGGGTCTGCCATTAAAGCGACCCATGCCTAGAGTTATAAAAATACTGTACTGTCGGGGCACCTGGGTGGCTCAGTGGGTTAAGCCTCTGCCTCCGGCTCAGGTCATGATCCCAGGGTCCTGGGATCGAGCCCCGCATCGGGCTCTCTGCTCAGCAAGGAGCCTGCTTCCTCCTCTCTCCCTGCCTGCCTCTCTGCCTACTTGTGATCTCTGTCTGTCAAATAAATAAATAAAATCTTTAAAAAAAAAAAAACAACTATCCTGGCCTGGCCTGTGGTCATGAAGTCCACATGACTGGGACTGCCCAGAGAACATCACCAAACCTTCATGCTTTTATTCTATGATACTTTTTAATCCAGGAAGGTGGGGTTTGTTATTTTTTTGCTAGGCAGAAAAGGAGTTAAAAGAACTGTACCATACGGCCCCCCGAGCCTGCCCCCTCTGACCCAAGTATCTGGGGACATGGCATTGCAAGTCTAGGCTTCCTGATAAATGGCCTTGTGTTGACCTTGTTACCGGAATCCCTAGACACTGGTTTCCTGCCTGGCTTCTCTGCATCCAACTCCCTGTCTACACCTCCTGGTCATCCAATGCTCATCCTTTTGTGCCTGGGTCCCCAGCGCCACCTGCTTCCCTGCCTCTGCCAAAGGCCAGTCACTTGGTTCTGATCTCAGAACGAGGGTGGTGAGAGGGACGGGGGTGTTTGTGCAGGAAGGAGAGTGGAAGTGTGAGCACGAGGAGAAAAAAGATAAGGTCTAGGGAGCCTCTAGTCTCCTGTCCCACCTCGATTACACACCCTGGCTCTTAAATTCCATTGGAATTTATCAGTGGGAAACACAGCTGGCTTGTTGGGCCCCCTTGTGCATCTATCACAGACCCAGTCCCTGCTTCTCCATCCAGCCCCAGTATGTAAATGACCTTCTGGGCTCTCCTAGTAGGCAGGAAGGTGCAGGGGAGGGGAGGGGAGAGCCAAAATAAGGATGGTGTAGCAGCAGCAAATTTCAGTGGGGGCAAGGGAGATGTGACCGACTGAAGATATTAGAGCCTTGAACGGGGGTGGGACAGGCAGTGCCAAGGTTAGTCTCCTCCCTATCCAGGCAGAGGATCCCCAGTGCTAGAGTTTTGCAGGCTGATCTCCAACTCAGAGTCACATCTGGGTAGGGTGACCACACTGCCTGACTTGCCTCGGGCAGTTCCAGTTGAGGCTAGTTCATGAGATACAATTATTAATAGCCCCACGTTTATCTCAAAATGTTCTGGTTTAAGTGATGAATTTTCATCGCTTTATTCTTGGGGCCCTAAGCCTGCAAAGTAGGAGTTGCAGACAGAGAACGGTGCTGAGCACTAGGAAGGAGAGACCTCCTGGCTGAGTCTCGCCCCTCCTCAAATGCTCCATTCTCCTCTCCAGCACCCCTGCCAATCCATCACCCAGGTCTGCTTGTACACCTTCAGGGACAGCAGGCTCACTAGCCCCCAATGAAGCCTCCTCTCTGGGGAAAGCTGTGTTATAAAAATAGCATGATTCAGGGGCACCTGGGTGGCTCAGTCGTTAAGCATCTGCCTTCGGCTCGGGTCATGATCCCAGGGTCCTGGGATCGAGCCCTGCATCCGGCTCCCTGCTCAGCGGGAAGCCTGCTTCTCCCTCTCCCACTCCCCCTGCTTGTGTTCCCTCTCTCGCTTGTCTCTCTCTGTCAAATAATAAAATCTTTTAAAAAAAAATAGCATGATTCAAACCTATAGACAATATGACGGTAACTAACAAGATCCTTCAGCAAGGAAAGGAGTAGCAGTGGGGGAAACTAGAAAATCTGCTTTTCCCTTCCCCTCCTTCCATCTTATGGTATCTCCATTCAATAAATATTTACTGAGTGCATCTGATGTTCCAGTGGAACTGGGGACACAATGGTGAGTTAAAACAGACTCAAGTTGAAGGGCATTTCTATATAATAATGGGCCTGTGCTTTCCAAAAATGTCAAGGTCATAAAGGACAAAGAAAGGCTAAGTAAGGGTTCCAGTTTAAAGGAGATTAAAGAGAAAGGATGACCTTATGAAATACACGATCTGGGGGTTTCTTTGCCACAAAGGACACTATCCAGACAACGGGCAAAAACCTGAGTAAGATCTATAGATTAGATAATTGTATTGTTTCAGTAATGACTTCTTGATTCTAAAAATTGTGCTGTAGTCATATAGAAGAATGTCATTGCCTTTAGGAAATACATTGAAGTATTCTGAGGGAAAGGGAGAATCTAAAAATAACCCTCAAATGACTCAAGAGAAAAATATATATACATAAAGAGCAGAATAAAATAAATGTGATAAAATGGTAACATTTGCGGAATCTGGGTGAAGGGTATATGAGAGTTTTTTGTTCTATTCTGAGAACCTTGCTGTAAGTCTGAATTAGGTCAAAATAAAAAGTTGGAAGAAAAAAATAAGCCTCAGAGAAAGGGTTTTTTTTTTCTTTGTTTTTTTTGGTTTTTTTTTTTTTTGAAAAGAAAGCCAGATCAACCCTGACTTCAGAGAGCTCCCCGTGTTGCTGGGGAGGTAGGTACTAATACAAATAATTACACTAATCAACTGCAAAACTGCAACTGTGAAAGGAGAGAGATCCGGAGGCATGAGCTTTTACAATAGGCCTTTTTACCTAAATCACGTGCAATCATGGGCTAACAACCAAAGCAGGAGTTCCCTTGTGGGCAGGGGGAGGGGACAAGTTTCCCGGCTCTCACAGCCCCTGTGGCAGGTAAGGCTGGCAGGGACCAAAGCCTGCTCACCCAGGCCCTGCAGGAGACGCCATCATCAGTCTATCCTTCTCTTCTCCAAGCGACAGGAGGTGTTTCTGGAAGACGCCCCTGCTGCACGGGACAGGCAGGTGAGAAGGCGTGTAGGGTCCACCACAGTGGTGGTGGTGAGTGTAGCCTCCAGCAGGAGCATCACTGAAGTTTCTTCTGCTCCCTGACACTCTAATTTTCTATAGCACGCATGTATGAATTTGATAAACAGCACCGAGGAGGGGGCTGGTGGGAGGAAAGCGGGCTCTGACTATCACATCCTATCTCCAGGCCCGATAGTGGTCAGGGTCAAGGGATGGCTGATGGAGCTGGCTGCTGCTTCACTTACAAGCACCTGGGGTCTAGACTCCACCTTAGGGAAGCAAAGTGCTGGGGGTCAGGTCTTTACACTCCACTCCCAGTCAGCCCAGTACCTTCATCATAGAGCATCCAGCTGGCCATGGTCCCTTTCTGGTCCTGGATCCTCCCCCTTGGAATATCCCTTTAGCTCTGAGAGCTGGGCCCCAGAGCCCTGTCCTCGTAGTGGGCCATTACTCACCCTCGGTGACTCTTGGCACTGAACACTAAACAAAGCATCTGTCTGGAGGGTCAGGGGCCTGACCACAAGCCGGGGGGCGGGGGGGAACCCTTTGCTGTGCCAAGTTCTGTCCTGGTGGGTTTTCATTCATTAGCTCTTTAAAAAGGTCCATTTAAAGGAAACAGGTTTCATTATTATCCTCATTTTACAGTGAAATGACTTGTCCGGGAAAAAGACTTGGGTTCACATCTCCTGCTTATGAACAACGTGCCTTTTGGGTGGTCACGCCATCTCTCTGAGCCTCGGTTTTTTTTTTTTTTTTTTTTCATCTTATCAGTAATGTGGGGCTGGTAGGAATTAACAAGATTCTGGGACTAGACAGTACTATTTATCCCTTTTTGAGGCACCAAGGGGCTCAGTACAGAAAATCCACTCCAAACTACACATCACTTAAATATTTACTAAAACCTGTGTATCCTAACAGTAAATCATGGGACCTGAATTTTCCACGACTATCCCCATTTCAAATCCTCTGCCCTAACTTTCCACATAAAGCATCAAACTGTCTCAAAAATTCCGCTCTCTCAGTATCCAAACAACACCTCCCAGGCCCTCCTCTTACACGAAGTAGCAGCACAAACATTCTTTCCCCAACAACAGATCCCAGTATTCGGTTCAGAAAATGTAGTCAGTGGAACCTTGCTGGCCCCCTGATGGAAAGAGGGTCATGGCAGCCAGTGCTCCATCCCAGCTCTAACTCGGCTGCTTCCCGGCACACAGTGGTAGGAGAGGCCATCCTGTGACCAGAGCATCGCCCACAGAGGGACACAGACTGGTGAGACGAGCTCTGCCCCCACCTACCCAGCAAGCTGCCAGTACCTAGGTAGGAAGCACAGCCAGAGGGCTGCTCCAAGATTGTAGGTAAATGGGTTAATATTTAGAAAGCACTCAGAACAGTGCCTGGCAGCCAGTAAGTGCCATAACAGTGTTTCATAACGAAATCCAAAGGCATCCCTGGCAGAAGGTGCTCATGCCTCAAAGACAACCCACCGGTATCACTTCTATCTGTGGAGAACAAGGAGAATGGCCACTTACCCCTGCCTTGAGTCTGGGGACATGGGGGAGAGTATACTGACTACAGGAGGCCGGACCTGGGGAAGAGTAACCACTCCTGATACACACATGGTCTCTGGGCCTTAGTGCCTGCTGTTCTGTCTGCTCCCCAAATACCATCTTTTCTCCCTTCAAGGCTGAATTCAAATGCCAACTACTCTTTATAGTGTTCCTTGACTCCCATCAGAATGAATGGTTGTCTCCTCTGGTCTCTCTTGCATCTGGCTTTACCCTCTTTTAAAGTAACTGTGAGACAGAGATGTAAGAGCCTCAAACATGTCCACACACATCATTATCTTCCCAATTCCACCATGCATCCTTCCAAGACATGGGTCTGACTTCCATCTCTGTAACCCTAGGGCCTGATACACCACGGCTCAGTAACTGTCTGAATTTGCTGTGAAATCTGTGTTCTCAGCTGGGTTTCACCTGGTGGGGCCAAAAGTACCTTCAGGTGCACACATAAGCAGAAGCTACTAGTTGCAAGATCTCGGGGTCTGGGAACCCATAACTAAATCAGATTTTAGCCAGGGGCCTACCAAAGCATTCCCTCTCATCCCTCTTGCAGGAGATGAAAGGAGACACCTGTGAGACCCGAGCAGGGTGGACGCTAACCTGATCCTGGCCCATCTCTAATAGAGTTGGTAAGAAGAGCCCAAGCTTGGGAAGCAACACCAGCAGGATGCCTTGCCTCCAACAGCCCATGAAGGCCAGGGCAAGTGCAGAGTGCCTTAGGCATTCCAGCCCCTGCAACAGACCTAGAAACAGATCAAGGGGATTGGCCTTGCTTTCCAGGAACCACTGCTGTCTGGTGGAAGGAAGCTTAGCACTGGGATCACGGCCAAAGTTGCAGGTCCCCTCCCAACCTACCACAAGCCCTGAGAGTTCAGTGGGGAGGTAGGGAGCCAGGCCTTCTTGCCCCTTCCAATCCCTAAAGCTAAACCCTATGGGTGGGTTATGTGCATCCTGGAAAACAGAATTCTTCTGGGCCTAGGCTGAGGGTTCAGAAGGTCACAGTTAGTCCCTCTTCCCAGGCTACCTTTGCTAGCTCAGTTTCTGCAAGAATGGGAGAGAACAGCACTGATAGTAAACCAGTTTAATTAAACCAATGTATGCAAACCCTCCCAGTTTCACAGTCAACAATCAAGTAGTTGGTCCCAATTCCCTAAGGCCAGTTACCAGCTGGGAACCCCAACTCTTTCAGGGGTAAGATTTGTCTCTGACCAGGTTCCTGCCACTTGCCTAAGGATAAGACCTACCAGAATTCTTCTCTATAAAAAAATGTGAAAGAAGAGGTCCAAAACAGGAGTGGTGAAGCAGTGAGATATCCTGAATTTGACTCTGTGTTAACTTAGGTTCTTTATTCTGCTCTGAGCTGTCCCTGAGGACCTGCCCCCACCTGGCAGGGAAGTTCCCCCAGGCATCCTGGGTTTGCTGGGATCCACTGGCCTACTCAGCATCCCCACCCAGAGCTGCACCTGATATACAGAAGCAGCTCAATAAATGCTTGCTGAACAGAAAGCCACTCGGAAAATGCCTTCAGTAACTTGACCTTTTACATTCCTCAGCTAATGCCTAATTTGCATATAAGAGCCCAGTTTTAGGAGATGGCAATTCACCAGAGACAACTCAGGATCAATACAGAGTATTAGGCATGTTTTATTCTACTCTACTTCTTCAAATCGGTATTCCATTAAGTGTACGTGGGGTTTATGGGAGCTCACTATAAACTAGAATATTTAACTAGAACGACCTACACTGTCAAATAATAGCTTACCGCTGTTAATTTTCAACTAGTCGATCTCAGAAAGGTTTCCAGCTTCCAGTCTGCTTTACGTGTTGATTTAATTGCCAGGAAAGTCGTCATCTGTTTGAAAGTCCCCGTACAATAAAGGGCAGCTTGATGCAGAAGAAAAAGACCTGCCCAAGGAAGCAGAAGACCTGAGATCTATCCCACCTGGGCCAATACTGTATGATAGGTTGTTCATGGTCTCAGTTTTCTCACTTGTAAAATGGGAATAACACTGGCCTCACAGGAGAGCTGTAAAAATTAAGTGAGTTCCATCCACTGGATGCACTCTGCACAGTTCTATAAGGCTCTGTGAAGGTTAGTTAAACACAAGATGAAATTCTGGACCAACAGCCTACTCAGGTAGGCTAATGACAGAAAGCAGGTGGTTATATTCTGCCCTCCAAGGGACACTTGGCAGGGGGCGGGGAGAGGGGGAGGACGGGACATTTTTGGTTGGCACAACTGAGGGAGAAGGATTGCTACTGGAATCTATCAGGTAAGACCAGAGATGCTGCTGAACATTTTGCAATGCATTGGACAGGCCCCACAACAAAAACCGATCCAACCCCAAATGTTAACAGTGCTGAGGTTAAGAAACCCTGATCTAAATAATCAGGAAAGCTTTTTCCAACAGAAATCCTTCTAACCAGGCTGTACTTCCTCCCATCATCTCTTTAAACATTTGCAAGATGGATCATCTTGCAAAACAGCTCTTTTGTAAGTAAAGCTGAACTATCAACTTCTGGAGTTTCTGAATGTATAAAACTGCTTTTAACTAAGATGCTCTCAGATTACAATTCGGCTAAATTGTTTTTCCAAAACCCTTGACTTCTGCAGTTCTCCAGGGCACAAAGACAGGGTCTGTCACTCTGCCACTAGGCCCTGAAGATGCTTTCGTAATTCTAATTTCCTGGTCAAATGGGAACCAGGAGGGTCTCTAAACGAATTAAATTCACATCACGCCAACTGCTCCCTTGCTTTGTGCCGGGCACGGAGCCAAACACCTCCACATAATTTATCCCACTTAATCCACCCAACCACCGAGCGAGGTGGGCATTATTACCGGCTGTTTGCAGGGGAGGAAACTGAAGATCAGAGAGGTTAAACAACTCGCCCAAGGTCACCAGCTGGGCAGGGGGAGCCCAACTTGAAAGGAGGTCTCCAGTTTCCAAGTCACAAGCTCTTTCCACCAGCTCGGAAAACCCAGGTGTCAAGTTGTCTCAACTTCCCATGAATTTTTAAGGCAACCGCAACTTCTCAGTAAGTTTAGGTTGCTGAAAATGGGAATTTCCGGGGGGCTGGCGTTCTCACATATACTCCCCCACTGCAGCTGTCTCACCGCAGGTACCTGATAAATCATTCCATATCGCCCGCGGAACGGGGAGGATTTATTGGCGCTGGAGTTCATGCCAGGCCCAGGAAATGCCATCTTTGAAAGGCGAGAGGCGGATTCGCCCTGGGAGCCGAGTAGGTCTGGCCGCCGCGCTTGGCTGGCTCCCCGCGGGCGGTGCGCCCCCTCGGCGCCCCGGGTTGGGGTCGTCGCGGTGCTGGGCCCTCCAGGGTCGCCGGCCACGTCCACCCCTGCCCGGGTCGGAGCGCACGCCCACGCCCCGCCGCCGCCGCGTCCCGGCCGCCCGCCCGGGACTGAGCCCCACCCCGCCCCGCTCGCTCCCTCCCGGCACGGCCCCGCCAGGTGAGCGCGCCCCGAGAGCCCCCTCCCCGCCCCGACGTGGCGTCGGGACCCCGGGGCCGCGGCGTCCACCAGCCCGCCCGCGCGCTCGCCGCGCGTTCGGGGACGAGTGGGGGCGGGGCGGCGCCGAGCGCGCCCCCAACCCCCGGTAGTCCCGCGCCCCGCCTTGGCCCGCTGGGGTCGCGCCCGCCCGTACCTGCAGCATCCGGGGGCGCGGGGCGCCCAGGTAGGTCGCGCGAGCGGGCGGCGCGGAAGCTCGCTCGCGGCGCGACCTGGCCGCCGTCTGAGCATGCCCAGTGCCGCCCGCGGGCGGCTCCCGCCGGCCGGGCTGGCCGCGACGGGCCCGCGCGCGGGGCGGGGGGCGGGCGCCGGGGCTGCCCTGCGGGGCGCCCCTGCTCCGCCCCGGTCTGGCGCGCTCGGACGCGCGGCCCAGGGCCACCGGGGCTCTGCTGCCCAGCTCCTGGCAGCCCCCAGTCCCTTCGCGCAGGCACGCAGGCATTCGTTCCGTAACCATTTATTGGGCACCTACTGTGTGCCGAGCCCTCAGTGATTTTATGCTGAGGAATGTCAAACAGACCACGTTCAACAAATCTTTAAAACGAGGACGGGTCCTGCTGACCTTCAGGCCAGTGCTCATCCCGTTCCACTAGTAAGTTTACCGGCTTAAACCGTCTTCCCCAAATTTCTTACCCGCCCTTACCCTCCTCCTCCCATCTGTGCTCTTGCTGTCTTCTTCCCCTCATCCGACGCCGGCCTTCCTGCAGCCCCATGAGCACCTTTATGTCCACCAAACTCTCAGTACTTGGCCACCCTCAAGACATTTGCACACGCCTTTAGGACTTCTCTGCCCAGTTTTTCAAGTGGCTGGCACCTTCCCGTTGTACCTATGTCCTTGTCTGAGAGGCTTGCGTCAGCACCTAACTACATTAACACCCTGTTCCTGGACATTCTCCATGTCCTCGTTTTATTCCTTCACATTTATCACTATCCATTAATTCATTTAACAAGTAATTATTGATCGTCTTCGGTTCTTCAGGCATGGTTTACAAATAGGCAAAACTCCTGTCCCCTGGTGGAATTTAGGGAAAGAGGGGCAAGCAACAGACAATAAACATGTAAATAAGCAAGCTATGTAGTATATTAGAAGATTATAAATCCTTAAAGGGAAAAAGACAGGGTAAGGAGACAAAAGTCTGGAGAGTACGGTCTTCAATGAGGTGGACTGATCAGCCGGTGAGAGTGACACTGAGAAGGTTCCAGCCCCACGGAGGGAACAGCTTTTGCAAAGACACTAAGGTACAATACTAGTTAGGCTTTGGCAAAGGACAGAGTAGTAGGAGATGAGGTCGGCAAGTGACTTTTCCTCTCATTTACATCTTGTGTATTCCCCTAGGGAATGGCTGGAGCTGTACAGCCCAGCCTGTCCTCACTGCAGTGTCCCAGCTCCTGCACGCCTGCACGTGGCACACAGTAAGTGCTCAAAAACTGTTTGTTGGATGGATCTGTGAATGGAGGGATGGACTGATGTCTGGAACCGTCCGGTCCCGACTAAGAGGCCCAGGTGGCTGGTCTGCCCAGGGGCATTCGGCGGCCGCCGGCAGCACCTGGCACCTCATCTAGGTCCTTGTCCCCGAGTTGCTTGTCCCTGGGGAGCGCCACTGCAAGCGGGCGCCGCCTGAGCGTCGCGTGGTGGTGGGGGGGGGGGGGGGGGGGGGGGGGGGGGGGGGGGGGGGGGGGGGGGGGGGGGGGGGGGGGGGGGGAGTTCCGACGGAGTCTAGGAGTCCCAGGAACAGGACCCGCCCCGAGCCCTGCCCGGCCCTTTGGTCGCTCGCAAAACCTGGAGCGGCGGCGCAGGTCCAGAGCCCCACTGAGACGGACGGGGAGTTCACTGGGCATGCTCGGAGCCGGGCGGGGCCCGAGTGCCAGGGGGGGAGGAGTCTCCCGGTGCGGCCGGCGACGCCCCCGCAGAGCCCGCGGAGCCCCGCCGGACGCTCAGCCCCCGCTTTGTTCCCGACGCTTTCTGCAGGGTCTGAGGGCCTTTTTTTCAAAGCTTAGTAAGAAAGCTGGTGATTCGGAGTCCTCCAAGGGCGTTCTCTGCCTTCTCCGCTGTGTGATCTGGACCAAGCACCATACCCTCTCTGTGCTTCCAATAACCCGAATACCCATCACTTGGATCTAGGCAGAATGTGGGGACTGAATGAAATAAAACACGTGAACATGTTTAATCCACTTTAAAGATCCGTTTTGTGAGTCCCTACCTCAGTTATCTGTCATCTGCAAACCAATTTGCCAAGTGCTAATATACGGAAACGTAAGTTAATGGACATGGGAATTCTTGGAGTTGTCTCAGTTTGCCTTCCACCACAAACTGGGCTTTTCTTTCCACACATGCAACAGTCGTGAGCTTAACAGTGTTCTAAGTTCGAACTCAAAAATATCTGCACATCTAAGGGGGAAAATACCTAAATCTTTTTTTTTTATTTTAAGATTTTATTTATTTGTCAGAGAGAGAGAGAGTACACACAAGCAGGCAGAGAGGCAGGCAGAGAGAGAGGAGGAAGCAGGCTCCCTGCCGAGCAAGGAGCCCCATGCGGGACTCGATTCCAGGACCCCAGGATCACGACCTGAGCCGAAGGCAGCGGCTTAACCACCCAGGCGTCCCAAGACCTAAATCTTTTAAAAACCATGCATTTCCATCACCATAACAGAAGCAGGAATAAAAGGAGAGAATAGTCCCTAAGCTGGAAACAAACGAACGCTCCCAAATAGTCAAAGAGTGGAATGATTAGCTAGTTATGTTTGTGGAAATAATAACTAGTTTATACTAAGCTAGGCCATAATGCAACAGGGGGAAACTTAAAATACAATGTTGCAGGGGTGGGGGGGACGGGGTCGAGAGGAAAACACAAATATGCTGCATAAAGATTATGTCCAATCTACGCGTTCACCCAGACTAGAAGGAAATGTGGGAAAATGTAAATAGTTCAGTTTTGGAGGGTAGTGTGGTTGGTTCCTCTTTTTAAGTTTATTACTAAAAAAATTTTTAAAAACCCAAAAAACAAAGTTGATCTATTACTGTCACACTGTTGTGTTTGCAATAATAAACATTAAAAGACCAAATTAAAAATTTGTGAAGTTTTGTGAAAGTTTAATCATAATAATAACAATAATTACTATTATTAAGCTCAAGTGTATCAAGTGCTTGATATATCTAGAATGCTTGTTTCTGGCTCAGTTTTACAGAAGAGGAAATAATCTAGAAGCCATCAGAACTAGTAAGATACAAGGTCAGGACTGAATACGGTTGGTCTGACCTCCAACCCAGGGTGTTGGGTTTTATAATACTGCCTCTCTGTGCGGTAGCTTACCATGTACTGATCAGAAGAGAAACCACCTATCATTTCATTTTGTCTTTTTTTGCCTTATTTTCTCTACCCTTTGATGTTTTTGTAGGCTGCAGATTGCTTTTAAATGTTCTGGTCTTCTGTTACTATTTTATTGTTGGAGCCAAAATGTTAAAGTCCATTCTTTTCCGCTATTGCACCTGGAGTGACATGATGTTATTAGCAATGGTGACAATTGATCTTCTGTCATAAGCTCCCTAACTTTATGGAAATGAAGCTTTTGGATGGACACATAACCTTCTTAGTCTGTGTGGTTGAACCCAGCCAAATCGAGAGCAAGAAGAGGCTTCGTTAGAGGGTAAGGCTATCCCAAGTCTCAGATGAGGAGGCCAGTCTGGACATAGATGATTCTCCCTGCATAATCATTTTGGAGTCAGAATCACAACATAATGAAACTGCCTGGTCCATGGACTCCTCAGAACTTTGTTGTGATGAAAAGATACAAGGCCGATAGTCCTGATGATGTTTGCCAAGAGAAATCTAGGGCCCTAAGAGCAGCCCTCCTGTTCATAACCAAAACCAGAAACAAACAAACAAAAACACCCAAAAACCCCCAGCTCCCTCTTTTAGTAGTGCTGGTCAACTGTTCCTGGCCCAGAAATCGCTAAACAACAAGAGACACACATACAGGGGCGCCTGGATGGCTCAGTGGGTTAAAGCCTCTGCTTTCTGCTCAGGTCGTGATCCCAGGGTCCTGGGATCAAGGCCCTCAGTGGGGAGCCTGCTTCCCTTCTCCTCTCTCTGCCTGCCTCTCTGCCTACTTGTGATCTCTTACTTGTGTCAAATAAATAAATAAAATCTTAACAACAAAAAAAGGAAACACACACACAAAACCAAAGAGGGTCATTTCGTTGGAGAGGAAGATATGTCACAAACCCAATAGCATCACTGGTAATGGGCCAGATTCAGGCAAAAGGAATGCGAGATGCCTAGCTCTCTAATACACAGTTATTAGTGTATTCCCAGAAGCTGCTGGGTTCAGAAGAAAATCTGGTGCCCAGCCCCAGACACAGGCAATTGGCTGGGGGCATTTACAGGAAGAGTTTCCTGGAAGGATCACTGAGGATCCACATTCACATCAAGACTCAGGAAGTCTGGGCACCATGTGGATTGTTTCAGAGCAGGGCTCCCAGCTGAGATGCTAATGCTCATCGATTATTTGTATGTTAATGCAAACTCCGGAAGGGCCAAAGCCTCAGCAAATACAGGGGCAAGTGGTGCTGTTACAATGACAAGGGAGAAGAATACAGGGTAAAATTCTATACATAGTGTGGCTTCCGCTCTGAATTACTGAGTTAAACCATATAAAACGGCCATTTTGTGGGTCAGTAATGGTTGAATGTGGGCAACTTTCTGTATTTCAACTGAATACATACACGTAAAAAAAAAGACAAGAAAGAACTGCACCGAAATATTAATGGCAACTCTCCGAACATTGCATTTACAAGCAGAGAAACAAGATACGGGGGAGGGGGGGTATCTTTTATAAACTTGGAGAACCTCAAAGCTTTGGGCATCTATTTCTTTGCTATGTCTTTACAGTTCCCTAAATCTTATTCTTATGGCGTGTTTCCTTCATTATCAGGAAAAGTGAAACCAACCTTAAGAGTTGGCAAGCCAAACAAAATGATGTATGGAGGGAAAACAGCTACTCTGGAATCACACACAAATGGGAGAGTTTCCCTTCACAGAGCATGAAGCCCACCGTGCCCTGTCCAGCACGGGCAGAAGATGACAGAGTGTCTCTTCCTGGCTTAGGAGTGAAGGAAGAGAAAGAACTGATCAGGGGTCTAGTCATGAGCCTGTAGGGGCGTGTTCATCTGACTTGGGACCCTGTTCATCCCCTCAGCCTGTGTTCTTTGGTCTCTTGGACTTCATGGATCTCACTCACAGCAACACACATTTTTAGCCTAAAGTGTTATCCATTGAAAAATGTTTTTCCCTTGCCAATTGTCACTGCCAAAAGAATTTTGTCTGTAAAACTGATGAACAAAGTCAGCATGGGAAGAAGAGCGATGTTGTGGATTCATTCATTCATTCATTCATTCATCACATATTTATTGAGTACCTATTGTGTGTCCAACATTGCTCTAAGTGCTTGGGAGACATAAGTGCACAAAAGAAACAACATTTTCTGCTCAGCCTTTCAGTGTGAGCTAGACAGAGGGCAAGCCAATGTAACAGCTGCAAATGAGCTTCTCAATACACTCCCAAGTTAAACGTGGTCTCTGTAGATGGTTACTAGATGCAACCTGACGGTAAACACAGATCTGAATAAGGGAACCGAAGTCATGTAGCAGGCCTCTGTTATAATAGAGTCAGCCATAGGATCAAGGGTATGCATACATTTTTAGTGTTACCATGTCAATGCAAAAATAACATAACTGGTGATCTCAGAGGGTTTTCAGATCTTCTGGAACACTTGAGTGAACCCTTAGAGATACATAGACCTGAGTTAGAAAAATAATTTCCTGGTATACACATTGTAGATATGCCAGAGGACCGGAAGGACCATAATAGGCCCTCAGACCACCACATGAATTTGCTGCTACACCTTTGCAAAGGTAAGTCTAGGGATTTTGAGATCCTGCTCTGGAAACTCAGCAGAAAGTTGTGGCTTTAGAAACAAAGAGAAATATGGGAAATGCAGGAAATGAGAGTTGGTATCCTGAACTGTGGCTGACGGTGTTTAAGCAATGGGTGGTGTCATCTTACAAAAACCAGGGAGAATGGATTTGTCAAGTCTCCCAGCCACACCTTTAAGGTTCATATATCCAACAATAGAAGAAGAGAGAAAAATACCCAGACAATGTAGAATAGTCATACAGAGGTCATAGCTTCAGAAAATCAGCAGCCATGAAGGACACATTCAATGAATACCCTAATAGAAGATGCTAGGGTGATGAGTCAGGGAAAATACTGAAAGTGGGATTTTTAAAACTTGGATCCAGGAACCACATATCAAGATCACCTTGAGAGAAGAAATTCTTGCGTAAATGCAGACTTCTGGCTTCAGCTCAGACCTTCTGTTTCTGCTTGTGGACCCCAAGAAACTACATTTTATAATTAACTATAAAGGGGCGCCTGGGTGGCTCAGTTGGTTAAGCATCTGTCTTCTGCTCAGGTCATAATCCCAGGGTGCTGGGATCCAGCCCACTTCCCTGCTTAGCTGGGAAGTCTGCTTTTCCCTCTCTCCCTTTGCCCCTCCCCCCATGCATGCACTTGATCTCTCTCTCTCTCTCTCAAATAAAGAAATAGAATCTTAAAAAAAAAAAAAGAATCTTATGCACACTTAAGTTTTATAACTTCTGTACTATAGCTCCAATATATATACTTTAAGAACCTAGTCTGATAAACTAAGAGGATGGGAAATTTTACTAAGAGATAATCATGGTCCTGTAGGTATCACCGATGCTTAGTTGGATGGGGTGAAGGGCCACAGCATCAGCTTCTTAGCCATCTAAAGGGGTAAGAGGGGAGAGGACAGGAGATGGAGAGAGTCCATCTCCTGCAGGCGAATAGGGACCCCTAGTAAAGAGCTATCAGGCTTTCTGCTTTCTGTTCTTGACCTTGGATCTCTGACTCCCATCTACCTGACCATGCTCTCCTGGGGCCAGGAGGAAGCTAACCATGTGACTGGAGAGGAGGTGGTCATGGGGATAGTCACCGTGGTGGTGATGTTTGCTAAGAGGAATAGACGCTAAAATAAACACATTGGAGTGTGTAGAGTACACACAAAACTGAAACTGAGAAGGTCATTACCTCCTGAAGAGGAATTGGATAAGTGGGGGCAGGGGAGGGATGAGTGTTTATCTTTTGCCATAAACCCCTTTTGTACCTTCTGACTTATGTACCATGTGATATATAACCTATTTAAAATTACATTCTCTGGGGTGGGGGAAGTATAATGATGTATGCACGATATATTTTTTTAATTATTTTGTTTTACATCTTGGCTCCCTCTCAATTTTACTGACCAAGTACAAAGCCCGGGTTACTTGACAACTCAAGGCTGTAACTATGACCAGGGCACACAGTGTAGCTTGCTCAAAAGAAACAGCCCTAGGTCAAGGGCTCTTTCTCATACTGGCAATGCATGTGGCCAAGGGTTGGAACAGAAAGCTTCAAATGAGGATAAAGGAGTTAAGAAAAATCACTTTAGTGATCTTGAGATCAAGAATGATGCTTTCCTGACAGAGCTAGTAAGAAAATGGCCGGGAAGTCAGATGGAGACCTTCAGCTACCCACGCCTTGACTGGAAGTCACAGCCCCATGGGAAGATGATCATCGGAAATCTGTTCTAGCTTGGCTGCCCATTCCATCCCTGAGACACTGGAAACCTGATCTGGTCCCAGAAGAAAACCATGCTTCCAATCCTTGGTGACATTTCAAGAGCAGGGGGCACTGTTCAGCCTGCCCAGTGCTCTGGTGACCTTCTAGTATTGCGTGGATGACACAACACAGGATTTCCTCAACTGCGCTCTGGCGTCCTGCTAGGATGTGGCTCTCATTTTTTCCATGGTACACACAGTCACTGCATTGAAGTCCAAACAGACTGTCCAGTGATGCCTCCATAAACAGGAGTCACATGTGAAGTTTAAGGAATCCATGTTTGGCCAGGGACGTCAGACTTCTGAAGGCAGACCATCTCTACATACAGGGTATGGGTTGACAAAAGTCATATGATTTTCTGCCAACACACCTGAGCAGGGATCAGGGACTGACTTCATGTGGCAGCCACCAAGCCCTTACCCAGATACTGTTCTTCATCCAACACTCCCTGTTGCAGGGTGAAGTTCTCCAGCTATCATATCAGAAAACATTACCCTCTGTCCATTTCTTTGTCTTCTTGAGCTTCTCTCAGTATGGCCCTCGTTGCCGCCATCTTGCCCATCCTCGGTCATGCAGCCCAACCACTGGCACAAATCTCTTTCTTGCTTCCTCTTGAAGAATGAAGGTGACCAATGTCACCCTCCTAAAACAGATTATTCAGCCATTGCTGCCTTTGAAATCCTACCCATCCTTTAAAGACGATCTGATAAGCTACTTCTTCCTAGATTATCCCAACTGGTGATGAGCAGTCTAATCCCCACACCCCTGTGGATTTGGTCTGTTCTTCCATGCTTCTCATTGCATGCTGACTCCCATGTAGTTATTACTGTGCATGCCCCTTTTTGGAAGGCTCTTGGAAAAATCCCCTGAATAGGGCTATGATACCATGATGCCACGCAGGCTGTGACTGTTATTTCTGAGCAAGGTATGCAAAGGACCATGAGCCTCTTTTCAAAAAATTGCCTGCCTTTCTGCAGTGAGCAAGAAGTTATGTTGTATCTGAAGTCCTTCTGAAGTTCTTTCTGGAATTCTCCTTGCGAGTTTAATAATTAATTGACCAATAGACAGAAAAGAGATACAGACAGATGGAGATACACAGGGAGCATAAGAAGGTATATGAGATAAGCTAAGGCAGAAACATGAGCAGTGGTTTCCCAAATAAGGTGTAATTAATCTGTGATTAGATGTCACTATGTACTTTCAATTTCTACATGAAACAATAAAAGGAATTAGGACATTGCCCCTGCCTCTCCACACCTGGGAGTCACCTCCTTGTGCTGGCAGAAGGTCTGTAGGTCAAGGACACACCCTTTGTTGTCTGCCTGTGTTGCTGAGTGAGCTAATTCCAAACCAGCTCTGGGGCCCGTGACCTTCATCTTTAGGCCGGAGGACCAGGGACAGCACATAGAAATTACCAGGGAATAGAGGGGGGCTAAAACCTTCTTGGTGTCTTGTGGGTTCAGTTTCATTGTAATCTAAAATCATGTATAGTATCAACTTTGGGAAGCTGCCCCGATTTTGTCAGCACCCATGACAATATTTTATCCCTACATTATAAGGTCCAAAGCATCGAGGGCAGTCCTCACTTCTCTCTCACTCTTATACAATCTGAGTAAACTCTTTCTCTGACTGCACAGGCAGACCCAGGAGCCCCTCATTCTGTAATTAGATTCCACTAGATTTACACTAACACATCATATACAACGAGAAAGTCAGCTGCCCCAACTGTGAACTCCTATCATTTCTTTTTATGCTGGGAACCTAGGTAGAATCTGGCACCTAAGAAGAGTGTGATGAGTGAGAAAATTAGTTGAAATTGGATTGTCTTATTGATATATTTCAGTCAGTCCAAGTCCCTTGACTTACTAAGGCCAACATATTATTTTCCATTACACTTGGTTCCATTGGCATAGAAAATGTACATAATACTAGTACATATTTCAAATGCTAATTCACATGAGAGAACAATTTTCCAACAGTGTTATCTAGTTTCTTCTCATGTTCCCTGGGTTGAGGTCAGTCTTTGTAGTTTATGTTGGGTTCCTGACCCAAACACAGCCTGTGCCAGTTAAGAAAAAAAAATAGTCAGCTTTCCATGGTTTGATAAAGAGGTGACCGTGGGAACATGTACAGCTCTGTCTCTGGTTCTGGCGAAGTCATTGAAAAGTCAACCCAGCCTGGCTATCCTGTGCACCCACACAGAAATGAGGATAGACAAGGACTGTAGAACCAGAGGAAGTGGACCAGTTCTGCAAAGTCAGCTTTGGCATACGGAGTGGAGGAGAGTGTCCATTCCATTCAGGAGGAAAAATATATCTTTTTCTATTTATTAAGAAACACTGAAGTAATCTTGAAAAGTGTGCCATATAAGGAAAAAATACGGACCTGATCTATTCAAAGGAAAAATCCAAATGCAGATAAAGGTTTATGAGCAGAAATGGATGATTTTAGCCCTGTTGATAATTGGTAAAAAAGAGGAAATAAGGGACTGAATGAATATATAACTCTATGTCCCACCGATTATTATGTGACTCTTAAAATGACTTTATGAAGCGTTCGTAATGACCTGGGAAAGTGCTAGTAATATAGTTTAGATGAAGAGTATAAGAGACAAGCTGCATTCATAGCATAACTTTGTAAAGAAAAACACCTTTATGAACTTAAAAAATCCTGAAAGTATAGTAAAATGTTAAGAGTAATTATTTCTCAATAATGATATGACCAGTGTCTTAGTTTGTTCAGACTGTTACAACAAAAGACCACGCACTGGGTGGCCTGTAAACGGCAAACATTTATTTCTTACAGTTCTGGAGGCTGGGAATTCCAAGATCAAGGTGTTGGTAGATTCAGTGTGAGGCAAGCCAAGGTTTGTAGACAGCTGTCATCTCACCTGGTTCTCACATGATGGAATGGGGTGAGGGAACTCCCCTCCCTGGGATCTCTGTTATGAGGCCACTGATCCCACTCATGAGGGCTCCACGCTCATGAGCTAATCACCTGCCCAAGGCCTCACCTCCAAATGCATTAGGGACTAGGTTTCAACACAGACATTTTGGGGGACACATTCAGTTTATAACAACTGGCAATTTTCTTCATATTTTTCAAGTCTTCCACAACAGATGGATAGCACTTCAAAAATAAGGAAATAGGTTTTGTTGTTTTGTTTTGTTTTAATCTATGTAACCAATACAAACACAAAACTTCTGCTCCCAGATGATCGCATGGGAAGATACTTTTCTATCCGGGTGACTGTAGCAGTGACCACAGGAATTTCATGAGTCCTCCGTGGGAGGTTTAACTGTGGTACCTATGATACCCATGGTCACCTCATCTCCTTTATACCAGCCCTGCAGGGAGTCCTTCTGAGTCCTAGAATCCCCATGGATTAGGAAGCCCATGAGCCATGGAAGTGCTTAGTAAGATCAACCAGATTCCTTCATGCAGGAATTTCAACTGAAGGACACAGCAGAAAAAAATGTGAAGACACAGAAAGGAAGCCCAAGATCAAGAGACAGCCAGAGTAGCTGTGGTTGAAAGTTACACAAACGACTTGCACAAAACTGACTTCCTGGGGTCCATCCCCCATGCAGTCCCTTCCCACACTGAGGCATAGCCAAAGGGACAACTTGATTTGGCCAATGGGACATCAGTGAACAGGACAGAAGGTGATGTTTAACAGTCACTTGTGCACAAGGACCGGCCCTCTTGGAACCCTGAGACCACTGTGCCTTTTAGAAGTCTGGGTCGGAGAGGAGAAAAGCCCAGCCATGGCAGGCTTGTCTCAGCTGAATCCAGAGAAGACCAGTAAAAGAACCATTTAGCCAACACATTGAAGGATGAGATATTTTTTTTAAAAATTGTCATTTTGAACCACTGTCTTGGGACTGGTTTGTGACCAGCAGTGGATGACTAGGACAGCCACGACAGGAAGTCCTGTTACTGAGGACTCTACCTTGCATCCTTCCATTTCCAAGCTGCGTTTCCTCCTGGCTCGCTTGGGCCCAGTGGAGTGTCTGTTCCGGGGTTCTTTGAGATTCCCATCTTCTCTATTGATCCTACAGCAACCTGCGTTATTTTAAAGTAGGTGCCAGCATCCAAAGAGCTGACCCAAAATACGACTGTCTTTAGGAGAGGGGAGCTATGGGTCTTGTTCACATGACACCCCCACAGAACGGTGTCTATCACATAGCAAGACCTTAGGAGATATGTGTTAAGTAAATGAACAAGCAGATCTTGGGAGCTTGCTTAAAATATAGATTCCAGGGGTGCCTGGATGGTGCAGTCGGTTAGGCCTCTGACTCTTGGTGAGGTCATGATCTCAGGGTTGTCAGATCAAGCCCCACATGGGGCTCCACACTGGGCATGGAGCCTGCTTAAGATTCTCTCTCTCCCTCTCTCTCTGCTCTCTCCTCCCCAGCTCTCCATAAAATAAAATAAAATAAAATAAAATAAAATAAAATAAAATAAAATAAAATAAAATATAGATTCCAGGGCCCCATCTCTGGAGACTCTGATTTGGTCAGTCTGGGTTGGGTCCAGGAGACTGCATCATTATTAAGCCACTTGAGTGAAACTGAGGCATGCGGCTTATAGGATCCATTTTCATCGTCAGGGCCTCAAGTTATCTGCAACCAAAAGAAGCCAACTAATCAGTTTTCTAGCTGTCTGTGCATCAGAGGAATTGTTCATGATATTAGTTCCTGGTCCTCATTCCTGACCTACCAAATCTGAAAAATTGCTGAAAGTGAAAACCTATAATGTGTTATTAAGAAACTCCATGGAGCGCCTGGGTGGCTCAGTGGGTTAAGCCTCTGCCTTCAGCTCAGGTCATGATCTCAGGGTCCTGGGATCAAGCCCCACATCAGGCTCTCTGCTTGGCAGGGAGCCTGCTTTTCCCTCTTACTCTGCCTGCCTCTCTGCCTACTTGTGATCTCTGTCAAATAAATAAATAAAATCTTAAAAAAAAAAAAAGAAAGAAACTCCTGGGTCAGTGTGATGCAGCTGGTCCACAAGCTTAAGGGCATTGGGAAACCATTGGCCCAACCAACAAAATTCTCCGAAAGTCATTGGCCACTGAACACACTTCTCTCACTCCTGAGAACAGAGAACACACACCCCCTCAGTTAGATATTCTCACATTAATCTTTAGGGCTTAAAAAAAAAAAAAAGGTTTTCATAACGACTGTGAGAAGTATTTGTTAGGGACTCTCTCTAAGCCTAAATGTCTCATCTATAAATCAGATGCTGGTAACACCTGCCTTTCATGTGTCATGAGGACTCAAACAAGGTGAAGTACGTGATGGCACTTTGAAATTGAGCACACCACACACGTGATTTGTAAGCCTTTAATCATAAACATGTCATGCAGGGGATTAAAGTATTCTTGTCGACTTTTAGATAAGCAAACAGATTCATTATGAGTTCTCTTGTTTTCCAAGTGAAGGGAGAGCCAGACCTGTGGGATCCCGATGTGAAGTGTTCCAGGGACAGGAAACCCTGGTTGCATTTCGAATTCCTTCACGTGGTGTTCAAAGCTATATGTCATCTGGCCCTGCATCATCTTGGTCTCTCCTGACTCCTCTCCTCCACACCCTCCTGCTCCCATGTGCCAGCCCTTCTGAAACGCTAATGCAGCACACTAGCTCACCTCTGTCCCAAGCTCTGGCTCACACTGGGCACTGCTTCTGGAATGTTCTTTATTATTGTCCATGTCCATCCATCTGAACCTTTCCTGAACCTTTGGTGTCTGTTACTATCTTCTATCCTCTAGTCAGAATCGACCAGCTTCTGTCTCAAGCTCCCGTTGAACCTTTGTCCAAGACCCTGTATCACTTGGCTGCATTTACCTAGATCACGCCACCCTCTCCCTCTACCTTGAAGGCAGGGACTTTTCCTTACTCATCCCTATGTCTCTGGCCCTGAGCACAGTGCCTGGCACAGAAAAGGAACTAATAAATAGTTGTGGTTGCATGAAAGTCCAGGCCTGTCCTTGGTGGGGTCTTAACTTCTAGGGAAAGAAAAGTGTTCCTGCCTGGCTACGGCCACTTGTCTCTCTCAAACTCTGATTTCCTGCCGTTGTCCTTTGCTCCTTGTGCCTCCACACAGAGACTTAAGAGAACCAAACAACTTGCAACAAGCTGCTTGCCTGGTCTTTAACTGGTGTTGGGTATCCAGGAGGTTTAGGAGAGTTTGCCTAAGTGGATATTATATATAAATGTAGTATTTTATATACATGAAAAATTAAGGTGTTAATGAGAAATCTTTTCTGAAGGCCAGTTCTGAATTGTTGGTGTCTATTAGCTACCATCCAGCTGGATGTCCTAGAAACATTTCACATCCAAGTTCCAAACGAACAAATTGGCTCCAACCCACAAGCCCACTCCTGTCCATTCACCATCTGCCCAGTTGCCTGGGCTCCAAGCACTTGCTCTCTGTTGCTATTCAAGAAAATGAGTTGTTCTCTCTATTCTACCCCCACGATATTTCTCACATCCTTCCCAAGCATTGCTTTCTGCCGCAGGAACTCCTTATCTCTCTTGCAAATAGCTCCCAATTGGTCTCCAGCTTCCTCTCACTTTTTTCTTGGAATACTGAAAACAGCTTCATCTTGCTAAAGCACAGATTTGAACAAGTACTCCTCTGCTTGAAAGTATACAACGTTTCCCTATGGCCTACCTACTGGAAAAGTCTCAACTCCTTAGTCTACAGGGTATTTGATGGTAACAAATCTGTCTGATCAGATGGCATCTCCTGGGAAGGGAGAATGTAAGGAGAAGGCAGCGAGAAGCATTCATTTGTTCATCAGACATCGATTAGCACCAACTGTTATGCCATGCTCTGTTCTAGGTTCTGGGGACAGCGTGAAGTCTGATTTTATGGAGCTTATATGTGAAGGGACAAAAGAATGGAGTCACTGGTGTCTGCTTTTAAGATGACCTCTAGTCTGAAAAACAAGATTGTGTAGATTGCATTGGCCCCAATTCTTCCGTCCTCTGTGTCCATGCTCTTTGCCATGTGACGGTGAAGTTCCTTATAGGAGAAGTAGATGGACTTCTTCTTGCTCAACGCTGGGCTTGGCCACGTGACTTGCTTTGGCCAATGGGACGTTAGCAGATATTACACAATTAGAGGCTTGAAATGTGTTTGTGTGGCTAAGCTTGTCCTTCTTGCACTTTTGCTTCTGCCATGAAAAGGCTGCCCTGGGTAGATCGCTGGTCTCAGAAGAAGGAGAAAGATATAAAGTAGAACCAAACTGTGAAGGAATGGTGATTGCTTTAAGATGCTGGGGTTTGGAGGTAGTTTGTTAAATAGCACTACTAAGGCAACAGCTGATTGATTCTATCCTCCATGAGATCTTCCTGATGTCCCTGCATTGGGGGTGCTGCTCCAGAGGAACTGGGCTGCTACTTGGGGGGACTCTCATACTTCCTTAGTTCTGTACAAGAAACCCTTCCATGTCAGGAATTTTTTTAAGTCTAGCCATTTACATCAGCACCTAAGAGATGGAGTATGTCTTTTCCTTGCAACCTGAATGAGCCTAATGAAGGCGATGTCTCCTCTCCTATCACAGGTCCCTGAGGGAAGAGATATTGGCACAGAACCTGTGTAGTGCATGGTATATTCCACTAGTTGTGAAACCAGATGAAACCCTGGGCAAAATTAGTGAATTTAATGAAGCAGTCTGCCTTCGATCCTCTCTCGGGAGATCTTTTTCCACGCGAGAGACTATTGTCAATTCAGTTTACCTGTCTCTTTCACCCCCTCCACCCCTGCCAGTTGGTGAAAGGAAGACATTCTGTTAGGCCGTAAAATATAGGGGACAAATCAGGCATGGCTGATCTTGTCCTTGTAGAGATCACAGATTAATAGAAGAGATAAATAGACTATTCCAAGGTGGTGGGATATAAAATCTACCAGAGAAACGAGAACAAGATACTAAAGGAGTGCAGACTAATCCAGCTTGGAGGATAAGATGACACTGAAGTTTTGATTGATAAGGAGGCATTGACCAGGTAGGGAAGGGGGAGAACATTCCGGGAAGAAGGTGAGCAAGGGCATGAACTTAAAATCTATGGCGAGGGTGTGTGGGGTGGGGAGGGCGTGGGAAGTGGTAGGAAATGATGTAGAAACTCAGACCTGGCCAGGTGTGAAGAGCCTTGTGTGCTGCAGTGGGGCCCTGAGGATACTGAGGAGCCCTGAAGATTTTAAGCAAGGGAGTGATATGTTTGGATTTTGCATTTTTAAAAGATCCCTCTGACCACAGTGGCTTGGGAAGGAACAAGGGAGCTTGTTAGGTCATTACAGTAATACAGGGGGAAAATTTAGATGACCTGAAGTGTTGCTAGAAACCTAGAGAAGTGAGAGAATGGGAGAGTTAGGAGGATGAGCGGACGGACCAGGTGACTGGTATCTGATATGCGGAGAGAGCGGTGTTGAGACGGCTCCCAGGCTGCTGCTTAAACTCCGGCTGGATGATGATACCACTCATTGGAGTTGGGAGCCTTGGGTAGATTGGGGCAGCGGATGAAAGATGAGTCCCCTTAGGGTCATGTAGATTGGCAGGGGGCCTCAGGAGCCTCTAAATGCAAGTTTCACAGGCAGCTGAGCACCCATACTCAGACAAAGTAAGTATTTATTTGGGTGTCATAAAATGTGATGGTGGTTGAAAGCAAGGGTTTGACTCGTCACTTTCCCTGCCCAGGGCTGGTGCTCGCAGACACACTGAAGAGTCATCTGCACATGGTAGGAGTGACTTTTTGAAGTCCTAGAAGAATCCCTACATGGGATGTGAGAGGTTATCCTAGGATATTCACGTGGGGGCCATCCTTTTCCACCTTTGTGCAGCCAGAACCCTATAGACGGCCCAGATGTTAGCACATGCTCAGTAATGCAGATGAATGAGTGAATGAAGTCCTCTGGTGCTCTGGAAGTGGTGAATGGAAAACCAGCCTCGTCAGACCGCGTACCACAACCGGATTCTGTAGGTTCAAGTTATAAATTAATGACGTTGAGGTTTCTCATAATTCCATACCTTCCAGAGATCCCCAGGTGAATTCTGCAGTCACCTTGAGGAGTTTTCTGAAAGTACAGATCCTGGGGCCCTACGGATAGACATGTTGATGTGGTAGGTCTGGGCAAGCTCCCAAAGGGTTCTCGATGCTTATGCGATGTGGGCCGTATTTTGAGAAAAGCCTCTTGTGCAGGATACTCCCCATTTCTCCATGCAGATCTGTGCTTGGCTTTTACTCACTGGAGCCTGTGCCCAGTCAGGTTGCCTTCTGTGGCCCGCACCAGGGTGCGCGTTGATGTCCCGGGCCCTAACCCGAACCCTGCAGCCGCTGACCGGCAGCCTCTCTGCGGGCTGTAGCTCTCCCCCAGTCTTGTCCCAGCTCCCTTCCCGTGCCCCTGCAGGCCTGGGGTGGTAGCAGCTTCTCCCCGCAGCTCCTCTGCGGGTGCTTTGCTGTCTTTATTTCCTCTAACTCCATCCAGACATCTAAATAATTTGTTTATTACATGCTCTTCAATTACCTCTTAGAGTGTGCCCTCTGCTTCCTGCCGAGACGGGAAAACAAAAACACTGACTGGAAACAGTCGGGAATTCTGGACCCAGTTCAGTTCAGTTCAGCAAACATTTACTGAGCGAGGTCCTCGGGGCCGGGCTCTGGGCCAGACGCTGGGGATCCAGAGAGTGGATTCAGTAGAGGTGGATTAGACACAGTACCTGCCTGTAGAGGGTTCACAGATTCCCAGGCGGGTAGACCCCAGAATACAGGGTGATGATATGGCCAGTCAGGGTAACACTGGAAGTACAAGGGGGACCACTATGTCAGGAGCGGCAGGCAACGAAGGCTTCCCAGAAGAGGGGACATGTAGAATTTGCGTGGGCCAGAAAAGAATGAAATAGGATGTTTAGGCAGAGACAGAATCATGATGTGAACGGCAGGGTCTGCTCTGGCTTCCTGGAGGAGGAACCGAAGCTAGGATCTTTGTGCCCACTCTGCTGGGAGGCCTTGGGAGGCCTCAGAGTCTTGAGATGTGGGATGTTCCCCTGTAACGGGTGCTAGTCTTGGTCTCCCAGCCTCCAGATGTTCTCTGTGGGCTGGGGACCTTCCATTCTTTCTGACCTGCCTTGATCTGGGCTCCTCTCCTTCTAACGCTGGTCTAATTCACCAGCCTGCTCTCCAAGGGTTGTCCGGGAGAAAAGAGGGAGATTGCATGGATAATGCGTGTGGCGGTCTATGACGTTAAGATGAAAGTCATCTATACATCTATATATCTGTATATATATGTATTGATGTATTGATGTATATATATGTATATATATGTATTGATATATATACATCAATACATCTATACATCTATACAATACATCATTAGTTTTTGATGTAGTGTTCCAACAGACTTCCCATTTGGGACTCCTGATTCCACAAACTATCTCCATTGTCTTTGAATGGAGATGAGTCTGGCAAACTCTTATTCATCCTTCAAAAGCCAACTGAGATTTCACCCTCTCCAGGAAGACTTCCTGGAGCTCCCTCACTCATGCTCCTTCCTTGTACTCATCAAAGGCTTTGGTCATTCGTACGATCACTGGCCGATCCAGCTCCCCTCGACTACTAGATCCTCACACGCATGGCTTTGACCTATTTGTCTCTTTCTTTCCCGGACCCAGCACGGGGCCTAGGGCATCACAGGGCATAAGAAAATATTTGCTGAACAGAACTAAAAGGAATTCTTGCTGCATTAGCAGAAGTGGTAATAATAATGGTGATATTATCAGCCCTATGTGAGGAATGAGGAACTGTGGCCCAGGGCCACGAAAGGGCTTGCTCACCGCAATGGTACAGCCCATAAATGACAGGATGGAACTGGGACCTGAACCCAAACAAGCCTGTTGATCGCAAGGGCTGGAGTAGACGTGGCTGGGCTCTTCACCTACACACAGTGTGTGCGATGGCTGCCCAGTGCTCCCCAGCCAGGAGATTGAAAATAAGAGCACGTGTTGACAAAGTGCTCCTAACCAGGAACCGTCAGAGCGCTTCATTTCCATCAACTCATTTAACCCTGACAACAGCTTCGTGAGGTATGTGTGTGATCACTGCGTGATTCCAAAGATTAGGATCCAGAGAAGCGGTTAAGAAATGCGCCCAGGTCATACCAAGAAGAGACAGAGCTTGCATTCAAACTCAGACTTGTTCCAGAGCCTACGCTCTGAACCACTGCACTTTCCCCGGGGAGTGTGACCCCAATTTCAGATTTAGGACAAAAGAGAAAGCACTTATGTATATATTGTATTTGTCGTTATTGTTGCTGGTTTTTGAGGCGGCAGAGGGAGAGAGAGAGAGAGAGAGAGAGAGAGAATCTTAAGCAGGTTCCACACCCAGTGCAGAGCCAGACATGGGGCTCCATCTCACGACCCTAAGATCATGACCAGAGCCAAAATCAAGAGTTGGGTGCTTAATCTACTGAGCCACCCGGGTGCCCCATATATATTGTATTTGTAAGAGGTTTATAAACCAAAGTATGCCTTTACATGACAGTGAGGGTAAAAAAAAGGAAAAAGAAGGGTGCCTGCGTGGCTCAGTCGGTTAAGCATCTGCCTTCGGCTCAGGTCATGAACCTAGGGTCCCCGGATCAAGTCCTGCAGCCAGCTCCCTGCTCAGCAGGGAGTCCGCTTCTCTCTCTGCCTCTGCCCCTCCCCACTGCTTGTGCTTTCTCTCTCTTGTGCTCACTCACTCTCTCTCAAATAATCTTTAAAAGAAAAAGGGAAAAGAAAAAGAATAATGTTTCTAGAAATATCCTGAATTATACATATTGAGAATTTTAGAACATTTAGAGCATTGCAGAGGAAATTGCCTGGGCCTGGTGGAATGTGCTCATTCTGCTACTGAGTAGCTGTGTCATCCTGGGCACATCACTTCCCCTCTCTGGATTTTGTCTTTTCTCATCTGCCTAACAAGTCTTCAGGAAAGCGTTCCCTTTCGGGTCGCCAAGTACCAGGCAGTTTGTATCAAGTGCAGTCTTTTAGTGCCCTCTACTGTTCAGTTGTGGCACTGCCAGCAGCGTGGTTTGAAAGCAGAGGCAGTCTTGGTCTGAACCAAGCCGTCGCAGCCAAGACCACCCCCCCCCCCCCCACCCCCCCTCCCCGCCCTGCCCCGCCCTGCCCCGCCCTCCCTGGGGAGAAACCCATGACCTGAAGCAAAGGCCAATCCTGTCCCATCCCTTCAAAGACTTAAAAGTCCTGCCCACACAATCTCAATTGTTTGCTGAAGTCTCCCCTCCCCCAGTGTCACCTGGATTATTACAATCCTCACATTGTGTAGTAATAACTTGTTCACATGTTGGTCTTTTTAAAAAAATTGCGTTATGTTAGTCACTATACAATACATCATTAGTTTTTGATGTAGTGTTCCAAGATTCATTGTTTACGTATAACACTCAGTGCTCCATGCAATACCCTGTCCTTAATGCCCACCACCGGGCTCACCCATCCCCCCACCCCCTCCCCTCTAAAACCCTCCATTTGTTCCTCAGAGTCCACAGTCTCTCAAGGTTCCTCTCCCCCTCTGATTTCCCCCAACTCACTTTTCCTTTCCTACTCCTACTGTCCTCCATGTTATTCCTTATGCTCCACAAGTAAGTGAAACCATATGATAATTGACTCTCTCTGCTTGACTTATTTCACTCAGCATAATCTCTTCCAGGCCCTCCATGTTGATACAAAAGTTGGGTATTCATCCTCTCTGATGGCCGAGTAATATTCCATTGTATATATGGACCACATCTTCTTTATCATGTTGGTCTTTTTAAGTACAATGCCTAGTGTTACTTTTGTATTCTCTTCCTGCCCCCTCAAAGAGTGTGTGACACAAAGCCCTTCAGCTCAGGCTTGCTGAATGGATGACAAATGGTGAGAAGAATGAATGAACCAACAAGAGAGAGCCCTCTGCAGAAAGTTTGGGGTAGGGACGAGCATGAGTTGGGGGAGTTCTGAGTTTGGGACTAGCAAACACCCGGCCTTTGCCATGCCCTCCCCTCTGCCTGGAACACAGTACCCCGTCCCTCCATGGGCTCACCTGGATCACACCCTCTGGGATCAGCTCAGTAATGATTTCCTTTGGGAACTCTTCCCTGATTGCCCTGGGCCTGAGTGAGATCAGCTTTCTCTTTGCTCCCACAGTGCCCTGAACTTTTTCCTCCCAAAACACTTACCAAACTATTTCCAACTCTAATTTGCTTGTCTTCCTCACCAGACTTGCATTCCCATGAGGGCAGGGACTGCATTTATTTTGTTCATCCTTATGTTGCTAGTTAAAAAGGTGCCTGTACTCATCCTTGGAGCTTAAATATTGTTTTGTTAAGTAAATATTACATGGAATCTAACATGAATGGGCTAAAGAAATCCATGATCAAAATGAAAATCATAGAAGGAACTTCAAGAGTGTCTAGGCTCATCCTTTCATTGTACAGATGGAAAACTTGAGGCTCAGAGAGGCCTGTCCGAGGCTGGGCTGGAGTTCAAGGGTTCTGATCCGGATGGTCTGGGCTTTCTCTGCTGGCTGGTTTACCTAAGGAGTGAGGGAGTCTAAGCTCTTAGGACCAGCAGTGTTACTAGCATGTGAGATTCATTGGCCTCTCAGGCCCTGCCCTAGACATGCTGAATCAGAATCTTCATTTTTTTTCTTTTTAACAAGATCTGAGGTGTTTTATAGACACATAAAGTCTGAGAAGTACTGATTTCAGTGACCAAGGGAACACCTAGCCTGGCTTAAAAGTCATCCCAGTTTGTGTGGGAAAGCCAGCTTGTGAAGTAGAAAAGGAAAACTAGCCAAAATATTGTGGCATCCAGTGCATGCAGGAGATGAAAGTTCAGATGTACGTGCCCCCTCACCTTCCAAAGTTCCAGATAGTTTGGAAGTCCAGGACCTGACCTCATGGCGGTCCATGGTTCAAGTTCAGGTGAGGTGAATAAAGGGACCTTGAGTAAAGGGAAACTCTCCGGAGCACAGCTGACCAGCAAGCCTTTGCTGCACATTTCCAGCTTTTGTGGTTCTCAAATTTAAAAAAATATACATTTTTTCAAATGTATATTCATTTATACAAATAATTCCAACTGTGCCTCTTGATTTGGTGGTGAGACCTCCTAGCCTGCTGGTGACATCGTCCCCTGGTGCAGCCCGTGTGGTAAACATGACAACAGTAGGTAGCAACAGTCAAACACAGTTTGTCCCGTTGGACCAAGTAATGCCATCCACGGGAAGTGATCCTAGGAGAGACAGTTGGACGGAAGGGAAAAGCTATACGCAGGAGACGCTTACTGCCGCAGAAAGTGGAGCCCATGAAATGAAAAGGAAATTGCCTGAGCAAATTATGATGTGGTATCTTTCCAAAGACCATTCACAATTAATTGTAGTGTAACTAATATGCCTCAGTTCATCTGCTTGGGGTATATAGATAATTAAGAGCACAGTGTCTGGGTTTTTGGTTCTGACTTTACCACTTGCTGTATAACCTTGGGCAAGTTTACTCAACTGCTCTATACCTCTGTTTCCTCATCTGGAAGATGGGGTTACTAATAATACCTACTTCACAGGACTGTTGTGAGAAATAAATGCTTAATTTAATTGAGTTGATTGAAGTGCCTGGAATAGTCCTTCCTATAAATTGATACTATTATGATTTTTAAGGTTTGTTTGTTTATTAGAGAGAGAGAGCACACACGCACACATGTGCGTGCACGAGTCGGGGGAGGCGCAGAAGGAGAGGGAGAGAGAATCCTCAAGCGGACTCCTCATTGAGTGTGAAGCCTGATGGAATGGCAAGGGAGGGCTCGGTCTCGCAGCCCTGAGATCATGGCCTCAGCAGGAATCGCTAGTGGGACGCTCAACTAACTGAGCCACTCCAGGCGTCCCTATATTGTTATTATTTTTGGCAGTCAAATTAAATGGCCTGATATTCGCACCCCACCTGCCTGACATAAGAAGCCTGGATGGCTCAGTGGGTTAAAGCCTCTGCCTTTGGCTCAGGTCATGATCCCAGGGTCCTGGGATTGAGCCCCATATCGGGCTTTCTGCTCAGCGGGGAGCCTGCTTCCTCCAATCTCTCTCTCTGCCTGCCTCTCTGCCTATTTGTGATCTCCATCAAATAAATAAATAAAATCTTAAAAAAAAAAGATATTTCCTTTAGTGACAGCTGCTACATGGTTTTTACAATTTTTATAAAATTTGTCCTCCACCGGCAAAAATTACTGCCTTAGCCCAATAAGTTCTTAGCATTGGTTACACAGGAGAATCACCTTGAGGGTCTATTGGAAAAGATACTCAGTGCCTGGGCTCCATCACAGAGGAAGTAAATTAGGCCTGCTTGGGGTTGGATCCAGGCAGCAGTATTTTTAAAGCTGATTTTAGTGTGCAAGTAGAACTGAAGAACAGCTTCATGGAGAAGCTTCACCTCCCATTCTTCCTCTTCCGGAGAATCTAGCTGCCTTGTGTTCTGTAACCCCATGCTACTTAACTCAAGCTTTCCCTCTGTGCTCAGGAAGGGGCTAACAGTATGACTTTTTTTTTTTTTTTTTTTTAGAGAGAGAAGGAGAATGCACATAAGCCGGGGGCGGGGGTGGCAGAGGGAAAGGGAGAAGCAGGCTCTCCACCGAGCAAGGAGCCGGAGCAAGGAGCCAGATGAGAGGCTTGATCCCAGGACCCCGGCATCATGACCCAAGCTGAAGGCAGACGCTTAACTGACTGAGCCACGCAGGCGCCCCGTATGACTTTTTTTCTAATCCTTTTTGCAAAGAGGCACTGAGAGGACTTTTTGGCTGAAGGAAATATTCTATATCTTGATTGTGGTATTGGTTACATGATTGTATATATTTGTCAAAACTCATTAAATTGTAAACTGAAAATTGGTGAATTTTTTTTGTAATGTAAACTACACTTTATTAAACAATCTTTTAAAAAAGGTGTAAGTATTGGAAAGGAAAAATAAATGTATTATTCATAGATTGTATGTTTGAATATGAAGAAATCTATAATATAAAGTATTAAATAAGTAAATTGTCAAGAGAACTGAATACAAGGTCAATGTATAAAACACATTTATACTTCTACATACTAGCAATAAAGAAGTAGAAAATAAAAATTTAAAAAAAAATTAAAAAAAAAGAAAATAAAAATTTAAAAATATAATTTATAATAACAGAAAACACAAAATATCTAGGAATGACTCGAATAAAAGGTGTTGAAGACCAGTATACTGCCAACCATAAAACATTCCTGAGAGAAATTAAAGAAGAATGAAATAAAGTGAGGGATAAACCATGTTCATGAGTTGGAAGATACAATATGAATAAGATATGAATTTCCCTTAAGCGGACCTCCAGACTTACTGCAAACTCAACAAAATTCCAGGAAGTTTTTTTTAAGTGGATATTGGCAAGTTTATTTTAAAATTTATATGGAAGCAAAAGACATAAAATAGCCAAGGCAATATTGAAAAAGACTAACAAAGCTGAGGACTTCCACTACCAGGCATAAATGTATTATAAAGCTACAGAAATTAAGACAGTGTGATACACAGATAAACAAATGGGCCAATGAAATAAAATAGAGTCCATATCTATGGACTCCCATCCATATATGATCATATGATTTATGCCAAATGTTCTACAGGAAGCCAATGAAGAAAGCATCAGCTTTTCAGTAAAGAAAAAAAAAGCAAAAGAAAGAAAAAGAAGAAACTGGACCCTTCACACCACATACAAACATTCATGATGGACCATAGATATAAATGTGAAAGACGAAATAATTTTCTAAAAGGAAACATTGCAGAATATCTTCATGATCTTGGGGTATGCAAAGATTTTTAGAATAGGATACAAAATGTATAAACCGTAAGAGAAAAGCTTGATAAATTGGATTTCATTAATATGAATAACTCCTATTCATCATAAGCACCATTGGCAGAGAAGGCAAACCACAGACTAGTAGAGAATATTAACAGTACACATATATCTGACAAAAGACTCATACCCAGCATATATAAAGAACTCTTGCAAATCAATAAGCAAAAGACATACAATCTAATTTTAAAAATAGATAGCAATGATTGTTTCACAAAGGAGGATATCTAAATGTCAATTACTTATGAATAGGTACTCAATATTCTTATTTATTTGGCTAATGCAAATTTAAACCTCTATGATCTTCTGAAGGGGCATACGGTAATGTTGTAACTATAACTGTTCAAGAAAAAAAATGTATTAATTAAAAAATTACTGACAAGGAACAACAGTGATAACAACAGACTTGTTACCAGAGGTGGATGGTGGGGGGATGGGGTCAGAAGGAACAAACTGCCAGTAATAAGATACATAAATATTAGGGATATAGTGTACAACATGATGACTGTAGCTGACACTGCTGTAGGATATATAGGAAAGATGTTAAGACCGTAGATCCTAAGTGTTCTCATCACAAGGAGAAAAATTTTTTTGTCTTTTTTTCCTTCCTTTTTTCTTTTTAAAAATTTTATCTGTATGAAAAGATGTATGTTAGCTGAACCTATTGTAGTAATCATTTCACACCATATGTACATCAAACCATCATGCTATATGCCTTAAACTTATACAGTGATGGAGTACCTGGGTGACTCAGTTGGTTAAGTGTCTGACTCTTGATTTCAACTCAGGTCATGATCTCAGGGTCGTGAGATCAAGCCCCACATCAGCTCTGCGCAGGGTGTGGAGCCTGCCTAAGATTCTCTCTCTCCCTCTGACCCTCCCCCAGCCTTCTCTTTCTCCCTCTCCCAACAACAACAACAGAATAACAACAACAACAGAACAACAACACCCAACCAAACAACCAACCAAACAAAAAAACCCCAAAACTTTTACAATGATGCATGTCAATTATTTCTCAGTAAAACTAGGGATAAAACCCCCACATAATCCCCCGTCCTCCCCTGCCCCATCACTTGATATAATTAAAAGTACTAATAAGGCTCATGTTAACAAGGATATAGAGCAACTAGAATTCTTGTTGCTACAACCATTTTGGAAAACTGACAGTATTTACTAAAGTTAAACACAAGTAATTCTTACGTCCAAACTTGCCACTCTGTGTATACTAAAGACAAGAACATCACTGTGTTCATCAAAAGACACATATATGGATATTCTTAGCAGTCAAACGGAAACGAACTTCAATATCCATTAATTGTAGAATAAAAAATAAATTGTGATATATGTATATGGAAAACTATGTATCAGTGAAAAAGGACAAATGCTACACACAGTTAAAAGCATGGATCTCAAAGACATAAAGTTGAGTGAAAAGAAGGCAGTTGTAAGAAAGCACATAATCTCTGATTCCATTTGTATGGGGTTCAGAAGCAGGCAAAACAAATCTGTGGAGATGAAGGGCAGAATGGTGATTACCTTTGGGGGTAGGGAGCCTTCTGGAGGGCTGGATGTTTATTTTGATCTGAGTGGCCATTTCAAGGGTATATATAAGTGTAAAAATTTACTGTTCTATTAATATTGGTGCACTTTTCTATATATTATATTTCATATAATATATATCATATATGTATATATCTGTGTGGGTCTAACAGTCTCTTCTTCCCTTCCCCCTTTATCTTCGCCTCCTCTCCCTTCTTCCTTGTGTGTGTATATGTGTCTCTAGAGTCTGTCTGACCATATTCTACATGTTTTAGTGTCTCTTTGTTTGATGACTTCTACTTCCTTGTACATTCATTCTCTTTCTTGACGTTGTTGCTCTTCTTCCCCCAGGGTTGGCTTTCCTCAGATATTCCTGGCTGCCCACTCTCCTTGGACGTTAGAAGTCCCTGGTAAGCACATGTTGACTCTCCATATGGTTCTGGTGGCTGCCTCCCATCACTGTGGGGGAAACAGGATGTGTGCTGGTGTCTGTCCTCCAGGATGAAGATTCTTGGACCCACCCAGTTTTCTATGAATCTGGGGCTTCGGAGTCTATAGTCAGTGCTTCCACCAGGGAGAGATGCTGCTGTCTGTCCTTTATTAGAGGTGGAGAAGGGGGAAGGGCTGACAGGTCTAGCTTTTCTCAGAGTGGTTCTCAAATCTCTGTCTGTAAACCAGGAGCATTAGCATCACCTGGGAACTTAAAAGAAAGGCAAATTCTCAGGTCTCATCCTCAGGCAAACTGAACCAGAAACTCAGGGGTGGGGTGCGGCCATCTAAGCCTAGACCTGCGCTCCAGGCGATAGCAATGCCCTCTCAGGTTGGATGGCTGCTGTCTATTATAAAGTGTCTTGGTTAATTTCCTGGACCATCACTCTTCCTCGTCCTTTACCTGTTTTCACCGTGGGGACGTTTGCTAGTATTTCAAGCTAGATGTCTTCCGTCCTATTTCTCCTTCTGTCCAATCCCAACTGCTTTCTATTGTTCAGAAATTCCTTACAGTTTCTGATGGGTGATAGCCCCCATTCTTGATTTCCAGTGTTCTAGCATTTATTTATGTATTTATTTATTATTCATTCATTCACTCACTTACTCACTCCACACAGTGTAGAGCCCAGTGGTCAACGACCCTGATTTCGAGACCTGGACTGAGATTAAGAGTCGGACGCTTAACCGACAGAGCTACCTGGGTGCCCCAATTTTAATTTTTAACTGTGGTAACACTTATAGAACATAAAGCCTCCTACCTTGACAATTTCTGACTGTGGAGTTGAGTAGTGCTGGGTACATTCACACTGTTATGCAGTCCTCGTTGCCCTGCAGCCCTAGAACTTTTTATCTTGCAAAACTGAAACTCTACACCCTTTCAGCAACAACTCACCTTTTAATGGATTTCGTAAAGCATTTTTTTTCTGTCATTAAATAGAATTTGGGGTGGAATTTGAGTCCGTAGCTGCATGTCCTTTGAATGCCATCTTTTTAAAATTGTGGTTAAATATACATTACCTAAAATTTACCATTTTGACCATTTTTAGGTCTTATAGTTCAGGGGCATGAAGTATATTATGTTGGGCAACCAGCACCACCAGATAGCCAGAAGTGGAATAGCTATTTTTAGTTTTCTGAGGAACGGCCATACTGTTCCCCATAGCAGCTGCCACAGTTTTACAACTGTGCACAAGGGTTCAAATTTCTCCATATCCATGCCAACATTTGTTATTTTCTTAGTTTTGTGTTGTTTTTTATAACAGTCATCTTAACGGATACCAAGTGGTATCCCATTAGAGTTCTGATTTTCATTTCCCTAATGATTAGTGATGTTGAGCATCTTTTCATGTGCTTATTTTTTTTTAAGATTTTATTTATTTATTTGACACAGAGAGAGAGATCGCAAGTAGGCAGAGAGGCAGGCAGAGAGAGAGGAGGAAGCAGGCTCCCTGCTGAGCAGAGAGCCTGATGCGGGGCTTGATCCCAGGACTCTGAGATCATGACTTGAGCCCAAGGCAGAGGCTTAACCCACTGAGCCACCCAGGTGCCCTTTTCTTGTGCTTATTAATTAATTGTGTATCTTCCTTGGAGAAATGTTGATTCTAGTGCTTTACCTGAATCTGGTTCTTTGTGTTTTTGTCACTATATATTCTGGATATCAATGCCTTATCAGAGATAATTTTCAAATATTTTCCCTCATTCTATAAGCTACTTTGTCACTTTGTGGATAACATCCTTTGATGCACAAGAGTTTTTCATTTTGATGACGTTCAATCGGTCTGTTTATTCTTTTGTTGCTCGTGACTTTTGTGTCTTATCCAAGAAAATCAGAGCTGATTCTAATAGCATTGAAGCCTCATGTTTTCTTCTCTGTATGCCATCTTGATCCAACCTCTAATAATGGTTTCCAATTATCTGCTAGTTAAGCAAAAATATATAGCTTTTTCCTACCTCTACCTCTACCCTGCCTCTGTCATTAGCATGGGTATTTAAAACACAGCACTTTTGCTATCAATTTAAAGTATAGATACACCTGCTCTCTGATGAAAGGCTAAGAAAGGCTGGAGTAAGGCCAGAAATCAGAATGACCTTGATCTTAACCTTAGTCATACTGAAAGGGACCTGGGAATAGTAGAATGGGCAGAACTTTGGAGAATCAAGGGAGCCTTGCTCAAAATCTTGGATTACAGCCTTGCCTCTACCATGGCAAACTGGGGGGCCCTGAGCAAGTTCCATCAATCTGAGTTTCAGTTTTCATGTTATTTTTTATCTTTAAAATGGGGATAAGGTGTACTTGTGAGAATGACAGATAATCTATATAAACGTCTGGTTCTTGGAAGCTGGATGCCAACACCGGATCCCAAGCTTGGTCCCTGGTAAGTCAGGACCTCAACAGGCATTGGCTCAGTGAGTGATTTGGAAGGAGAAAAAACATTCCCTTGCAGCCTGCCTGAAAGTCACATGGTTGTCCTTGCACACAGGTGGGACGCTGAGTCTGAGGGCTCCTGTGGAAAGCTCTGTAGCCTTGACCACTGCACCTGCCTGCCATCTTGCTCTTTGAATGTACTTCTTTCCACGTCATGGATGCTGAATGATGCCCAACATTTCCTTTCCCTTCTTCACTGCTGCCATTTTGTTTTTGTTTTTGTTTTTACTTTCCAAATGAAAACGAGCCTGCAGAGAAGTTAAAACTTTGGAAGAAGTTTTGGTGGAGGTGAAAGCCAGGTGCCCAAATGTTCTGGCTTTAGCACTGGAAGTCTGGGGTCTGGGAAACCCCTCTGTCCTGGGGCTCCCTTCAGAACGGTTGGTCACTCTAAAAAGGCAAGGAGAACCTGACTGGCAGATACACCAACTACAAGATCGAGACCTTTCAAATTCCCTCTAAAGTTGGGTTAGATAGGTTCTGCCTGGTTCTCACAGATCCCATTGAATTTAGTACTTAGGTGAGCATAGAGTAGATAAGATTTTCCTTCTGGCTCCATTCAAATTATCATTCTCTGTATGCAGCAACCCCATTGACTACTTCTAAAAAGTTACAGCATGCAGTATTTCTTGACATGGGAAATTGGCCGAAACTGAGACTGGGAAAATAAGTGTATTAATTTTGGATCCTACCTCCTTTTCTAAACCTATTTTCAGACTACACCTTGCTCTCATCAAAACCAGCCTCTCTTCCTTGGTGAAGTATTTGCTCAAAGACAAGTCTCTAGGAGTAATCTTTAGAGAAAGAGGATGCACGTTAATTTTACGTTCAAATCTGTTGGATGCCAAAGGTGGTAGGATGTGCAAAAGGAGGGCCTTTAGTTCCTTAAAATAAGACCCACAACTTTTCTTCCCAGAAACAGTCTTCTTACTGTTTCTGAGTTGCAATTTAATGGAAGAGGATTACAATCACTTCATTGAAACATGACCAGGCAGTAGTTTAACATCCTGGTCCACCTGTTACGAGCTCTCACTGAGCCAGCAGACACCACGGGCTGTTTCCAAGGTTCTGGACCCTCCCTACTATTATCAGCCATGCAGAGTAAATGTCTAGCCTTTTTTTTTTTTTTTAAGATTTTATTTGTTTATTTTTATTTTAGAAAGATGTGGGGAGGGGCAGAGGGAGAGGGGGAGACTCTCAAGCAGATTCCATGCTGAGCAAGGAGCCTGACCCCAGGCTTGATCTCATGACTGCAATATCACAACCTGAGCGGAAACCAGGAGTTGGATGCTCAACCAACTGAGCCACCCAGGCATCCCCAAAACGTCCAGTGTAAAACAAGTCATCCACCGACTTAAAATTCCTCACTGCCATCCCCTTCTCCCAGGATGACGTCCGAAGATATCCAAGGCTTGCGGGAGCCCATTCCTGTAAGCTTGCTTCCTGGCTCCCTCCCAGCTTCTTCAGAGCTCTCTTCTTACTCACATAATATAAAATTAACTGTTTTAAACTGAACAGTTCAGTAGCATTAGCACATTTACAATGTTGTGCCATCAACCCTATTCTCTGGTTTTGGAGAATTTTCATCCCGTCAGGCAGTCAGTCACTCCCCATCACTCCTCCTCCTGGTCCCTGGCCACCACTGATCTGCTTTCTGTCTCCAAGATTTCTCTATTTTGAATATTTTATATAAATGGAATCATACACTCTGTGACCTTTGTGTCTAGCTTTTTAAATGGAAGAGTATTTTTGAGGCTCAGCTGTGTGGTGGCAGTGTTAGAAATCCATGCCCTTTTAATGGCTGAATAATAATTGAATGGATATACCACATTTTGTTTATCCATTCATCTGTTGATGGACATTTGGATTGCCTCCATCGTTTGACTATTGTAAATGGTGCGTGCATATACGTATTTGTCTAAGTACCTGTTTTCAGGTCTTCTGGGTATATACCTGAAAGCAGAATTGCTGGGCTGTGTGGTAATTCTGCATTTAATGTTTTGAGGAACTCCTGGACTGCCGTCCTCTCCTTTCTCTTGTGCTTCAATAGCCCAGCATATTCAAGTGAATTTCTGTAGTATTACAATTAGAAAATGCCTTTAATCCTAACAGGCTGCATACATATCTGAGGCAGGGACTGTGTCTTACTCATCCATGTGTCGCAGGCAGGCTAGTCGAGGGCTTCACAGAGATGGTGCTCCGTGAAATGTTTGAGGAATTGGATTGACTCTAGAAGGATTATATACAGTTTTATCCTTGAGGAAAACGTGGTGTGTGTGGTAAATCTTTGAATACCTTTGAGTGATGAACTAAGTGGAAATTGGTGGGTGGGCAGTGAGGTGAAGGAGAGCCAACCGACTCCTTTGGACAAAGGGAAAGGAACACCATGTAGGAGAGCCAGTTATCCGTATGCCTGGTTTCTGTTGCTGGCTCGCCTTTATCTAATTCATTATAGTTCTCTAGGAAGTAGATTCCCCTCTCTGTCAAATGAAAAGTTTGCATATTTTAGTGATACTCAATTTTTTGGTTTCCTTTAGGGCAATGGAAACTGTTTTTCCCATGAACTCACAGGGGAAAGTCAAATGGGGTTAGGGTATGCATTTGAGGAGAGAGTGTTGAGTGGAAGGCCAGAATGCAGAGTGCCCTCTATCCCTGCAACCCCAAGGACCTTGGAAGAACCCCAAGATTCCAAGGTCCTAGCACAATCTGAGCTCCCCTCAGTAGCTCTCAGAGACCTCTGTTCTACAAAGATTAGGAAAGCATTAATGCACCAAGGACATATTATTCTGTAAAAGATTTTTTTTTTTCTGAAGCAGTAAAGGGGAATGTAAGTATTGAGGTAGCCACTTAAGCAAGAAAAGAACAAAAGTCTTTCTGTATGGAAAATTATAGTGAGTAGTACACTTGGTTAAAAAGAGGGATATCCAACCTCCTTCATACGTCCTCTTCCTTAAAAAGTAAAAAGTAAAGATATCGTCAGTTGACTTCATGACAGGATTGTCACACATTTTTACTTTCCTAACCAAACGGATTCCTGCACCATGAGAGCATTTCCTCTGCAAATGTCCTGTTCCAAACCAAAGCTGAACACGTCAACGGGCAAGCTTAGTCTTGTCCTAACACTCTGGGTTTCCTTTTCTTTCTGTCTTTCTCTCTCTTTCCTGGGGAAATGTCTTGAAAGGGTAACATTTACATTGTACCCTCATGCTCGCTGCCTTTTCTCTCTAGTTCTTTGCTTTGGAATTAGCCTGCAAAACCGGGTGTTCGCTGAGTCCCCCGTGGCCGTTTCCTGACATGCCCATGGCGCCGGCAGGCCTTAACCTGTCCCCTCAGCAATGGTCACTGTTGACGCTCGCCTTGCTCTGGTCTCTTTGGATTCTTTATTTCCATGAAGTTCATTTGTAGGCCACACTTCTGAACATACCCTGCCTGAACTCCAGCATCTCCTCTCCCGGAAGTTCTTCAGGCACTGAGACCGAAGGTGGTTTAAACAGATGCCTGAGTGAGCCCCAAATACTGGGTGTTCTAACACTGGCTGTCATAGAAACACAGCTTTAAGCAGTATAACCACAAACGTTACTCACATTCTAGTATTAACCCTCTCTTTTTTTTTTTCTTTTTTGTGAGGCTCTTTTTGAAATTCTAGAACTTCTTTTAAAACAGAGCTTCTAAACAATGACCATCCCTTGGGGGGCATAGCCCTAGCATAAGAATAGAAAGGACATTCAGTTTTATGACACCTCTGGTTTTTCTTGCCTTTCTTTGCTTTCATTCCAAAATCACCGTGAATACAAACACTGCAATATTTCCACCATTGCTTTAAAGGCTTTGTTTCCAGGGAACTTACAGTTTTCCGGAGGCGGGTGCCCGCAGGACGGTAATCCCTCTTGCTCCACCATGATGCCGCCGGACGAATGGAGAGGTGAAGGCGCTAATTCTTTAAACAGCACTTCAAAAGTGATTTAGAAAAGCTAAGGTCTGTCTTGTAAACCCCAGAACTTGTCTTGGAAATCTTGCCTCCTCGATCGGCCTCCAAAGTCTAAATGCAACATGATGATTTTCCTCCAGGGAAACCTGTGAAACAGGTCTTCGAGCCCCATTTAATGTGTCAGAATTTTAATTGATTCTTTACCACGTCGGTCCACCCCATAATGGCAGTGCTAAGCACAGGACGTGTTTTACAGGAATAGTCACCCAGAGCTTAATTTGTTGTTGTATAGCAGACGGACTATTTCACAATGAAAATAAATCTGTTTCGTGCCCAGAGAATTTCTTCCCGATGAGGCAGGGCCTGCTGATACAGAGTGCAGACCATGAGAGCCTCCAACCTGCATGGCAGCCGCAGGGAGAACTTAGTCACTGCTCCCTGTCAGCTCTAAAGACCTTCCAGTTGAGGAGAAGGCTACCCCACAACCCTTGACCCTTGACCTCATTTACTCTTCTCTTGCTTCTTGAAGCACAAGACAGAGCTGATCCCCAGGCTCTTATTTATAACCCTCCTAAAGCAACTTCGCAAACCTTATCTCCTTCTGTTCTCGTGATAACATTATAAGGAAGGCGGGGCAGATATCAATCAATGCGCCCATTTTACAGATAAGAGAACTGAGAGCTAACAACCTTGCGACTTTCTAAAGGAACCCCTTTAGAAAGGAACTGAGCAAGAACTAGAAAGCAGATACTTTTTTTTAGTAATTACTGTTTTCCCTGCAGAACAGCCTGGACTGGTCTACCAGGAACCCAGGGCAAGCAGCGCGGTTTCCTTTCCCCAACACAGCTGGTTCATTCATTCAATCAACAAACATTTGTAATGAGTATGAATTTGGGGGCTCAAAATTCAGATCTGCCAAACAAAGGTGGCTTTCTTTTTCTATAACTTCAATTAAGTTCTCTCCCCGGCCCTTATTCTTTCTGGTGGCAGAAACCTGTCAATTTGAGGTCTTCTGAGCTGGCTCAGTGATTCCCCACCTCCCTTTTTTTCCATGGTTATATGGAAGTTCAAGCCCCTGAAAGGGGTGTGTGGGGGGGTGGGGAAATGGAGGACGAGTATGGCCTTCAGTAGTCTTCCTACCCTGGCTGCTATTGAAATGTGTGGCCCATCTGGTCTTCAGACATTTGGAAAATCCTGGCATTCCTTGTTATGTGGTGTTTTTGTTCATTTGTTTAAACGTGATCTTGAAGCATCTGTAGAATGGCCGGCTCTCTCTCTTTCAGCTAGCTTCTGTGTCCTCCTTGTAAGTGTGGAAGAAGTTTGGTGGCTCTCCTAGGCTACTCAGAGCATCTGGGGGAATGCCAAAAGGGTTATCTCAGGCCCTCGTGGTCTAGCCTTGTCATACGTCATTTTTTTTTTTTTTTTTTTTTCTGCTGAGCAGAGAGCCCGATGTGGGGCTCGATCCCAGGACCCTGGGATCATGACCTGAGCCGAAGGCAGAGGCTTAACGCACTGAGCCACCCAGGCGCCCGTCATACGTCATTTTTATTCTAAAGCTCCTCCCTCCTATCCTACTGCTCATGGGCAGTAGGGAAGGGGCAGGAGAAGAGACTACTTCCCCATCTCCTCAAGCATCACCTGGTGTGAGGCACAGGTGCCTTCTCCTCTAGGATGTCCCGAACTGATCTGGACTGTACCTGATATCCCTAAGCACAAGCATATCCCTCACCCCTGGCCTTAGCCCAGGGGAAGGAGGGCAGTGCAATGTGCTGGCTGATTGGAAGCATGTGTAAGGTGCCACAGTTGCCTTTTTTGGAGACCTAAGCAAGGACTATGCTCCTACAATTTCCTTGTTATCCCAGCTATTTGGTAACAACTTTGGGCAACTGTTCTGAACTAAGACGGGAGCAGAAAACCAAGGAAACTTAATGATAAAACCATTGTCATTTTGTACCTATGATTTCAGTGGCCTTCTCCACCTCAGCGAGAGCTAGGAGGGTTCTCTCCTTGTGGTCCCTATAAAGCCAGGGTTACTCAGTAGCTTGTTGTAGGTACCAGTGCATGTGGAGAAACACCAGTCTGGCATCCTGAAATAATCCGAATGTTTACCTCTGCTCTCAAGGGAGCTCCGAGAGCATGTGTGTTCTTCACGTAGAGCCATTTCCCTTCTTCTTCCATCTTCTCTTTTCTCATTTTCTCTTCCTCCTCACTTCCTGCTTATCCTATCTGTTATCCGTCAATCTATCTATTGATCTACCTATCATCAACCTATCTGTCCGTCCATCCATCCATCCATCCATCCATTCATCATCATCTATCACTGACTCATCTCTCTCACACCCAGCTTGGCCCTTTTCCCAGCCCAAACTCTTTCCCACCCCCAAATCTCTTGAACTGAGCTGGCACAGTCTTTTTTTTTTTTTTTTAATAAACATTTTCAAGCCCTTCCTGTTTCATTTTCCTCTCTTTCTCTTTCTCCTTTTCTTTCTCCTCTCCTTTCCCCAAAAGGCGGGGTGGGGGGTGGGGGGGTGATCACTGAGCCTGAAATTGCTGAGAAAACCTAGAATTGACAGGTTTCTGCCACCAGAAGGAATAAGGGCCCGGGAGAGAACTTAATTGAAGTTATAGAAAAAAGCATCATCCATCTTGTCCACCCAACACGGGGCTCGATCTCATGACCCTGAGATCATGACCCAAAGCAACATCAAGAGTTGGATGCTTAACCAACTGAGCCACCCAGGCACCCCACCAGAAGTTCTTCTAAAACTTACTAAGTTTCATCTTTTTACTTTAAGATCTCTTCTGAGATTTAAGATTTCTTCTGAAATTGATTTTGATGTAAGAAGTTAGGAAGTTTGATATATTATGGTTATTTTTATTATAGGACATCTTTGGTAGGAAAATGAATCAAGAGCGATAGTGGGAAGATCATGGGATATGCAGTTAGATCAGTCTGGGTTCAGGTGACTCTACCAGTTACAAGTGTGTGACCTTGGTCATAACCTCCTTAATTCCAGCTTCCTCACTGGAATAGTGGGGATAATAATAGCATCTGGCTCATGGAGCCACTGTGAGTATGAAGTGAGATAATGCTAGTAAAGCACTTTGCACAGTGTCTGACACCTCGTAGGGACTTAGTAAATGGCAGTTACACTGGGTATGATGATGGAAATAATTACTGTTGTTACATAAGTAAGGAGACGAAGTCATCACACTTGTAAGTCAGGTGCACCAAGGGCTTGGGGAGCTGTTGCTCAGACACAGTCCACACTTCAAACCACACAAAAAGCTGCTTTCTATCCCAGAACCTGTGTGAGGTTTGAATCCATGAGATGGATTTGAGTTTGTAGGATCAGGAAGTGTGGCCGGGCAAAGGGGCAATGTTGTAGGTAACACATTCACATCTCCCTTAGCTAATGGTGGTAGACAAGGAAAATGAGGAATCCTACGTTTTCTAAGAGAGTGTTTTTCAAAGTCGGAATTCAATCATCTGGTACCCTTGCTAAAATGTAGATGCTTGGGCCCCATCCCTGATCTAGGAAATTAGAACCATGGGCAGGGCCTGGAACTCTGTATTTAGCAGGCTACCCAGGTAATTCTTCTGTGCACCGAAATTTGTGACAAACTTCTCTAGAAGGAAAAGGAAGAAGGTGAGTGTGGGGATGGGAGAGGGGTGAGGAAAGGAGAGCAGGAGACAAAAACAGCAGAATGAGAGGGGAAGGACTACTATTGTGAATTAGAGTATTAACATCTCCCCTTTGTAAATCTTCCCGGTCCCTCTCCCCCATTACCTGCCATAAAATACAACCTGGATCCCACTTTTTATAGGTCACTCAAAAAGCTCATTTAGTCAACCCAAAGTTTTCGAGTCTGGCTGTGGACCAGAACCCTGGAGAGAGACAGAAAAGAGACACATCACCCAGTGGTGGGGAAAGACACACTACTCACATCCTCCCATTCAGCATGAAGGTACTGTGGTCGAGAGATGGGCATCAGGCATATACAGAAGGCTGAAGTAGGTTCCACAGGGAACATCAAGAAATGGCTTCCGGGGGGAGAGTGTCGTAGAGAGTAATCATTCATTACATGTGTAAGTAATCATCCATTACAAAGAGGGGAAAAGAATTAGCAGGGAGAGGGGAGAGTGGGAGCCAAAGACTCAGTCAGACAGCAGGGAGTGTCCAGGATGGGCCAGCTCAGTGTTGCTGGAGGAGAGAGTTCGAGGTGGGAAGCTGTTTGTTAGAACTGTGGTCAGGAGCCAATATTCTCATTGTAGTAGCCACATCTCAAAAAGAGTCTGTGGGCTGTGTCAAGGAACTTGATCAGCCAGGAACCACCCAAGGTCCACCAAGGGTGGAAGCAAAGGATGAATTGGTAAGAGTCTCATTTGCATGTTGTAATGTTGGTTTGTTTTTTTTTTTCAAGATGGACATAGTTTTATTGATTTTTCTGATTTATAAACATGATGCATGCCAATTGTGAAAGTAGAGATAATTCAGAAAGAGATAACGAAGAAAGTAAAAGTTGCCTAGAATTCCAACACCCAGAGAAACTCTGCAATTACCGTGTGTGTTTATCCTTCCAGACTTTCCTCTAGGTGGGCATACATGCAACCCCCCTCCACCCCACCACACAGCATATTTTGAAATGAGGTCGTTTCACACACATTGTGAAATGCTGCCTTCTAATCCTTTTTATCTTGGCAATATGGAGTGGACATCTTTGTCTATAAATATAGATTTCTACCTTGATCATCATTTCTAATAGCTCTGTTGCTCACTTCTGACCCTCCTTCATACTCCCTCTCCATGTGTTGTCCTCTTCCCATTTGGTCTCGCTCCAAGTATCAGCTTGGGGGCTCAGCACTCAAGTCTGTCAGGCAGATGGAGATGCTCCGTTGTGGGACCTTGATTCTGGTAGGACTTCTGTGATGCTTAATTTTATATGTCACATAATTTATTTGCTTGGGCCATGGGGTGGCAAGATATTTGGTTAAATATTATTCTCAGTGTGTCTGTGAGGATGTTTCTGGATGAGATTAACATTTGAATATGTAGACTGAGGAGAGCGGATTACCTTCCCCACAGTGGTGGGCCTCTCCTAATCCATTGAAGGCCTCAATAGAACAAAAGGGTGGAGTTAGGGAGATTTTGCTCTCTCTGCCTGACTTCCTTCAAGCTGGGATATCTATTTTCTCTTGCTTTTGGGTTTAGATTTGAACTGGAAATTACACTATTGGTTCTCCTGTTTCTTAAGCCTTCAGACTTGGACTAGAACTACACCATTGGCTCTCCTGGGTCTCTAGCTAGTCAACTGCAGATCTTGGGACTTCTCAGCCTCTATAATAAATCTCTTATAATAATAAATTCCTATATACGTGTGCATGTGTATGTGTGTGTGTATATATATAAATGTATATACATTTATATATATATATGTTTAAATATGTGTATGTTCTGTTTCTCTGGGGAGCCCTGTCTAATGCAGTTTCCTGCCTTGTTCTTCTGTTGCAATGCAGTCCCTTGCATTGTCCCCTCAGTCATAGCAGCTTAGATCTCAGTAATGTTCTGCCTGTCCTAACACTCACCTGCTTCATGTTTCTTTGGCTTTCTATGGCCTTCAGGATGACACCCAGTTTTCTTAGGCTGGACCATGTAGCTTTCTTGTCAGCTTCTCGGGTCTCCACCTGCACACCCTCCCCATCATTCATCACCTGCAGTCACTCCCCCTTAGACTCCCTGTGTTTCCTGCATCTTGTTTCCCTGCTGTTGCTCATGCTGTTCCTGATGCCTGGAATGCCCTCACCCTCCAAATGTATCTGGCTCACCTGCCTAACTCCAGTTCATCCTTTGGAACTCCACTCAGTCATCACACCCTCCAGAACCGTCCCTGACACAACTTGGCCTGGATTAGCTACTCCTCCTGGTGCTCTAAGAATACTCTGTGTTTCTCTCTGTTGTTTCTTTTATTGGGTTGTGTTAGCATGATCTCACGTGTCTGTCTTCCTCGTTGGATGGTAAGCTCCTTCACTCATTTAACTTTGTATTCCTAGACCCTAAAATGTAATTGGCACTAAGTACATGTTTGTTGAAGGAACAAACCCGTGTCTTTGTAGAAGGGGCTTCTCTTCTCCTATCACCTACCCTGTGGCTCGGATCTCAGTCCATCACTGCTTTCTGCTGCCTAGATGGGCACCTGTCTGGGACAGACCTTGAATTAGTATAGACCTTGGCTTGTGATGCTTACTTCTGCCTCTGCCTGCCCTAACTGATCTTCTGGTTTGGAGTCCTGTGTCTTGTCCTTGACAATTAGTCAGTGATAGCCCATCTTCTGGGTCTATTTGAACTTCAAGGCCCAGCCCTCTCCACCCAGTCCATCTTGTCACCTTAAAAACACACATACACACACACACAACAAAACAAAAAAACCCAAATCAACCCTGCCATGTCCAAATTCCCTGTTTTACTTTACAGACATTAAACATTATTATCGATTTTATTAGATTATAATAATACTTTGACAAAAATGTCCTTCAGAGCAAAACAACAACAAATGTGGGCATTTGTGTGGTTCTGTGAAGTTTACAAGGTGTCTTTACACAATTTGCCTCATTCAGTCTTCCTAACAACTGTGCGCAGTGGGTTATTATCCCCATTTTACAGATAAGGACACTGAGGCTTGGTGTAGTTAAATGAGCTCCTTGAGGCCTCATAAACAGGGAGTAACAGAGCATGAACCTTGGGTGAGATCCTTGGATTCCAAAGCTTTGAACTCTCTGGAGTTCACCTGGGCGTTAAAACATTAGGTGTATCGGATTGCAATCAATCTCTACCTTGTACTTTGCTCTGCAGGCCAGTGGTGGTCTGGTCTCGGTGCTCTTTGACTTCACCTCTCATCACTGCATTTACCCTTGGCCTGGCCAGTGTGTCCTTCCTATCTAGCTCAGGTGTCACCTCTACTCCGAACCCATCTTAACACACCCCGTCCTCACTCTCCCTACTACTGCTTCATAGTGTCATGGAGTGAGTCACACACGTTTGTCCAGGCACCTCTAACCACGTGTGGTATTGTTCTGATTATCTGTCTGCCTCCCTCAGAAGACCTCTCTATTCTTCAGGTTAAAACTGAGGCTCAGGTCCTCCTATGTTTATGGACACTTAGCACAATCCCAGCGCGGACTACAAGTGGGAATCGGAAGACAAAGGCAGGAACGTGTCCAGCTGTGGTCTGTGCTATGATCCCGGTAGGGATTTTGGGAAGGAAGTCTTCAGTCCACCTTCATGCTGCTGCCTGAGGCATCTCCCACAAAATGAACCAGATTAGATCCAGGATATGATTATGGTTTTCCTGGACGCTGAACTCCCAAGCATGGTATGCAAGGCATCCTGCTCCTGCCCTGGGTACACCTCCCTGGACACAGCAACCTGTCCCTCTCCTGTGCTTCAGCCACACCCAGCGCCTTCATGTTTCTGAAAACGCCCAGGCAGGTCCAGTTCCCTGCACTCCATGCACCCAGTGCCCGGCCCCTGGGAAGCACTTTCCTCCCCTCCTTGTGGAAACACTCCGGGATGTTGAGTTTTCAAGTCGAAGCTCATTAGGACCTCCTCTGTGGGTCCATGGTCCATTGTTCCCTCCTTTGTGATTGCTCAAAGAGTGGCTCAGATTTCTCATGTTTTGTCTTTTTCTGTTGGTGTGTTTTCCTCATCGCTGAACGCTCTATTTAAAACAGCAACCCTCATTTCTCTGTAACCCTTTATTCTACTTTGTTTTCCTTCCTAACTCCTAACACCACTCGACATTTTCTGATGTATTCATATTTTCCATATAATTGTGCGACTCCTTCCACTTGGAAGCAATGCCTTCAAATTCCTGATAGATACTTATCTTAGGGATTTAAGAACAAAAAAATGGCAGTTTCTTGGAGTTTGGGGAGAGTCTCCAAATCATGTTATTCTTTTTAATAACCTGAAAGATAATTTTTCATAACTTTGTTTTAAAATGATGAGAGACCATAATATGAAACAAGGAATCATTTTTCCAAGATAGGGTTATACCCAAAGTTTTAGAGACTTTCTGTTTAAAAATCCTGACATACGGGATGCCTGGGTGGCTCAGTTGGTTAAGCAGCTGCCTTCGGCTCAGGTCATGATCCCAGCGACCTGGGATCTAGTCCGACATCGACATCGGGCTCCTTGCTCGGCAGGGAGCCTGCTTCTCCCTCTGCCTCTGCCTGCCACTCTGTCTGCCTGTGCTCGCTCGTTCTCTCTCCCTCTCTCTGACAAATAAATAAATTTAAAAAAAAATCCTGACATAAAAAATACAAGGTTTGTTAATTATGGATCAGTGTGTTATAAGATTATATATTTCAATAACATTTGAAAATGATTTTTGTCTGATATTTTAAAATGAAAGATTAAAGAACATTAAGACAAATAAATTACTTTTTTATTCATCCTATGACAAATATTCCAGATGTCAAAAATTTTTCATGTTTCACTGATTCAGTTAAGAGTAAATACAAAATTATCTTCAAGTTGGGTACATACTGTTTCATATAAGCTCATTTTCTTAATAATGAAAATACTTTTTCGTCTACTTCTTTCAACTCAAATATCACCTTCTCAGAAAAGCCTACTTGGACTATATGATTCAAAATAGCAGTGCCTCATTACTGGCTCTGCCTTGGTCTCCTGTCCTTCCTGCTAACAGGAGGTAAGTGCTAAGAGAAGAGGAGTGACAATTTGTCACTTTTAAAGAATTGTACAAGTTCAACGTGAGTCAACTTATAAGAGGACTGCTGACCCTTCAGTTAGTAGCCATAGCAATAATAATAGTAAGTTGTAATAGTAATAGTAACAACAATAACTGTTTTTTAAAGGATATTTTGTTCTGTGTGGTTTTTTAAAAATTTTTTAAAAAATTTATTTATTTGTCAGAGAGAGAGGGAGAGAGAGAGAGTGAGCACAGGCTGACAAAGCGGCAGGCAGAGGCAGAGGGAGAAGCAGGCTCCCTGCTGAGCAAGGAGCCCGATGTGGGACTCGATCCCAGGATGCTGGGATCATGACCTGAGCCGAAGGCAGCTGCTTAACCACTGAGCCACCCAGGCATCCCTGTGTGGTTTTTTTTTTTTTTTTAAATTTATTTTTTACTTTTTAAATTCCAGTGTAATTAATATAGTGTTACATTAGTTTCTGGTATACAATATAATGATTCAACAATTCTGTAATGACTCAGTGCTCGTGATGGTAAATATCCTTTTTTTTTTAAAGATCTTATTTGTTTATTTGACAGAGAGAGAGAGTTCACAAGTAGGCAGGGAGGCAGACAGAGAGAGAGGGGGAAACAGGCTCCCCGCTGAGCAGAGAGCCCAATGCAGGGCTTGATCCCAGTACCTTGAGACCTTGACCTGAGCTGAAAGCAGAGGCTTTAACCCACTGAGCCACTCGGGCACCCCAATGGTAAATGTCCTCTTATCCTTTTCACCTGTTTCACTCATCACCCCTGGTATCTACCTCCCCCCTGGTATCCAACAGTTATAGTTAAGAGTCTGTTTCTCGGTTCATCTCTCTTTTTTTCCCCTTTGTTCATGTGTTTCTTAAATTCCACATATTAGTAAAATCATAGAGCATTTGTTTTCCATTGACTAGCTTATTTTGCTTAGCATTATACTCTCTAGATCCATCCATGTTGTTGCAAATGGTGAGATTTCTTTCTTTTTTTTATAGCTGAATAATATTCTGTTGTGTATATATATACCACATCTTCTCTATCTGTTCATCAGTCATTGGACACTTGGGCTGTTTCCATAATTTGGCTATTGTAAATAATGCTGCAGTAAACATAAGGGTGCATGTATCCTTTCTGATTAGTGTTTGTTTGGTTTTTTTTCTTCAGGTAAATGCCTAGAAGAAAAATTGCTGGATTATATGGTGGTTCTATTTTAAATTTTTTGAGGAACCTCCATACTGTTTTCCACAGTGGTTGTACCAATTTGCATTCCCACCAACAGTGCACAAGTGTTTCTTTCTCTCCCACACCCTTGCCAACACTTGTTTCTTGTGCATTTGATTTTAGGCATTCTAATAGGTGTGGGGTGATATCTCATTGTAATTTTGATTTGTATTTCCCCAATGATGAGTGATGTTGAGCATCTTTTCATGTGTCTGTTGGCCAACAGACTGTATATCTTCTTCGGAGAAATGTCTTTTCATGTCTTCTGCCCAATTTTTAATTAGCTTATTGTGTGTGTGTGTGTGTGTTGATATTTATAGGTTTTTTATATATCTTGGATATTAACTCCTTATTGGATAGAGCATTTGCAAATACCTTCTCCCATTCAGCAGGCTGTCTTTTAGTTTTGTTGGTTATTTCCTTTGCTGTGTGGAAGCTTTCTATTTTGATGTAGTCCCAGTAGTTTATTACTTGTTTTTGTTCTCCTTGTCTCGGGAGACCTACCTAGAAAATGTTGCTATGGCTGATGTCAGAGAAATAACGGTCTGTACTCTTTTTCTAGGATTTATATGGTTTCAGGTCTCACACGGAGGACTTTAGTGTGTTCTGAGTTTATTTTTGTGTGTGGTGTAAGAAAGTGGTCCAGTTTCATTTTTCTTCATGTAGTTGTCTGGTTTTCCCAACACTATTTGTTGAGGAGACTCTCCCATTGCATTTTCTGGCAAGAGCTATTTTGTTTTTGGTTTTCGCTCTTATTATGTACCAGGCATTGTTTAAGTCCTTAAAATGTATTGTCTCTAAGGGACTAGATAGAATTACTGTCCCCCGTTGTATCGGTCAGGTCACAGAGAGGTTAAACAGTTTGCTCAAGACCGGGCAGCTAGGAAGTGAGAGAGCCGGGAACAGAATCCTGAATGCTTGACTCTGGATTGTACACTTTTCACTGTGACATCTGACTGCCTCCAGAACAATTTTATTCTACGGATAGCATGGCATATGTTTCCAGGAGAAAAGTATAGGTATGGCTTCACTGTCTCGACCCAGTGCTAACCACGTGGTACAGAAGAGGTGTTGGGCTTTACCAACTGGAGTCCTCTAAGAGAGGGTCCAGAAATCAACCTTGAAAGGAAGACAGGGACCATGGGAACAAGCCCTGAGTAGAAAATATTCTGCACCTGGGGTACGTCCTGTTGGCTGAATTGCCCCCCTTACAGAGCAGAACCAGGATGTGGCCCAGTGGACAAGCCAGACTTAACAACCACCAGCAGCAGCCATACCCGGTGGACACGCGGAAAACCAACAGTCTCCACAAACCAAAAACCAGCTCCCCTAACCACCAAGGAGCTGCGTGAGTTGCTTGCCAATATCAACCAGCCAGGATGACACACTTTTCTATCCCTGATTAACATGGCAGACCACAGCAGAACCTGAACGGGAACTGTCTGTGGGAACATCCATCACAGAAGTAGAGCCTCCCGGTTGTTGGGGATGCCAGCCTAGCCACTCTCTGTTGGTGCTGGGTCTCCCCTCTGCTGGCGCGGTTGCTCCCAGAAAGCCTTGCCTGCGCCTTTGACTCAGAGGTTTGGCCCCGTTTCTGTCGGGTCCAAGAACCCGCCTCTGGTAACAGAAGCAGGGGCTGAGAGCCTGATGATGAATGGACTGGGTAGTGGTGAGGACAGTGAGGCAAGGCGGTGACTTTGTATCATGGTCAGTGTATGAATGGTGGAGGTTCCCACTGCAGGGCATCCTGGAGAGCTGGCACAAGGATGGACATATCCTGAACTTGGGGTCTCTGCTATGGTAGCCGCTAGCCACGTTGAGCACATGGAATGTGCCTATGATTACCAAGAAAGCGGATTTTTAATTTTCCATAATTTTCATTGATTTAAATTCGAATGTAAACAGCTGCCACACTGGCTTGTGAATTCCACATTGTCCAGTCCTGCACCACAACACAGGGATCTGGTGTTTAGGCTTCAGAGTCAGACAGAGAAGCTTGCCTCCCTCAATTCTTAGTCCTGTGAACTCAGAAAAGCAACCTAAGCGCTTAGTGCTTCAGGGTCCTCTAATCCAAACCACACTTAATGGAACCAACCTCGCCTTCTTTCTGGGAGAGTTGAATGATGTCACCCAGGGGAGGCAGTACAAGCAGTCTTGCCGGCACATACAGGTGCCCAGCAGACATTGGCTCCTATTCCCATAGGTCTATCCAAATCCACAAACGCTGCCCTAGCTCACATCAACTCTCCTTCCATGTACTTGCTCAACACTTACATTCTGACCCTATGCTATACAACAGGACTGGGATATCTGGTTCTGATTAGGAAGTACCTCGTTAGTCACACTGTAATCAAATCCGCTCCTCTACTACCCACTCCTTGCTCCATCAAATCTGGCCTCTTGGACGGGCACAGAGAACCTGCAGATGGAGTGCAGACTCTGCTCAGGAAAGAGATTAAGACTTTCCTCCCACATGCTCTACAAGCATCCCAGGGAAGCCCCCAAGGTTTACAGCAGAAAACAGAGACATCAGAGCATAGTCAGGAAAGTGGAGGTGGGTAACTCTGAGAGCCCTGCTCTGCCTCACTGGACCCTCAGTGTGGCTCTCCAGTGCACTGAACCCAGGTGAATGCCTCACCTGGCAGATCATTACCATCATACATCAGGATACCAAAGATATGGTTGAAAAATGGCAATGTATTTCATCTGAATGACTAGTTTCCTTTTCTCTCTGGCAGGAAATTAAATGCCAGGTTAAATTGTTTCTTGAAAACTTTCTTGGACCTGAAGAGTAGGGCCACATTGTCAACGCAAAGAAGGACACTTGTCTGTGTATTAATAGGAGATCATGTGTCTCAGTCACCAGAAAAATGTTACTCATACCACAGGGCCTAAGAAAGGGTTCTCTGCTTTACAACCAGTGATGACAGAATGGGGATAGGAATAATAATTAGAACAGATCTGGGTTCAAATACCTCCTCTATAATTTACTCGTTGGGTAAGTGACTTTTTTGTCACTTTCCTTTTTTGTGAAGTGGGGATATAACGGTAACTACCTCATAGAACGTTGTAGGGATCAAGTAAAATCGTGTGTCTCAAATAGTTAACTCAGTTCTTTGGACATAGTGCTCCCTAAGTGTTGGGCATTACTGATATGATTTGCAGAGTAGTAGCAACTGTAAGATAAATCTGTCGTATCAGAATATAGATAGTTATTGGGTTTTAGTTGTAAGCACACAGAATGTATTTGGGTAGAAGGCTGTGAAGTTTTGACTTTCTTGTGGCCGCAGTAGGTAAGTGAGCCACGGACACTGGCGGAATATGACCTGGGGTCTTGGCTAAGGACAGATGGTGTAAGTCTTCTTTCTGGTTTCCCGAGTTTTGAGTTGCCTCTTTATGTAATGTCGTCGTGATGTGCAAACCCCCTTCAGATGGAGTAACTAGACATCAGTCCTAGCACTCTGTGGCTCATGAGCCCCACCTAGAGGAAGGGGTTGGAAGGGGCCAGTTACTGAGGTTACAGGGAAGCCCATGAGCTCTCCATAAAGAGGCACCTTGGGCTGGAGTTTGAAAGCCTCTTGCCGTATGCATCTGCCTCCTGCAGTTTCTCTTCCAGGCACGGCTGGGACCTACGAGAATAAACGTCACCCCCTCGTCTGCCCTGCTTGCCCAGGCCATGGTGGGGAACACTCCACAAGGAGACAGTGGCCGTTACCTCTTCAGTGGCTTCTATGTGTGGGCTTAGGTTGCCCAGGACTGTGGCAATCTGATCTTTGTTGCTTTCCTGGCCCCTTGCTGCTGCTAAAGAGGGCAGAGCCTGCCTGTGTAGGTGGGGTTGGGTGTCAGCAGTGTTACTGCCGTGCCTGTCACTGACCCTGCCACCACCACCCTCAGTTGTAGCTGGCGAAGGGCATTGGCTGGTCCAGAGAACCACCACTGAGAACCCAGTTTCCTCTACTTAGATAAAGAAGAGCAGAAAAGAAGGAAGAAGGAAAGACACTAATGAGCAGTAAGTAACCAAGATGAATGTTGCAGTTCAGTTACTCAGGAGCAGAGGCCGGAGGAGGCACTGAGATCTGACCAGGACGGCCGCCTGCCTGGCAAGACACAGCGCTCCCTCCTCCCCCCAACACCACTTCTGATGGCCTGGAGGTGCAGGGCTCACATTGTGTCGTGTCATCCTTGGGACAACCCTGTGATGCATGGGGTCATTGTACCTATTTTACAGTTAGGCTGAAAGAGGCTTGAAGACCTTGAAGAGGGCGCCTGGGTGGCTCAGTGGGTTAAAGCCTGTGCTTTCGGCTCAGGTCATGATCCCTGGCGTCTTCGGATTGAATCCCGCCTCGGGCTCTCTGCTTCGGCGGGGAGCCTGCTTCCCACGCCTCTTCCTGCCTCTCTGCCTACTTGTGATCTCTGTCTGTCAAATAAATAAATAAAATCTTTAAATAAATAAATAAAGACCTTGAAGAGTTTGTCCAGTTTGATCAGTTAGTAAATGGAAGAGTAGAATTCAAACTCAGATCTACTTGGATCTAAAGTTCTCTGATTCATCACTGGGATGTCACTCCTACACCCCAAGTCTCTACTTTCCTTCTCAGAATATGGGGGAGTACAACTGAGTCCAAGGCCATCATTCTAACCCCAAGGATCACAGGGGATCATCAAGCAGTACTGGAAATGGGAAAGGATAGGAGAGGACCCTGTTCAATGGAGCAGCAGCTCTGGGTCTTGAACAGAGTAATTCAGGCAACAGGTGTGTGCCCGGGGCTGGCCTGGCACAGGCGGCTTTGGGAGCGAAGCTCAGAGAAGATAGGGATTGGGACAAGTAGGGTGTGTCTTTCTCAGGCCATATGGGTTCCCTAGAAAGGACATTTTAAAGATGCTAGCCTCCCCTGTGCCTCTCTGCCCTTCGTCCTAGCCATGAACCCTGGGTTCTGACTTCTTCCCTAGGAAAGACCCACACCTGCCTAGCCGGCTTTGTGCCACCAGACTGGACTCTCAGCTCTTAAAGCTATATTCTCCTTAACTCTGGATGCCTCTCTCCATCCTTCCTCACCCCTCTTCACCACAGGGCCAGCAACAGCACCAGGAGTTTGCTGGAAAAGTGGCCGGAGACTGATGCCCTTGCCCATGTAGCCAGGCTGATATGACTTGTCTGGAAACTGTCGTGAATGACCCAAGTACGAAAATGTAATCCAAGGCCCGCCCGTGCTCAGAGACCTTCACATTTTCGCTGGGTTGGCGGCATCCGCGGCGCTGTCTGCACCCACTGCGCCGATATGAGTGTTAGGATTCAAACTGTCAGTGGAGCCACAGCAGCCAGCCATCTCTGACCTCACCGGTGATGCTGGAGCTTTCCATGGTCTGGCTCAAACTCGGCCCTCGTCGCTTCTGTAAGACCTGTAGGAGCAGTGCTTTTTCCCAGGGTAAACCCCTGTGGATGTGCTTTGGTTAAAAAAAAAATTTTTTTTAAAGATTTTATTTATTTAATTATTTGACAGAGAGAGAGAGAGAGAGAGACAGAGACAGAGACAGAGACAATGAGAGAGGGAACACAAGCAGGGGGAGTGGAAAAGGGAGAAGCAGGCTTCCTTCTGAGCAGGGAGCCCGATGCAGGGCTTGATCCCAGGACGCTGGGATCATGACCTGAGCCGAAGGCAGATGCCTAACGACTGAGCCACCCAGGCGCCCACCCCACCATATCACTTTGACTGAGGTGTAATTTTCATATGAAACTGCCCCTCTTCTGGGTGTATACTTGGTGACTTTTGACATATGTATACATTTGTGTAATCAGTATCACAGTCAATCTATAGAACATTTCCATCCTCCTCCAGTGTTCCCTGTGCCCTTCCTCAGTCAATTTTCCGTCCGCCCCTCCCTGGTCCTTGGGCTTCCAGTGATCTGCTTTCTGTCACGACAGATTTGTCTTTTTTGTAGTTCCACACAAATGAAAGCATGTAGTATGTACTCTGTTCTGTCAGGTCACTGGGCCGAAGAACGTTGAGATTGCTCCATGTTTCTGCGTGTGTCGTAGGTCATCGCTATCATCACTGAGTAGCTTTCCATTGTCTGGATATGCTATGTATGTGTCCCTTCCCCCGTTAGTGGGCATGTGGATTGTTTCAGGGTTTCGGCCAGGACGATGAACTCTGCTGTAAATATTTGCATGCTAGTTTTTGGGTACACATAGGTTTTAATTTCCCCTGGGTAACACCTAGGCATAGAACTGCAAAATGTGTGTCCTGTGTATACTTAGCTTTCCAAGAAATTGTTGTCAAGTGCTTTTTCTGCATCGATTGAACAAATCGTGCGAGTTTTCCTTTCATCTGTTAACACTTGGTCCATGATCCGTTACCTTTTTTACAGATTGGCTGATGTGATTTGCTAAAATTCTACTACAGATTTTAATGTTTACATTATTAAGGATATTGGTCTCAGTTTTTCATTTCTTGCAAAGTGTTTGCCTGCTTAGGGCGCAATGTAGTGCTGGTCTCATGAAGTGGGTTGAGAAGTGCTCTCTTTTCCTCTATTCCCTGGAAGAGTTTGCATAGAATTGGTATTATTTCTTCTTTAAGTGCTTGATAGAATCCATCAGTAAAGATATCTGGGTCTGAAGTTTTCTTTGTCAGAAGGTTTTAAAATTGCAAATTTATTTTCTTTAACAGACATTGGGATTGCCAGATTTCCTAATTTTTTCTTGAGTCAGTTTTGTTAATTTGTATCTCTGGAGACATTTGTCTACTTCATCTTAAGTTGTTGAATTTATTGGCAAAAATCTTTTTATAATTTTTTTGTTGGTGACTGCAAACCTGATAGCAGTGTCCCTCCTTCATTTATGATATCACTAATTTGTGTTTCTCCCCTTTTAAAAAAACTGACATATAACATTCTGTTAGTTTCAGGAGTACAACATAACACTTTGTATGTGTATATATTGTGAAATAATCATCACGTGAGACAAGTTAATATCTCTCAGTATACATAGTTATTTTTTTTTCCTTGTGATGATGACTTTTTAGATCTATTCACTTAGCAACTTTCAAATATGCAATACAGTATTAATGATAGTCACCCTGCTGCCCATCATTTCATACCCTCTTTCATCTATAATATCGGTAATTGTTTTCTCTTTTTTTTAACTTGACAGTTTGGCTAAGGGTTTATCAGTTTTACTGATTTTTTCGTGGAATTTGCTTTTGATTTAATTGTTTTTCTTTGTTTGTTTGTTTGACCATATTCTATATCATTGACTTCTGTTCTTATTTTTATTGTTTCCTTCCTTCTACCTACTTTGCATTTAATTTGCCTTCCTTTTTCTACATTGAGATGGAAGTTTAGATAATTAATTTTAGACATTTCTTATTTCATTAACTTTTCAAACTTATGGAAATATTTCAGAAAGCAAGAATTTCCAATAAGCTGATCCCCTTGAGGTAATTGTCTTTAAATATATATACATATATATATGTATATATATTTATTTGAGAGAGAGAGAGAGAGACCCTATGTGATCAGGGGAAGGAGGAGAGGGAGAGGGAGACAGAGAATCTCAAGCAGACTCTGTGCTGAACATGCCACCTGATGGGGGGAGGGCTAGATCCCCATACCCTGAGATCATGACCTGAGCTGAAATTGAGAGTTGGATGCTTAACTGACTGAGTCACTCAGGTGCCTTTTTTTTTTTCTTTTTTCTTTTTTAATTTTTTTTTTTTTTTTTTTTTTTTTTTTTTTACCAACACTGTGCCTACCAAAGACTTAACCAAGGATGTGACATTCTTCTAACATACCACATGCCTTTGAATGTATGTGCTTTGCCTCACGGCATTCCTTCAGACTGGAATACTGAGTCCAATATCCTCCTCCTGGTAAATTTCTGCTTACTGAGCTCGATCTCAAATGCAGCCTCTTCTTTGAACCTTCCTTTTGAACCTTCCTTCTGTTCTTCCGCTCAGAGTTAGTTGTTCTCATCTTTGTGTGCTATTGAATTTTATATGCAACTGTACTATGGTGTTCATTGGATAGGTAAAATTTTAATATGATGCATCTGATTCCAAAGTCCACACTCTCATGTGATATGTTTCTTCCTTGGAACTTTTTTATTGGAATTTAGAGCACGATCTAAATGCTTGATTTGCCATACCTTTTTTTTTTTTAATTTGGGATATAATTCACAAAGCATAAATTTTACCTCTTTAAGGTGCATAATTAATTCCAACTATTACAGGTTTTTTTTTAAAAAAAAGATTTTATTTATTCATTTGACAGACAGAGATCACAAGTAGGCTGAGAGGCAGGCAGAGAGAGAGGAAGCAGGATCCTCACTGAGCAGAGAGCCCAACACAGGGCTCGATCCCAGGACCCCGGGACCATGACCTGAGCCGAAGGCAAAGGCTTTAACCAAGCCACTCAGGTGCCCCTACGTGTTTTTTGTTTGTTTGTTTGTTTGCTTTTTAAATCACAGAGTTCCTAATGGAAAAACTATATCTATCTTGCTATTTCCAGTTCCCGGTACAGTATTTAACGTCTGATAGTAAGACATTCAATAAACACTTCCTGAATAAAGGTGTTTACTATATGCTCCAAGGCAGCACTTCTCAAACTTAAACCATCCAGGGAGAGTGTTAAGACATAGATTCTAATGGGGAGGGATGCAAGATCTACATTTCTAGCAAGCTTTTACATGATACCCGTGCTGCTGGTCTGAGGAGACCACCCTTTGAATTTCAAGGCTCAAAGCTCTCTACTCTCTAGACTAAAGATAGTTCTCCTAAACTTTCACAAGGGGGCGCAATGGGCAAATATTTCTACTGCTATTTATAACATTAAATGAATTCAGGCGACATGCTTTCAGCAGCTGTTTTGCTAATTATTATTTATTTCATGGAACAAGCGCAGTGCATATCTCAGTGGACTAAAAATAGATTTTCCTTTACACTATCGTCTAAAGAATTTGCCAAGATTGTGCTCACAGAAATTGGAACAATTCAGTATCTCTGTTATGGGAAGTGTCATATAAGAATAGTACTAAAAAAAATTATTAGATACGAAAGATCTAAAAGATGTGAAAATAATAATTGTAATAATGTAAGTAATAATAATAGAGGCAGTCACTTATTACATGTTGTGGTATTGTCCTAGCTGTCTTGGGTAGATGGCTTCATTTAATCCTTACAACCACCCCATGAAAAAGGTCATAATGCTGTCATGTTACAGGAAATAAAACTGATGTTTACAGAAATGAAATAAAATGCCTAAGTCCTGGGGTGCTGGGTGGCTCAGTCTGTTAAGCCTCTGCCTTAATGATCAGGTCATGATCTTAGGGTCCTGAGGTCCAGCGGAGCCCCACGTTGCACAGGGCTCCTTGCTCAGCTGGGAGTCCATTTCTCTCTCTCCTTCTGTCCCTCCCCCGCTTGTACTTACACTCTTACTCTTTTTCTGTCAAGTAAATAAATAAATCTGAAAAGCAATACCCAAGTTCTGGAGGTCTTAATTGGAAAGATAGGACTTGAATACACTCCATCTTTTTCCAAGGTCCATGGTCTTGTGGGCTATGCTGCTTCCAAGGCATTTTCTGCTGGGATTTAGAACAGGAATCCATGATTCTTGATTTGCCATCCTCTTTTAAAAAATCGATTTCTGATTCATATGCCATAAAACACACCCTTCTAAAATGCACAGTTCAATGGGTTTTAGTATAAATACAAGGTGTGCAACCATTGTCACTGTCTCATTCCAGATTATTATTTTTTAAAGATTTTATTTGTTTACTTGAGAAAGAGAAGTATGAACAGGGGGAGGGGTAGAGGGAGAGAGTGAAGCGGGCTCCCTGCTGAACAAGGAGACCGATGAGGGGCTTGATCCCAGGACCTTGGGATCATGACCTGAGCCAAAGGTAGATGCTTAATTGACCGAGCCACCCAGACGCCCCTAATTTCAGATTATTTTTGTTACCCCAAAGAGAAATCCACACTTGTTAGCAGTCACTCCTCATTTTCCCCTCCTCTCCTGCCCCTCAAAACCACAAACTTACTTTCTATCCCCATGGATTTCCCTATTCCAGGCATTTCATATAAATGGAATCATACAATAGGTGGCCTTTTGTATCAGACTTTTTTTTCACTGAGCATCATGTTTTCAAGGGTTTGTTCATCTTGCAGCATATATCAGCCCTTAGTTCCTTTTTATATCTCAGCAATATTCCATCACACAGGTGTATTATGTTTTGTCTATCCATTCACCAATGGATGGACATTCGAGCTGTTTCTAGTTTTTAATAATTATGAATAATGCTGTCAGGAACATATATGCCTCAGTTTTTTGTTTGTTTGTTTTTTGTTAAGATTTTATTATTTATTTATTTATTTATTTGTCAGAGAGAGAGAGCGCAAGCACGAGTGCACAAGTAGGCAGAGTGGCAGGCAGAGGTGGAGAGAGAAGCACTCCCTGCCGAGCCAAGGAGTCTGATGCAGCACTCGATCCCAGAACCCTGGAATCATGACCTAAGCCGAAGGCAGCGGCTTAACTGACTGAGCCACCCAGGCATCCTTATGCCTCCGTTTTTGTGTGAACATATGTTTTCAGTTCTCTTGGGTATACACCTGGGAGTGGAATTGCTGGGTTGTATGTGATCTCTCTGTTGAGATTTCTGTGGGACTTCCAGACCATTTCCCACAACAGTGGCTCCATTTTACATTCCCACCTGCATTTTTCTCTACAGACTTGCCAATGCTCTGTGTGACCCTGAGGTATAGTATGATCTAGTCCTTCAGATTCTCAGCTGGAGATTTGAGATAATAAAACCTGACTCATACCCCCTTCCATCCCCTCAAAATCAACCAGTCAATCAATCAATCAATCAATCACACAAACAAATCGGACTCACTTACCTGGTGGTCGTGGCACAAAGCTAAAACCAAATACCTATGTCATGAGAAAGAGCGTTCACAAAGGAAAGAGCTGCTGCAGAGTTCATGAAGGTTAAGGACAGCGCTCTCTCTTGCATGGCTTCTGCCCACTTCCTAACCCTTCTCCTCTAGGAGTGGCACTGGATGGCCAATGGCATGTTGAGTCAGAGCTAAAGATTAGTTGAGTTGGGTTCTAAATGACTTGTTTCTGGAGCACCTGGGTGGCTCCTGGTTAAGCACCTGCCTCTGGCTCAGGTCGTGATCCCGGAGTCCTGGGATAGAGCCCTGTGTCAGGCTCCCTGTTCAGCGGGAGTCTTCTTCCTCTTCTCCCTCTTTCTCTACCCCTTCCCCTGCTTTTGCTCTCTCTCTCTCAAATAAATAAATGAAGGAGTTAAAGAAAAATAAATGACCTGTTTCTAATGAGGTGAGTCCCAGGTGTCAAGAAGGTCATGGCAGTATCTTCACTTACTCAACTATAAACTGTACTGTATCTAGTACCTGTACTAAATCCTGGGATACGATTTTGTACAGGGTAATTAGAAATTTTATTACAGAGCTGACTTAAAATAAGCAAAGTATAGAAGAACTAAACAACATAACTAACAAGCCTGAAAATATATGTAGACTTCACACTTCATAGCCAGCATTCAGAATATATGCATGTTGATCATACATTGTACGTTTATTAGAATCGGCATCTTTTAGGCCATAGAAAAACGGTCCACTTTATTCCAAAGGGTCAGTATAATACAAACTATGTTCTGTGACCATAATATAATAAAATTAAAAACCAAGAATAAGATTTAAAATTTTCCGTATCCTGGAAACTGACAAATAATGAACAAACCAACCAAAGAAAGGCTCTCCCCCCAAATCTTTGGGTTAAAGGGATTATTATATGTCACAATTCATGAGGCATAGCCAAAACTGCATTTAGAGGGAAAGTTATAGTTTTAAATACATTTATCAGAAAACGGGAATATTTGAAGGCAGATAAACGAAGCATTTGGTTACAATAGTTTGAAGAAGACAATAGAGCAAACTCTATTAGTGGAGGACAGAATTCATGCTCTAACTTATACATACACAGGACCCCGAGGGAGCCCCCTGGAGAGGCGGCTAACCTGGGAAGAAGACATGTGAGCTGAGTAGAAGGATATGGGAGAGAAATTGTGGCAAAAACAAAGAACAAGTGCACCGAGGTGAGAAAAAGTCATTTGGTTGTGCCCAGCTGCAGTAAGGGCTCCTACGAAGGGGTGCTTGGAGAGAAGGTGGGGTCACATCAGACCATGGAAACTTTGTTGTGAAATCAATAGGGGAGCCTAGCACTTTTTTTTTTTTAAATAAGAAGATGATAATGATCAGTATGAGGGAGTGGTTAAGCATATGAGCTCTATAACGTATAGATGTATGCAATCACTATATTGTACTCCTGAAACAAATGTAACATTGTGTGTCAACTATACTTCAATTAAAAAAAGAATAAAAAAAGAGTATGAGCTGTCAGGTCAGCTGGTGCCAAGTTAGAATCTCACTCATTCGAACTGTAGGATTTAAGCTGTGTGTTTATGGGCCAACCACAAAACCTGTGCAAGCCTTAATTTCTTCATCTTAAGTGGATCATAATAACCATTGCCCGATGAGTGCATTGGGTATATAAAGCACTTAGCACAGTTCCTGGCAGAGAGTTAGGGTTTATTTGCCGTGCCAGTGCAATTATTCATAGCACATCCTATTACTATCGGAAGTGTCTGTTGGCTGATAAATTATATGGCCACATGTAGTTGGCAAACTGTGGGTCAACTCTAGGTGCAGGTGAGTGTTTTAGAAAGATCATCTTAGATATACATTGGAGAATGGATTTGGAAGACACTAGGCCAGAGACAGAGAGGACCTCTGGGAGGAGCTTGAACGATGCAGGTGAGAACTGACTGGAGACTTCAGAACATGGGTATATTTTTTTTATTTTTAAAAGAAAGCAGCATTTATCCAGCTGGTAACTAAGGTGATGCTCCTAGGCATATGCTGATGTTTTTGACTTAGATGACAACGTGAATGGTGATGAGAGATTCACCAAGGCGGGGCTTTCTGAAGGAAGCACAAGTTCAGGATGAAGGCAGATGGGTTGGTGAATTTTGGATACACTGGTTTGAGATGCTCAAGGACTGCAATGTGGAGGAGTTCATGAGAGTCAGAAAACAGAATCAGAAGTGCAGAGTGAGGCCAGGTCTGGAGATGGAGATGTGGGTCTTATCTGTGTGTGAGAACAAATGAGATCACTCAGGAAGAGAAATGAACGAGAGGAGGAGATGAGAGCTGGAGACCAAGCCTGAGGCACCCTGCAAATTAGGTGTCCATGAAGGACGTTGTTGCCTGGCAGCTGGGGAAAGCCAGAAGACGTGACGCTCACGGAAGCCAAGGAAGACAGGGTCTCAAGAAGCAGGAAGCTGCCGGGGAGAGGTCAGATACAATGAAGGCACAGACGTGCCACCAAGTTCAGCCGTGTGAAGCTCATGGCTTCTACGGAAAGGAAGGTTCTGTGAAGTGGCAGACTGGAAACGTATGACAGAAAGCTTAGTGTGACTGGCGTTCCAAGGAGGAGTGAAGAGTCAGGTTGTTTCTATAAAATTTCCCAGACTCAGAAGTTCAAGTTAAATCCATCACTCTGATGATTAAAGTAACGTATCAGAAAGTCGCGATCTAATTCTCCTGGCGCACGAAGAGGCATCCACAGTGGCTATTCCCTGCGCATTCAGTTGGCCACCTACTTACTGCACATGACGTCTGAAACTGAGGGTGTACTGAATCTTGGCTACCTGCCCACATTGTGACACAGTGATGGTGTAAGGGACGCACCCCCTTGACCCCTGCAGGAGGTGACGTGAGGGGGCTCCAAGTGGCCTGCTTAGCATCACACATTCCCACAGCGGGAAGGAGCAGCAGCTGCACTCATCCCTGACCCAGCCCGGGGTCCGCGAGCATCCCTCCGAACCTCAGCTCCAATCTCAGAACATCGTCCCACTTTTTAATTGTCTGAAAACAATTAGTAGCTACCAACACCGTAATCACGTTTTCTAGTAAAAATGCTGAAGGTTCACATAATTGCCGAGGAAGATGATCCCTTGTGTTCACAGTGCAACCTGGGGATCTCAGAAATGTTAAAGGCATTAAAAAAAAAATCATTGTGCTTTCTCGGGTGGAGAGCAAACAGTGGAAAATGGCCTGTCTTTCCAATCTGAGCCCTGCTTTCGGGGAACAAGGAAACTTTGTGTATCTTTCAGTCCCAGGAAAGGAGGGAGGGCTTGTCCCTGAGTAAAATAGCGAGTTTCATCGTAGCCTTCAAGAATGGTGCCTTTTCATGTCTTCCTGGGGTACCTGAAGGCCTGCCAAAACTCTCCAGTGAGAAACCAAACCCAACTCACTCTGGCCAGTCTGCACCATTCCCAGTCAAATATGAGGCCCCTTCAGTGGGGTGAAAGCAACCTTGTCCTTGGAGCTCAGTTTGTATTTTATTCTTTGTATCACATGCATGTTATTTATAGCTTTTCATGTGTGTGGAACATCTCATGATACGATTCAAAGTGCACTGCTTAAAATATAAACAAAGGAAGACTCATCCTTTCAAAAGAGCAAGAAAACTTTTTGAATAGAGGAATGGTTAAATAAAGCAGATAATACATTGTATGGGATACCGTGCAACGGAAAGAGCAGATTCCGTCTACTGGAGTGTGTTCGGGCGAAGCCCCAAAATACGTCATGGCCTGAAAATAGCACACCACAAACTGACAGACTGAGCATATTTATCCAAAAGTAAAAATAACCAAAAAACCTATACATTCGTCTACGACTATAGTCCATCTAGTAAAAGCCCGCATGAGGCGTAGATACCGACCCTGGAATTGCGGGTATGTCCACATCTGGAAGGCAGTGTCGATGCTGGAGGAATTGGGGGTCGGTGCCAGGTGAGTTGAGGACCTCTGCTTGATTCGTCGCAGTTGCTCGAAAGGGTGGTCTGAGGATCCCGAAAAGTCCCCGTGACCGCCCCAGGGGTCCTCAGAATCAAAGCTGTTTTCATAACAACATGAAGATGTTTTTGTCTTTTTCATGGTATTGACACCTGCACGGATGGTGTAAACCAATGACGTGCGGAGCTGCTGGGTCCTTAGTGTGGAGGAGGGTCCCAAACCGTAGGCGCTGCCCTTGCGTCCTGTCTCGCCACCTGCTTGAAGTGAAGGAAAAAAAAAAAAGCTTCACTTTGGAGTGACTGTAAGGAAATGGTAAAAACGATTCATGTTATTAAATCTTGGCTCTTGTGTACACATTTTTTGAAGGTTTATTTATTTGTTTTAGAGAGGGAGTGTGAGTGAGTGGGGAAGGGGCAGAGGGAGAGGGAGAGACAGAATCCTCAAGCAGATTCCCCGCCCAGCAGGGAGCCCGACGGGGCGGGGCGGGGGGGCGCTCCATCCCAGGACTCTGCGATCAGGACCTGAGCCAAAATCCAGAGTTGGTCGCTCAGCCAACAGAGCCACGCAGGGGTCCCTCTTGCATACACATTTAAAAAATATATCCCGAGTAGGGGGCGCGCCTGGCTCGCTCAGTCGGTGGAGTGTGTGACTCTTAATATCGGTGTTGTGAGTTCGAGCCCCGAATTGGGTGTAGAGAGTGCTTAAAAATAAAAAATCTTCAAAAAAAAAATCCTGAGTAATGAAGTATGAATAGAGTAGCTTTGCTGCCTTCTGAGGCACAATGGCTGTCTTTATTAAAAACACTTATGTTGGGGCGCCTGGGTGGCTCAGTGGGTTAAAGCCTCTGCCTTCGGCTCAGGTCATGATCTCAGGGTTCTGAGATCGAGCCCCGCATCAGCAGGGAGCCTGCTTTCCTTCCTCCCTCTCTCTGCCTGTCTCTACCTACTTGTGATCTCTGTCTGTCAAATAAATAAATAAAATCTTAAAAAAAAAACAACACTTATGTTAAAAAAAAAAAAAGCACTTCCATGTTTGAGTTGAGATCTCAATTAATCCCCCCCTCCTTTTTTTATGGAACACCGTTTTTACTTGAAAGAATGACTGGCAGAAAAACTGATTATTCAGACAAGGGGATCTGGGGAATATTTTTCTGGAAATTAACAAAATGAGCCTGTTTCTTCAAGGAAACAAGTGATGGTATTTTTTTTTTTTTTTTTTTTTTTACCAATGATAAAAGTACAAAATTTCAACCAAAAATTTGAATTTTGGAAAACTTGTTTCTGTAAGTGAGCTTGGCAGCCCCTCAGTTCTTAAAGAATTCTCCAATGAGACTTGTGGTAATACTAACACAGGGTATTTTTTTGATATTGTATAATACAACATTTGGAAGGTCTGCATAAGCTAGTGAGCCAGTATTTTCCAAAAGACCAATGTGTTTCATTACAAGATCATTTTATTCTCTGTTTTTCTGCACCTTCAACTCTAAAAAAAATTATTTGCTGCAAGGTTCTTCTTTCTTGTAAGAAACATAGATCATTAGAAATAAAGTTATTTTGGGATGGGGCAACAATTCACAGCATGCAAACATTCAAGGAAGTTTTACTTGCCTTTTTCTCCCAAATCTTTCACTGCGTCTTCCTTTCCCCCCACTTCCCTTCTTTTCCATTTCCTGCTTCTTTCCTGTGTCCCCAAACCAAAATGAGAGGCACATCGAGGGTTGTTGCTGTGGCTCGTGCCCGTGCACTCATGCATGGGCACACATGCATGTGGGAATGCAGCAGGTACAAGGTATCAGATAATGGTGTTTTGTGTTTTCCCCATATATTGGCATTAATATCCCTTTCCTCTGTTCTAGTATGAAGAGAGAACTAGGGCGCCTGGGTGGCTCAGTTGATTAAGTGTCTGCTTTGGGCTCAGGTCATGATCCCAGGGTCCTGGGATTGAGCCCTGCATTGGGTCCCCCAATCAGTGGGGAGTCTGTTTTTCCCTCTCCCACTGCCATTTCCCCTTGCTTGTGCTCTTTCTCGCTCTCTGTCTCTCTCTCAAATAAATAAATAAAATTAAAAAAAAAAAAAAAGGAGAGGGACGCCTGGGTGGCTTGGTTGTTAAGCATCTGCCTTTGGCTCAGGTCATGATCCCAGGATCCTAGGATCAAGTCCCACATCGGGTTCCTTGCTCAGTGGGGAGCCCACTTCTCCCTCTGCCTGCTGCTCCCCCTGCTTGTGCTCTCTCTCTGTCTCTCTGATAAATAAATAAAAATTTTAAAACAATTTTAAAGGGACGCCTGGGTGGCTTGGTTGTTAAGCGTCTGCCTTCAGCTCTGGTCATGATCCCAGGGTCCTGGGATCGAGTCCCACACCGGGCTCCTTGCTCAGTGGGGAGCCTGCTTCTGCCTCTCCCACTCTTCCTGCCTGTTTTCCCACTCTCGCTGTGTCTCCCCTTTCTGGCAAATAAATAAATAAATAAAATCTTTAACAAAAATTTTTAAAAAGAGAGAACCTTGGAATCAGAGAGAAGAAATTTGAGCATGGAGACTTTGTCCCAAATGGCTTATTTTAAAATAAGGAAGAAAAAAAGGCAAATATAATGAAATATATTATATACAGAAATATAATACCAAGGCTATTATTTCTCAAGGAGTGGCCCAGGGTCAAAGTCGTGGGAGAACATACATTCTTCCTACAGCCTGGGAGTCCTTGGAAGTGTCATGAATTCTTGTGGTTCCAAGTCATGTTAGTCTTCTAATACTTTAAGTAGAAAACTGGTCACAGCATGGTAGGTGGGGAGCAGTTGAAGCACCCACTTTTTCCTGCCTCCTCCTAAGTCAGAACTAAAGCCCGCCTGCTCTCCTCCCCACGGGGGACGTCAGCAGAGAGGTGAGCTTGAGTTCTTCACTGGGAGCCTATCACGGGTGGTGTTTGGCTCCAGCAAGACAAAAATCAACCTCCTTAGCTCCAGACCCATGTCCAATGCAGCATCTTCGGCTGCTTCTCGGGGCCTGTAAGTTGTCCTTGCGGATATTAGTAACTGCAGCACATAATATCTACTGAACCCTCACTGTGAATAAGCACTGAAATGCTTATTTTGTTAATAATCCTGTAAGGCTATCCTCCTGGGGCAGGGATTGGCTGGCTTCCCCTTGTGGGTGCACCGCTGAACCCTATTTCCCAGACTCCTTTGCAGTTAGGGATGGTGATACAGTTGAGTTTGGGTCAAGGCTTTGTCAGAGAGGGTGTCCGTCCTGTGTTACTCCCAGGCCTGGCCCCCACTGTCCTCCCATACCTCGGACCCTCCACGTTCTTTCCTCCTCCTCCGTCTCATGAAGACAAGCATGGTGATGCTGGAGCTATAAGCCAGAAGGAGTCTGACCTTTGAGTCACATCTTGGAGGACAGCCACCTCTCCCGACACCCCTTTAGAACTCCACTTACCGTGGAGTTTTTTGGAGTTTACTTCCAGGGAGATTTTTGGAGTTTACTTCTCACATGAAAACTCATCCCCATTTTAGAGATGAAAAAACCGAGCCTCAGAACATTTTCCTTGCCCAAGATCTCACAAATATCCAGCAGACATACATGATCTTGAATTGTGTGTGTGTGTGTGTTGGGAATGGAGTAACAAGAATGGCAGTCACATGATGGTTTGTGTGTGTGTGTGTGTGTGTATGTGTGTGTGGTACAGTTCCACCTGTGTTTATGGGCTCTGTGGTCCCCGAGGTCCCCCTCAGTCTCCAGCAGGAAGGAGAAATGTGAGTTTCGGTGACCATACTCTACCCTCCTCAAGGGACTGAGGGTGAGACAGTTACTTCTGCTTCTGGGCACAGCCGAGCGAAAAGCAATGACCCCAAAAGTGACTGAAACTTCATCCCCCATGAAGTGGCTGCTGTGTGGCTGCCTGACAAGCTCCCAGCCCTTATCTGAGGTGCAGGGGGCCTGGCCGAGGACAACGCCAACCTGAGGAGAATATAACTCTGTAAAATGTCAGCCTTTCCCAGGGATATCAGTGTCGGGAGGCTGGCGGGATGTGGAAGGGAAACAATCTCAGGCCAGCTTACCTGGCCCCACTCTCACCCCGCTGTGTGGAATTTCCACTGGGCCTGGCAGAAAACAAGCAACCCCCAACTCCCCCCGCCCACACCGTCCCACCCCCGCTCCACTTCCTAGCCAGGTTACCCAGCTGGCCCGCCCTTCTACTCATACCTGCATCAGCGTGGAACCGCGTGTTTGTGACGAGGGAAGTCACTCGGATGTAGGTCATGTAGCTTGCTAGTGACATATTTGAGCCCCTGTCACATGCTCAGCTTTCTCTCATTGTTGCAGGATCGTGTTCCCAAGGCAACACACGCTGAAACTCTGAGGCTTTCATGCTAGACATTTATTGGATGGTCCCTTGGGAACGCGCCTGTAAGGGAGGCAGGACTGGGCAGAAGGAGAAGTTGAACTGTGATTTAGTTGCAAGAGACCCTAGCTGATCCCACAGGGAGCATTGAAATTGAGGTGGCCCCTTGGAGATATTCCAGATTGAGGCAAGAGGGCTGAGGCTTTGCATCCCTGCCTGGACTGAGTTGCAAGTGAGCTGCTCTTGGCAGGACTGGGGAGTCGGGGGAAGGTCATATCCTTGGGTGAGGCAGCTTCCTTTGGCGTGGGGCAGTTTCCAGGGAGAGACTGTGCTGTGAGCTGAGGGAATGGGTGCCCTAGTTCTAGATCCTGGAGGGCATCTGAACAGAAGACCACACAGCATTTGCTATATTCATTTATACAACAGAAATGCCGAGATTTGGGATGATGGAAATTGGAGCTTAGGGAAATGATGTTACTTAGGTCACTTAGCCACTACGTGAACTAGAAAAATTTACGTCTCTGGTCTCAGACTTTTAGCTCAAAGTCTCAAAGTGGTTGGGAAGCATACCAGAGAGGGCAGAACAAGGTTGATCTTGAGAATGATGGACTTCCCAGTTTAGGAAAGTGGCCTGAGTGGAATGCTTGGCCAGGGCTGAGTTGACCCCTGAAGTGTATACTGGAACAGGAGAGAAAGGCAGGGAATGAAAGGACTTGGTAGTGAGGGCAAAGGGCAAAGGGCAAAATATGGGATGGGAAAGCTTGGTGCCGAATTCCAGAAAGCCTGGTCTCCCAGGAGGAGCTGAGGAAGCCCTGTAACCACTGGGAAATTCATTTCCCTGCCTTCAGCGCCTTGGGAGCAACAATGGGTGAGGTGGGGGGAAGGGGCCATCCTAAAGGTTCCTGAAGGACACTTCCTTCCCATCAGCAGACACCGACCACCTCCCCTTCCCCCAACCTCCATGCATGTAAATGCCTTAGATGATCGATGACATTTAAACAGGAGGCCCTAGCACCTGGGAGGCATACATTCTGCCAGGAAAAAATGTGAAAGACTTTGAAATGGGCAGAAAATACTACTGGATGTCTTGTCTAGCACACCTTCCTAGTTATCTGCATTCTCATTGCTTTGCAGCTTTTTGGGTAATTCTGTTATTTGTAGAAAACTGATAGTAATGCAAATGATTCTTGCCCATAGAAATGCAAATAAATTTTGTCCACTGGAGATGCACTTGGTTATTGCACTGGGGATATTGAATAGGTTTGCATTTGTTTGTAAATTCATTTCTGCATTCGGGATCACACCCCTCTGTGTGTTCTTTGAATGCTCCTTTGATCTGGTTGTACCACCTCATGGTTCTCACGTTCATGATTAAATAAATCCTGACACGTGATCATTAAAAAAAAACACACAAAAGGAAAAACCCCTGCAGGTCTCCTCTCTCTCTGTTGAATTGCTCTAAAACTGGGGAGAGTTATTACACCCTGCAGAGACTTCTAGAGTCTGCAGGAAGAGAGTGGTGCTGAGGGAGTGGCAAGAACTCAGCAGGCTCATGTCACTTAGAGAAGCTCCATCCCCCGCCCCCCACCGCCCATAGGGGGCATGCTCCTGAGATTTCACTGGAACCAAAGTGGCATGGGTTGAATCTTGTCCCTTTAGAAGATGCTGAAGTCCCATCTCCCAGTACCTGTGAGTGTACCTTTGTTGGAAATAGGGTCTTTGCAGGTGGTCAAGTTAGGGTGAGTCATTAGGGTGGGCTTTCATCCAATAGGACTGTACCCTTATAAAAGGGGAATTTGGACACAGAGATAGACACACACATATAGGGAGAATGCCAGGTGAAAAAGGCAGAGATCAGGCTGCTGTATTTACAGGCCAAGGAATGTCAGAGATTGCCGCCAAGCCCCCATGAGCTAGACGAGAGGCACGGAGAGATTCTTCCTCACAGCCCTCAGAAGGAACCAACCCTGTCAAAACCTTGACCTTGGATTTCTAAGCCTTCGGAACTGTGGGCAATAGATTTCTGTTGTTTAATCCACCCAGTTGTGCTTTGCCATGGCAGCCCTAGGAAACGGATACCCAAGGCTTCTATAGCTCCGTGCAATGCAAACCACCAGATTTTGGCTTGCGAACCCCTCTTTACCATGAGAAGGGGAATTAGGACTGTAGAGTGTTAGAGGACCTTAAGTACCTTAAATACAACCACCATTCAAGTGGGGAGGCACTTCATCTTTTTGGTTGTAAAACTCTTCAGGAAAATATGAAATCCCAAATAGCCTGCCCAGCTGCAGTCTGACACTGGGTAATTATAGCTCTCCTGTTTGTTGTAGGCGAAAGAAGAGACACTCCCTGTGTCTTAACAAAAGGAGCAGATTGGGGCCTGACTGGTACCCTGTTACTGTGTCCTCAATTTCCCAATCAGAACTGTCAGAGGTTGCACTTAATTAAGCTGTCTTCCCGGCCTCCTGGCATCCGACAGGTTCCCATAGTCATTACTGAGGTTTCCAAGAAGGGCTGGCTTTCCTGCGTTTTTGCACACTCTCACGGCAGGCAGGGGTGGTTTGGACTTTGATGAGATCTTGGCTTTTCCCCGCAGCATATACTGGAATAAACGTCGATTGAACCTTGGCTTATCCCATTTTTTGGCAGGAATAGGAGTACCGGAAGAGGACACAGCCAGGGCTTGAAGTGGGAGTGAACCGTGTGCCTTGCAAGGGTTCTCTGGCATGTCTCTAGAATGCTGGGGGCTGTGGGAGGAGGGTTGAGTGGGTAATGAACCTGGAGAATCAGCCCCATGTTTTCTTAGGGTGAAGAGTTGGCTGGTCAGTTCTCTCTGCTTAATAATCCATGTAATGCCCCTGAGAAGCCCACCCATTGCCTGCATTCCATAGACTTAGGTTAAACATTTGACTCTGATGGAGATCTGATTGCTTGTTTGCCTGCAAGAGCTCAGGTCAATGCCCAAAGCTGTCTGGCTGATGGGGAGGGCCACAGAGATAAGGCAGGAATAGGGAATCCCGATTCTCTTTGCATTTTCTTGCTTGCTGCAGAGCACTTGGCCTAAGGGGGTACAGCTTCCCTATGACGATTATACTTCATTCCCTAGATGCCCTGTCTTTTCTCCTCCCATAGTCCTCTTTGAGGACTCCTCTTGGGTCTTGTAAAATCTGACACCTTGGCCTTCAGGCAGAGGTTGATGAGGCTTCCTCTGGTACCCCATGGTGGGACTCAGGTGAGCTCTTTGAACTATCAGTTCTTTTGCCCCTTCTAATCTGTCCGTGAACTTCTCTCCTGACTTCAGAGGAGCCTCCTGATCCCTTTGTCTTTGAGACTTCAGAAAGTGGCTCCTCACCCTTGCTGTGGCTGTGAGTGCCCACAGTGTGATGCTGATGTCCAAGGCAAGTCCCCTAAGGGTACGCCTGATGTCTATGCTTCTGGCAAACTCTAGTGAGGAAAGTCCTCCCCACTGTGTACCCTACTCTGTCTTTTGTCTAATTTTTAGTTCCCGTTAACACTACAGAGAAAATATGTGCTGGACTTGCTCAGTGCCAAGCTTGCCCCAAGCCCAATGCCAACGCACAAGGGATGGGCTGGTGACACATTCACATTGGGGCCTGGAGCCTTGGCAGTGGAGTCCTGTGACCACGGGGATGAGAAGGACCGAGATGACAGAGAGTGACGGTTTCACTGTAGACCTGTCTCCATCAGGTGTCTGCACTTCTCATCACAAAAGAGAGAATATACGAGGTACTACTTGCTTTTCCTGGCACAAAGTGCAAACTACTCCCCAAGCCCTTCTGATCCGCAGACGTTGTAGCAGCTTAGTAAATTCTGTCCAAACATCTGCGTGGTCAAATATGTCTGCTCACTTGTGTTCTCAGTGAAAACTTTCACTGTGTTTCTCCTGTTCGCTGAGAAGGAGTTCCCAGAGCAGACGGGCCTATCTCGAAGCGAATCTAGCAAAAGCAGTGGGTTAGACTGGCAAAGCCAAAAATCACAGTTAAAGAATCTGGCCAACAGGAGCTCATGCACTGTGTTGGGAGCAAGAGAGCTACTCTGAGTGAGATCTCCTCCCGCGTTAAAAACCACTTCCGGCCCTTGACTTAGCTAATCCTGATGTTTCCGTTACAAGGAAAGTTCACCCAAGAATGTAGAAGTCGTCCGGATCTGTAGATTTCTCAGTCTACAAGGAAGTCCAGGCTGCATGAAATGTGGGACTTGCTGTTCATTCACCTGGCCTTGCCCTTGGGACTGTCAAGAAGACCTCACTCAGAGGCAATGCTCGGGGTTCCTTATAATGGCACTGCTAATACATAGCAGTCAAGGTCCTGTCAGGAGACAGAAACCACATCTTATTTCCATTTTCATTTCATTTCATTTTTCTTTTGAACACCGTGGGCAATGTTCACTGTCCAGAGCCTAGTCCTAGAGGGTAGAATGTGGGATTTCCCAGGAAGGGAAGCTGGACATGGCTGGAGGCCTCAGGGTGTGCTTGTGGCTTAGAGTATGTGTCAGAGTAAGTCCGAGTTGAGATAGACGGGCAGGAAGAGAGAGGCCTGAGATGTGGAACAGACCCTTTCTCCAGGTCGGTGTGTAGCATTTTCTGGCCTTCATCTGATGCCCCAGGCAACCCTTCCTAGCTTAGGGCATTGTATATGGGCTCCATTCTATTTTTTTTTTTTTTTTTTTTTTTTAGATTTTATTTATGTATTTGACAGACAGAGATCACAAGTAGACAGAGAGGCCTGTAGAGAGAGAGGGAGAAGCAGGCTCCCCGCTGAGCAGAGAGCCCGATGCGGGGCTCGATCCCAGGATCCTGGGATCATGACCTGAGCCGAAGGCAGAGGCTTTAACCCACTGAGCCACCCAGGCGCCCCTCCATTCTACGTTTTGCAAGAACAGGTGGCTTTGCTACTTGTCCCTGAGCCTCCCGAACCACTAGAGGTCAGGTCCAATTATCATCTTTCTGTGAACCACGTGGCTTTGGTGTTTGCCCCTGGGTCGAGCTATGCTTCTCTCTCTCCTTCACTGCATCAGTAGATTTTCTTTCTTCCTTTCTAATTCATATATGTATTGAAAAAGTTCTTATTTTGAGAGACTTGTGTGTTTTATCTTGCATTTCTACATGTTGTAGCTGAGGTGGGGAGAAGGGGGAGATGCTTCTATGACAGGTCAGTGTTTCCTGGTGACCCAGAGTGTTGGAGAGTTCTGGCAGCAGTCGGAGAGACAGGGAATGGGAGAGATATGCAAAGGGAATGTTACAGTGTTTTGCTGGGAACGAAGAATGTGGTCTTCTGCCTGTCACGGTAATGACAAACTCAAATTGTTTTTAATTACCTTTGCTTATTAAACTATAGTTTATTTGATTACAAATCCATGTACCAAATAGAGTCACACAGAGCTCTAGTTATATTTGAGATAGGACTCGAGGTCTCAATGTTTGCCATATAGTTGACCCTCGATAACTATCTATGGAACGAATGCATGCATGCATGAAGGTCGGAGTGTTAATGAAAAACAAAGGCATTCTTGACAGAGGGGATGCCTGAAAAGTATGAACAGCAAAACTAGAAAGAGGGAGCCTGAAGAAAAAACATTTCTCCAAGAAAATGACACATTGGAGGCAACTTTAACAGACAAACAACAAAAAAGGCATTACTGATCTTATGGTAGAAATTGCTTTATTGTCTCTCTGGAGAAAAATCAATGAGAATTTTAGATTGAGAAGAGAGGAATCATGGGTTCCTCAGAGCACGTTGTCTGCAGGGTGTAATGACAGCTTTGCCTCAAGGGAGGCTTCCACGGCGACAGGAAGAAGGTGGCTTCACTAGGCAAGTCACGGGCCCACTGGGGACCGGACCTGATGGACGGAACAGCAGGTTTTTCAGAATAGAAAGCTGACTCAGAAAAAAAAATGTATGCTTAGGTGTTGTGGAGAAAGGAAAGTGGACCCAATAAAAGAGATCTTTGATTCAAGAAGGGAGGAAGCTTGATAATCACATTAAGGTGATAAGAACCAGTAGCAGGAAGACAGGTGGGAGAACAGAAGCGAAATCAACGGCGGTTATCAGTGCAGTGGGATCAGAGAGGACGCCCTGGACAATGGAGCACACTTGGGAGGAAGGTGGGGACAGGAAGCTTGGAGGGAAGGGATCCCAGTGGGCATAATGGAGAGAGTGACCTGGTCACAGCGTGGCCCCCAGGCTGGGGACAAAGAAGGGAGAATGATTCCAATCTTTTCTTCCATTCTCTCTCTCTCAAGGGTATGGTCTTCAAACTGGAAAGGGTAGAACAGCGTGAAAGGGAACTGCAATCAAATATGGTTAAGGAAATAGTGGGAACTATGTGCCCAGGTGAAGCATATTCTGGAGAGCAAAGGGCTAGACTTATACAAAGTTGTTGTCAGCCATCTATGAGAAATTGTAGAAAATTGGTGCCGTCCAGGAGATCAGAGGGGAGTTGTCTTAGTCCGTTTGTAACTGTAACAACATACCGTAGACTGGGTGTCTTATAAACAGAGACCACATATTTCTCACAGTTCTGAGGAAGGAATCCAAGATTAAGGGGCTGGCAGATTTGCTGTCTGATGAGAAACTGCTTCCTTCTTCACAGATGGCCTTCTCCCCGTGTCCTCCAGTGGCAGAAGGGGCTTGGGCAGTCCCTGGAGTCTCCTTTGCAAGGGCACTATTCCCATTCATGAGGACTCCACCCTCATGACCCAAGCACCTCCCAAAGGTCTCACTTCCAAGCACCCTCCCACTGGGGAGTAGTTTCTAACATAGAATTTTGGGAGACACAAACATTCAGTTATAGTGTGAGTTAATATAATATTCAGTAAAGCCACCACTGGCCCATATGAAGCCTTTGTGTGATGTAGCAAAAGGCACCTCTTTCTCAACATACTTTCCTTCCATCTGTCGAAAAATTATTGTAATATAGTTTTTAGAGAATAAGACTCTTCGTGGCCTTCTGCCAGAATTTGGATAATATTCAAGACTCAAATCTACAATATCTACCAGGTATAGGGTCTCTCTGTCTAAGTAATATATCACCTGCACACCTTGCACAGTCCCTGATTTTCAGGATAGGAAGAAGGTGGATTATAGAAATTATAGAACAGGAATATGATATGATCCTTGGAAAAATTGAAGAGCATTCAACTATCCTACTTGGGAACAGAAAATAATACGATAGTCTATAGAACTCACCGAGAATTCTGATTAATGGAGACAAGTTAACTTGCAGAGAGATTTCTGGGGCAAATGACATGCTCTGCCCTCAGTTCTGCTTTACTTAGCAATTCCTAGCTGACACAGGCCTCAGATTTTTAGATATGACAGTAAAAGGAGTTAGGAATATCGAAATTGCTGGGTAATAGAATTGGGGTACCCACATGTTGGCAGATCAAAGTGATACACTAATCTGTTAAAATGATACTTAATTGGCAGAACTTGTAGATGTCAGCCCTGCAGTGTGAAAACAACGCCATGAGTATAAGGACAGGGAAACACTGGGATTGGAGGGAAAGAATGTGTGAAAAAGAAAGAATTTCTATTGCCAGGCATCTCGGCATAAGTAACAGGTGAAAAGTGATCCCTATAAAAGTGTTTGGTGTCCGAAGCCACATCCGTAGAAGTAAAATTACTAGAATGACAGAGATTAGGGTCCTTTCCTATATGAAAAATTTCAGGCCATGATCAACATGTCACTTTATGTTCGACACATGAAGGTACATATAACTAAACTGGAGTCCATTCGAATGTTTGTCTAGGAAAGTGAGACAACCTGAAATTACAGGAGTATTCCCCTTATCTGTGGTTTGGCTTTCAGCAGTTTCAGCGACCCTGTCGACCACCATGAGGAAGCAGCCAGAAGGCTCCTCCTTCTGGCGAATCATTAGCCGGTCAACAGCAGCCGCGTGCCCCATGACGTCACAACACCTGCATGGTCCACTCCCTTGCCTCACTCACCACGAGGGCTTCTTACCATCTCCTGTCATCGGAGGAGGGGGAGTAAAGTAAAATAGAATATTTTGAGAGAGAGAGAGAGCACAAGCACGTAACTTTTATTACAGTATATTGTTACAATTGTTCTATTTTGTTATTAGTTATTGTTGTTCATCTTCACTGTGCCTACTTTACATCCCGGCTCAGACCTGGAGGAAGAAACACGAGCATGTGGAGTGCCGTCTGCTGTTTCAAGCCTCCAAGGGGGTCTTGGAACGTATCCTTCACACGTAAGTGGGGACGACTTTATGTTGTTGGTGTTGTAGTCTAAGGAACTGGAGGCATGAGCTTGTGTGATGGGAAAAATTATAAAAGGAAAACATTATTTATAATTTCCGCACTGAATGGTTGTGGTTGAACACTGTTTTATTTGCTGAAGTCAAAGTCCTCCTTGGGAAAATAACTGCTAGCATTCTGGGATTCCAGGAGAAAGATGAAGACGGATTACAGGGCAGCCAGGGGGAAAGGTGCTTGGGAGAAGGCCTGTGTTGGATGGGGATTCCTGGGTGAGATCCTCCCTCTACCACATCAACAAAATAAAATCTGTGTTTGTCACTCATTCTTGATTGTGGAAAATACTGGGGGCCATAGGCTGAGATGAAATGTTGAGTCGTGCTTCAAGGTGGTCACCTTGGAAAAGAGAATTTTTTTTTTTTTTTTTTGGTAGGGAAAGTAATGGTTACAAAAGGCCATACATTGGAAAAATTGGTAGTAGTCACTCCCTTAAATCTTTTTTGATCTATAGCAATCCTGTACCCCTCCCCCACCTTACCCCACACCTTAGCCATGCTATACACCTGTGGGAGAAACTTGGTCATTTCTCCTGCAGAAATTCCTCTATTCTGGATTTGGCTAGTTGCCTCTTGTGTGTTGATATCCTAATGAGTTGATATCCTAGCAACCTCCAAAAGTGACCCATGTGTATTATTATTATTTTTATTTATTTTTTAGACTTTATTTATTTATTTATTTAGAGAGCATGACCAGGGGGTGGGCAGAGGGAGAGGGAGAGAGAATCCCAAGCAGACTCTGCGGTGAGCGTGGAGCCCGACATGGGGCTGGATCTCACCATCCTGAGATCGTGACCTGAGCTGAAACTGAGAGTTGGACACTTAACTGAGCTCCCCGGGTGTCCCTGTTGTCATTATTTTAAAATGATCCCATAACCCGGGCAGCACCCTCAGATGGTTTACTTGTTCCTTTCATTCTTGGCAGATGTTCCCTGGAGAGATTCAGTCTTTGCTCCCCAGGTTTCCACTGTTCATTCCTTCCTAAAGCAGTTCCAGGTAGGATAGATAGTGGTAGATGACGGCAGCTATCGGGCTGGCTAAATGGACTGGCCTTGGGCTCTGATAGATCGAGCTCCAAATCCTGGCTCTGCTACTTAGCAGGCGTGTGACCTTAGCCACCTCACCAGACATCTCTGAGCCTCAGTTTCTCCTCTGTAAACACATGAGAAAATATTCACTCTGAGTCTTAGGGCGTTACATGAGATAATGTGTGCAAGACACTTATCACAGGGTCTGGCAGGTAAGTTTGGGTTAGAAAAATGGCAACTGTTACGAGAAGCCTCTCAAAACAGAGTTTCACTTCATTGATCCATCCAGACACATAGGAGTCCCTGCTGAGCCCCAGTCTTCCCTCCCTCCCTCCCTGCCAGCCCCACGGTGACTGGGCTCGCTCAGTCCTGCAGCAGAATTCCCTTGTAGCTTTCTTCATCAGCAGGTCAGGCCGCCGACTCCTTTAAACAAGCCTTGAAGAGAAGGTCACCCTCCCTCACTGTGCTCATCGATACTATGTCTTAATAATGAAGTTATTTATCATATACTTACCTTTCTTTAAGTATGTAAGTTTTAGAGGCGTTTGTGCCTGGAAAACAAAAAGTATTTCTCCCAGTTGTGGCACGTTTGCCTTTCCTGATTCACTCTCCATCCCTGATCCTGCTCAGATCGTGTTGTGCTCTGGCAGAGGGCTTTTTTGCCCTCTGGCTTCTGGCTGGGTTTGGCCAATGGGAGGCACAGGCTGGAGACCTGATTTTATCCCTGCTGCTCGCTCTCTCCCGGGTCATGGTGGCTTGGTTGTCTCCCCGAATGCAGGCTACATATGGAACTCTCTCCACATGCTCTCTCCAGTTTCCGGGGTGCTCTCATTCTCCGTCAGGCCCCGGGGAGGGTACCAGCTCCCTGGCCTTTCCAGCCACCAAGCAGTGCACAATCTGCAGTAGCTTTTCTTAAATCCTCCCCTTACTTTGTAAATAGTACTTTTTCTGGGGTAATTATTACCTTGGTTAAACTCTCCTTGAGTTTCCCAAAGCAAGTGTACCACCTGAGTCCTGCTGAGAGGTAGGATGGCTGTTGAAGTGATAAAAGATCAGCAACAGCCTAAAATAATCACCAAGTAGAGAGGATTAGTTTATCCAATTATGGTGTAGCTGTGAGAGAAAATCCTATGTAGCATCCGAATTTGAGTTTTTAAAAAAACACTTAATGGCAAATTCAAATGCTCCAGTATTATCTTCAGGACTACCCAATTTTATAAAAGAAAAAGCGTGTCTAAGTTGTGTGAGCCTGTAGAAAAGACTAAGAGTTAACATAAATTCTATGTAGGGTTGTGGCTGATTTTAACTTAATTCATGATTTCGTGTTCCCAAATTTAAAAAAATTAAAAGGTGGAGTTTGTAAGAATAAAACCAACACATCTCATTACTTTTATATCATCGAAAGGACTTTTCTGCTTAATGTTAGAAATGTCAATTATAGCAATGCCAAAAGAGTTACTTTGGGCTGATGATCTTTTCTATTTGTATGTTGTTATGATGTCTATAATTTGCTTTAAATTACTTCAGCATGGATATGTTTGGGGGGGCTGGTGGGAGAGAAAGAGAGAGAGAATGAATCTGAGCTACTTTCTAAGGGCTGTCAGTGGCCCTCAACAACAAATGCCTCTCCGGGGCTGGTCAGCTAGCATTTAATCTGAAAGTCCATACCCCAAAGGCAGCTGCCATGGCATTTAAGCTGCTCTATCTCAATAAGCACCAGAGGCTCTATTAATTAACATAATGAATGTCAGAAATGGGTTTTCCTAGATGAACTTTATGTCTTGCTAATCTGCATAACAGATGTTAGAGATCAGCTTTTCTTAATCAAATTAAATATTCTCAAGATACAGAGATTAGCTATAATATTTGAGAGACAATTGCCACCCTAGCAAGTCCTAGAGCCTGTCCTTTTGGGGATGGCCCATGAGGTTTGGTCCCTAAGTAGTCCTGTGTTGAGCCAGAGTGGGATGATTCTGGTAACTTTCTGTGGACAATAGGGACAGCAGAATCCTGCCTCTGGAATATTGTGGTGTCTGCCTCTGGTTAATGTTCCTTGCAAGGTGGGGTCAGAGCACCTATAAACCAAAAGGGATTGTATGATGTTTTAGTGCCTACTACTAATAAAAGTTTGTTTAACCCATGTCTGTACATGTGGCAGAATTTAGTCTGAGACCTGCTTTCATAAAAACTTGGCAGCAAGGTTATGGGGAAATAGTTCATCTCTACACACACAACTTTTTCATGTGGAAAAGACAATGAATTTGAGAGTTTTGGGTGACCAATGCAGCTTAAGTTCATTTATAACACTGAGCTTTTGGACTCTCAAGGCACAGACATTCTCAACTAAGGTTTTGGAAAACTGTAATTCCAAAAGAGCTACTTGAGGATGGAATCAGGATGGAAACCACTCTGAACAGTGGACAATAAGATGGCATAAGGGTATGTAGCAGAATGAGATGTTCACTAAAGGCCGAAAATTTTGCCTTTGGTTGTCCATCGTACTCTGTGCCTTTGTAGCATTCCCAGCACTCACCTGCTCCTAAGACTAGGATATTGCAGGGAGGGTGGAGATCAGAACCCCAGCGGGGCCAGAGCTTTCCAGAAGGTGGTCATGTCCAGAGGAGAGTGGCGGATCCTCCCAGGTCAGAGGAGGAGTGTGGTTATGAAAATAATTTCAGGGATAAAAGGGAAATAGGGGCCCCTCCCAAATATTCTTGGATATCTCCAAGAAACAGCACACAGATGTAAATCAGATGTAAAGGCCTCGATGCCTCCTGGGATTAAGAAATAAAGCAACAGTAATTGTGGGCATGTTAAATGTGTTTGCATGCTGAGTTCGCTTAGGATTTCTTTTTTTTTTTTTTTTAAGATTTTATTTATTTATTTGACAGAGAGAGATCACAAATAGGCAGGGAGAGATGGAAGCAGGCTCTCTGCTCAAAAGAGAGCCCAATGCGGGGCTCGATCCCAGGACCCTGAAATCATGACCTGAGCCGAAGGCAGCGGCTTAACCCACTGAGACACCCAGGCACCCTCGCTTAGGATTTCTGAGTCATTTACAGTGTCTACCCCGTAATGGCCCTCAATTCTGAAGTCACATCTAAACAACATTTTTATTTACTAAAATTCTGCCTTTGTCCTAGAACTACTGAGGCAGCTGAATAGTATCGCCTATATAACAAAAGGAGGTTAATTCATGCAGTATTTGCGGATACAATTAATGGGCTAACTTCATCTGATAAAGCTTTTAGAAGCAGTTTTGTTCTCAAAGGCATCAGATGACCCGCTTATTGAAGCAATAGGGCTTTAGCTTTTCTCTAAACCTTTCTGTTGCCTTGTCTTTCTCTGTCCTGGATGAAACTTTGGGCAGTTTCCCCAGCTTTTCCATAACCCTCAGGTGTTAACACATTGTCTAATTTTCCAGCCATGCTATTAGTTAACTCCAGTCCTGTTGAATAGCAAACTTCAGTCTTTCATCCAGTTTAAAGCCTCTCCCCCACAGTGTGGACCTCTGTCAGGCAGGAGACTAGCAGTGAGGGGTATGGGGGTGTGGTTGGAATCTTTACTATTCCTCACCCTTGTGTTCTTTGTCCTTGTCTCTGTTGCTCTGGCTTCTCCATGGTTAGGGCCAGAAAGGGAGGGAGGGAAGAGGCAGAAATTGCCTGCCTTGAGTGCTCAAGCCGTCATCCACATGGGTGCCCTCTGGGTGGGGCCAGCGGACAGATGACAGGCTCTTACAGGCTCCTTCCTGGAGGGAGCCCTTCTGTTTCTTGACATGGCACTTTCCTTGGACAGTCCCTTTCTGGGGTGTGTGTGTGTGGGGGGGACTGTCTCTCCAGATGACCTGTCCTTTGCTCCTCTAAACGACTGAGCCTTTTTTCCTTCTGAGGGATCCAGATCTAACATGTGGGAAGCACATGTTTAGAAACAGGCATCTTTGGGCCCTCCACAGGCTTCAAGTGGAGGCCAACTTCAGTGAAGCCCTCTTCATCACCAGTGGTCCCTCTGGCCAGCTGGCCTTTCGTACGTTGACAGCGTCAGGTGTGGGACAGCTCCAGACTTCAGGCTCTCGCTGAAACCTCAGTCTTGTCCTTTTGTTCTCAGCTGAAACTTCAATGAGAGGAGAAGTCCTACTTAACGCCCTGTGACTCGCACTGCACACACCGAGAGGTGGTTCTGTGCAAAACATAACATTCCCAAGGAGCCGTGGTCCTCGAGATTCTCTTGCAGTAGAAGTGGGCGGGTAATGCCTGCTCTCAGAATCTGTTGGGCCAACATTGTCACATTCCCTGTGTTTCACTCTGAAGAATTTAGGAACTTAAACACATCAAATACTGAGGTTACTTATCTTTTGGGATCTAATTCCATGGCTCTCATCGAAGGTCAGTATAACAACCACATACAATTTCCTGTTAGCCATACTAGAAATATCAGGGAAAAAGCAAGTCTAATGGAGAAATAACCAACTACCTTTAATCTTTCTGGAAAGCATCAGAGTTGTGAGATAAAGCTGGAAATTCCAGAGGAAAAAAAATGCACAGTCCAGAACATCAACATAGCTTTCTAACTGCTGTGACAACAAGAGAACATGTCACCTAGAGACATTGCAGGGGATGTCTCTGCTTCACCTGGGGACAAATCCTATTTCAAATAGATAGCAGAACAGACTTCCTAGAAGTTGTAATAATTGCATCTGGGCCAGAATGGAAGAAGAAACAATTGAGAATAGTGAGTTTAAATGCCAAGAACAAGAGGAATGACATTAGCAGCTGTAGAAAGTAGCCTCTAACCAAATCTCCCTGTCCCTTCCTCCTCCAGCCACCCTCAAGATCTTCACATTCTAGAGCAAGGTTTGTCACCCTTTATTTATTACGGTCCAATAAGGAGCTTTTTGAGACATTTTTTCTCTACTCTCCTCCTCCCATGAATGTTTAATATCACATATGTGTTTATGTACTTACTGTAGATTTATCTGTATTTTATACATGAAAAGAGTAAGATATTTTCACCCCCTATCATAATTTCCTAGGATTGCCGTAACAAACTGTCATAAACTTGGTGACTTCAAACGATACCAATTTATTCTCTTACGGATCTGGAGACTTAAAGTCCAAAATCAAAGTGTTGGCAGGGTCGTGCTCCTCTGGAAGGTTCTAGTGCTTCTAGAACCCTTCTCTACGGCTTCTGGTTCCGGTGGCCCCAACCATTCCTTGGCCTGTGGCTGCCTAACTGCAGTGACTGTACTCACACTTGGCCTTCTCCTCTCTGTGTTTCTGTCCGTCTTTTTCTACCTTGTACCAGGACACTCTCATTGAAGAGTGATCCCATCCAACATGATCTCATGCCTTCCCTGAATTGTACCTGCAAAGACCCTCTTTCCAGGCAAGGACGTTTTCCGAGGTTCCAGGTGGACATGAGTTTTGGGGACACCGTTTGACCCAGCACAAATTTGCCCCTGTAGGGATGATACCATCTTTATCAAGAATTCATAGACTAGAGAATAAATGATCCTCAAAGCACTCCAGAACCTAAATGCAGTTTACCTGGAGAAGGGAATGTCAACTCTCTCTCTGAAAAGCTTCTCTTACAAATCATCTGTTGGAGACTTTCTTGTCGCTTCCTGCTGGGGCCCTTCATGCTCCCTAAAGGGGCGTCACAGCCCTGCCAGTCCATTTGCCTTCCTGCACCCCTCACCCAGCTGTCAAAAGCATTCTTTAGCATCTCTCTTCCGCCACCCGAGCCTAGATAAAGTGGAGAGAAAAAGAGTATCTACTTCTCGAGTTAACTTTGCCAATAATGGAAGTCACGCAGGAAGGGGCATTATTAGCTCAGTGTCTGCAGTAGAACACGTGCTCAGTAAATTATTAGTCTTTGCTTTTACTGTTACTCTCTTCCCCTCGCTGTGTCTTCTTTGAGAGATGGTGCTCCCTGTTCCTCCCCTGCCAGTTTCATGATCTCATTCCTCTTTCTAGCCAGGTGTCTTGAGGCTTCTCTTTTGCTCTCTCGTTCATGATCCACATTTAGCGACAGCTGACCTGATCTTTACAAGCTTCAGGTTTATCTCCAAACAGGCAATCATGGAAATGCCTGTTCTTGGCCCACACCCTGCTTGCCTTGATACAAGCAGGGAGCATGCACGAGAGAGGGCCAGCCCGTCCGGGTGGGATGCCGGCCACATCGTGAAAAACCTGGGTGCACGGTCCTGTTGGGTTCCCTTCAGAGGACCTCTGTGTGACTGCTCTTCTGAAAAGGTAAGAAACTCATAATCGCCTCTTCCGAGAAAACATTTTACCATGACATATGCTTATAAATAATCTGCTTCCAGCACACTTCTCTTGGCATATTCCTGATATCAGGCTGTGTATCTTTGTCTCTATACTGTGGCTAAAACTCCGAGGCAGAATTAAAGTTGGACTAGGTGCCCTTAACCCCATCAGCCCCCGAGGGACTTCTCAGGCGGTCCCTCTCATGCAACTGGGAACTCTATCACGTGGGTTTGATTTTATCTTTCATAAACACGTCGAGATGTGTCTTCACTATTTCATCCTCTCCCCTCGAGTTGCTCCAAGAGTTCTTGGTCACATAGAGTTGTGTTTGGGATCATTTACTGTGGTATGTTTTTCATGCCCTTTGGCGGAGCTAAGCATTTGTGGGGACTTGAATGCCATTTGGGGACCACTGCTTGAGGGAGGCGCTAATGATCATTTCCTCCAGATAATCTGCCATATACCCTCGAGTCACACTGGCTCAAAGAGACCCAGGAAGGTGGATGGCACCCTCCTGGTGGCATGCAGTTTGGTTTAGTGAGTTGCTTCTGGATTTTCTGTCTTCGGCCTATATTGGCATCCCCTGGACTGAGCCCTAGCAAGCGTCTTATTCTGTGGAAAAGCAATGCTGAGGATATCCTGCTTTCCTTCTGCAGCGTCCTCTTGGGAAGATTCTTACCTTCCCTACTGCAAAGATCTGTACTTCTCTTGAATGTTGGTTGGGTCTGTTTTTTGCCTCATGGATGTTGGAATCCTGTCTATGATGATGTTTCTTGTGTAGAAGGCAAAGCGTAGAACAGTTGGTAGTTCCCTAGGTAGCCAGGCTGAGGGCCTCTCCTCCCCCACGCTCATTCCTGTCCCTCTCCTTGTATTGTTCTTACTTCTACACCATTCAAAATCTGTGCCCTTGTGTTGTGTTTTAGCCACCCTTGTAAACTCCCTTCTATCATTTCTTGTAAGAAAGTGGGGAACACATTTTTAAGCAAACGTTTATCTGAATAGTAAAGTCCTAAGTGGCCCCTGTCCACCGGAAAAAAAAAGTTTATCTGGAGAGGAATTAGACAAATTCTGTATGATCCAAATGGACAAAATGAGGGTTCTTTCATCCCTCCCTCCCTCCTTTCCTTCCTTTCTTCCTCATTCTTTCCTCCTTCCTTCCAACATACATCAACTAACTGTCAGGAACTGAGCCGGGAGACTTTGAGAGATAGAGGAGGCAGCTTCAAGCTATTTAAGAAAAGACTTTACAGTGCTCAGAACTGCCCAAAGACAGACAATTACCACTTGCCCCAGAACTTCACAATTTACAAAGCACATCCGCACACACATGATTTTGTTTTACCTTCACAGCAATGCTCAATTGTAGGTGTTATTTATTATCTTCGTTGATCAAGAGTCTGAGCTTTAACGAGAATCTTAGCTAAGACAACTCAGCTGCTAAATGGGGGAGGCAGGGTTTGCCTTCTGGGTTGTTTGCCCTTTCCGTGACCTGATACTCCCCACCACCTGTCCCTCCTTTACTCCCCGTGTGGTGGGCACACCCTGTCAGTCTGAATGTGCTTCATTTCACTCTGACCTCATTTTTACCCAAAATGTGAATAATATTTCATGTAATGCTCTGTTTTTATTTTCTGTGATTTAAAAGACAACAGAAATACACCAGACATGTTTCTGCTTTCACGCTTCGAAAGTTTGGCTTCAGGAGACGGAATCTTCCATGGAGGGGCCATATGAATGCTGGTTGGGAAACAGGTGGGTCAGCGTGCCCATCACTCGAGGCTCCCATCAGATTCAGCACACAGTTTCCGGGTCACCACACACCACCACCTCCAGCTGGGAGGTGAGCTCTAGTTTGCTCTTTATGTATGTGTATAACATGCATTATTGTGGGGAGAGCAGAACAGTATGTTCTAGAACAATGCTAGTGCTTGTCACAGCATGCCCCACCAACAACTATTAAGGCACTTCCTTCTTCAAAACCAATATAAACTTGGAGAGCGTGTGTGTGTGTGTGTGTGTGTGTGTGGAAGACTTTTTACCACATCCCTATTTAACACAAAGAAGTAAAATTTTCCAAGATATTATTTATTTGTTAATTTGTTATCCTTCCTTAAACTCAGTTTATCTTGTTGAAATCCCTCAAACCTCATGACTTATGGATGGTACTCTTCCTCAGCTCCTAGAGAGATGCCATTTCCCCCTGTTTTTATGGTTCTCTAGTCATTTCAATGAGGGCCCTTCAGTGTAAGCCCATGGGTATTGTGTATCAAGCAGGGTAAGTCAGGTTGTGCTGTGATAAGAATATACCTCAATAAAACAAAGGTTTATTCCTTGCCTGGGTTCACTGTGGGTCATCTGGGGGCTCTGCTCCTCATTGTCTTTACTCTGGGACCCAGGCTGACAGAGCAGCCCCACCTATGTGGTGCTGGTTGGCGTGGCAGAGGGAAGAAGTGTTACAACTTCTGCACTAGACCCGAAGATTTCAACCTTTCAAAACGAGTCACTTGGTCACACACACCTTACTTCAAGGGGCACTGATGTGCAAACCCACCATGGGCCCGTATGGGGAACCTGAAATAGTGGGAACAGTGAGTTAGATCCCTGTGCTGTACGCGAATCTTATCTGGAAACCTCACCATTTATATTTTAAATGTAAATATAGTTTTATTAGGGTTTTGGAATCCTGAGGCTAAATCTGACACTTAACGGCTTTGTATTTTTGGATAGGTCCCTTACCCTTCTTCTAAGTCCAGATTCCTTTATCTTAACATGGTAGTTATAGCCTCTGGTCTGGCTACCTTTGTAAGATCGTTGGTGAGTTTATCAGTGAGATACTATATATGAAAATATTCTGAAATATGAAAAAAGCTTTATAGATAAAAATTGTTCCTATTATTACCATATGCCTCCTTTGGGTAGAATGATAATTCTAACTCATACCCGTTAGATTAAGAGGAAATACACCTATTTTGAAGACTGGCACCCTTTCTGCAAGTGATTCTAAATGTCAAGAACCATTCAGAATTAATGCACAACAACAGCAACAAGAAGTTATTGCAGAACACATGGGAGAAGAGGCCATGGCAAAAATAGTTACTTTCACGGGGTTCTGACCTCATGGGTCACTTTGACTTTAGACACTTGTAGGAATATTTTTATTCAGACAAAGAAGGATTGTTTCTGCCCTTTGCTGGTCTTCTGTAAGTTGACAGGTAGAAGAGTGATCATTAGAGAAGACAACACAAAATCATAACGCCGTAGATTGTGAGTGGATCAGATTTCATGAGAGGTCTGAGGAATTCATTCCATATCCTTCTCATTTTTCATGGCAGTTCATGATGATCTTCTTTGGGGTCCCCTAGAGGGCAGCATTGAGCATGTGTGCTCTTCTTAGGTTAACAGGACCTAGGTTAACAAGATTTAGGTTAACAAGTTTCCATTTGCCCCAAATTTCACAGGATACCATGGAAGGTAAGCTCTTTAGGCCTCCAAGAGCCTACACTGGGCACACAACTCCCAAGTGGGTAGCTTACAAAAGCTGGTTCTTTGTTCTTGGCTTTTTCATTCACCAAACACTAATTAAACACCTATAGGTTATCAAGCACTGGGTTAGTGATCTAGTTAGTATGGATACAAAATTAATAAGACCTGGTCTGCCTTTGGGTAGACTCATAATTGAGTTGAAGGAGACCATTATACAAGTGGTGATTACTTAAAACATGTTAAGATGTCCAGAAACAACTTAGAACAGGAGAGCCTAACAGGAAAAGCTCCCAAGAGAAGACAGAATGAAAATCGAGTCTTATATGGCTATCGACACAGAGCAATAGAATTGAGAGGAGAGAGATGGCATATGGAAAGACCTAGAGGCTGAGAAGAGTTTATATTATGAAACTTGTGTTACTGGGGGTCACGAGGCCCAGCAGAGTTAGGAAGGCAAGCAGGACTAACTCTGTACTGGGAGAACTGTCCCCTCAGAAGCAATCATCATCCCAGATGTATGCATACATAATGAATGCATACATTACACTCTGGGGTGGAGCCCAGAGAACACTTCTCAGGTTTCCCCCACATCTTCCTCCTTCTCTGCATCTCTGTCTTCTCCCTGGCCTCTCCCTCTACTCCCTAGGGTTTCGGTTCCATCCAGCTGCTACCCCATTGGGGCAAGTCTGGGACACTGTGCGCCCCTTAGTTCTGAAACTGCTGCATTTTGGGAAGATAACAGTGGATCTCTGTATTCCTCAGAATGAGACACCTAACAGACTAATCCACCTCTCTCTTGCCAATACCCATTCCCCAAAGGCTTAATTTTGATGCGTGATAATCAAAGTCTAAAAGACTTTCTTCCTATAAGGGAAGAGGGTGGGAAGGAATAAAGCAGACGAACAACACAAATAGCCATGTCTATTCACTTTACCTTCTGAGGCAGACATGAAAAGTCTGAGAGCAGCCATGTCTCTGTATTTGCCTTGTTCATTGCCTTCCGGGCCAACCTCCTATTTTTCACGGTAAGAGGATGTGAGTGGGTGATATAAATTCAAGAGCTTACTTAGCCAGCTTACCTTCAATGACAACCTAATGGATTCTATTAGATTGTTCCAGGTTATATAAGCCAACAGCTGTGATCTCTGACTCGAAGTAGTCAGAAGAGCCAAAGAAAAAAACCAGTAAGAATGTATTGGTAAAGCATTTGGTCCTAAAAAAGAAAATTTGCAGTTGTTTTTAGTAATGTACAGAAAGGCTACAGAATTATGTGAGCAAGGGTTCTATTCTTTTGCTTAGTTCCAGTATATATTGGAATGATCCTAAATCATTCTCTATTATATTTCCAGCTCAGTCCCAGCTGGTCATTTTCTGTCATTGTGCCTGCAGAAAATTAAAAAAAAAAATTGCAGCTGACCCATAACACAAAGACTACTGTATTCTTAGAGATTTGTTGATTTGATTTAAAATCCCAGAAGCTAGCGCTGCATTTTGAAATGGCACATTGCTTGACATGGGGTTTAAATTCATCTTGGATCCAAATCCTCACCTACCACCCTGGTTGCTTACTGATGGGTCTTCAAAGCATTCATAACAGCACAATGCTATTTTCCCTCTTCCCCCCACAAACCATGAAATTCTTTCAGTTTACCACTTTATACAATGATCAAAAGTAGTGACCACAACTGATTAATAGCTGTTTTCAAAAATCTCTTAACCATGGGAGCATTTGTGGCAGAGAATGTCAATCTTTTGCTGCCAGTAGATTCTTAATTCCCTCATTATTCTTGACAGATAGTGGGGGTACAATAAATATTGAATGATCTTATGTAGTATCTCTGCTTAAACATTTTCAAGTCTTCCTGTAGTCTTTTGATTTCCTCCTGACTTTGGTATTTAATGAAGAATCATTCTGTGTAGTTTGGGGTTGAGGGACTCAAAGAATATCCTTGAGTCTGTGACCCAAGGCTTTATTACCCCTAAATACTTACAGTATATATTTAGATCAGAAAGGCTACCCCACTTTTCCTCATTAGCTCTCACTTGAACTGTTACTGTGGTTTCTTATCTGATCTCCTTGTCTTCTGACTCTCCTCCTCATTTTAATCCTCCATAACCCCATATCCTAAGTCCTGACCATCCATATAATGTGAAGGTCACAGGCAAGATGAAAATGCATGGACTCATATTCAAAATTACTCAAACTTTCAACACAGCAGTATTATATTACACCACACTTGGGACACTTCTATGCTTGGGGTCCTGTGTGACTGTGTAGTTGGCATAGCCATGAAGCTGATCCTGCCTGGGTTCAATTCCTTGTTTTTTTTTCTTTTTAAAACATTTCATTCATTCATTCATTCATTCATTCATTCATTCCTTCCAGAGTGGCAGAAGGGAAGGGAGACAGAGGGGGAAAGAATCTCCAGCATACTCCATGCTGAGTGCAGAGCCTGATGTAGGGCCTGATCTCCCAACCCTGAGATCATGATCTGAGCTGAAACCAAGAGTTGGATACTCCACTGACTGAACCACCCAGGTGCCCTGAGTTCAGTTCTTTTAAAGTATAGTTTTGGTCATGGTAGGTCCTTGCTCAAAAACTTTCAACAACTCCAGTGTTTAAAGTTGTAACTTTAGGGACCTCTAACTAATTCTAACTTACCATTGATGGCAGAGGTGAGGATACTTCTGTGGACCCCTGAACTTTCTAATGGGGGGGGGGTACAAACTTCACAAGGAAAAGCCCTGGCTGACCCAGGCCTTATACTCCATTGGTCAGCTGAGTTCAGAGAGGCCTGAGGAGTAAAAAGAGAACAAAGAATGCTGCTGTCCCTTAACAGATGTCTCAGGGGAGAGCTGCATACAGGTGTGACCTGGAGAGACCACAAAGAAAGGCAGTTGATGCCTTTAGTCATTGCATATTATGAAATCTGTGGGAAGAAAGAGGGCACTTTTTTTTTTTAAGATTTTATTTATTCCTTTGACAGAGATCACAAGTAGGCAGAGAGGCAGGCGGGGGGTGGGTGGGTGGGTGGGAAGCAGGCTCCCCGCTGAGAAGAGAGCCCAATGAGGGGCTCAATCCCATGACCCTGGGATCATGACCTGAGCTGAAGGCAGAGGTTTAGCCCACTGAGCCACCAGGGCGACCAAAAGAGGACACTTTTGATATGCCAGACACAAGAATGGTTTCCATTTAATTGAATCTGTTCATCACTGTATTTTTAAAAAGATGATGTAATTGAAAAATGAGTTAAAATGAATCCATCCACAAAAACAGCCTGTTGTGTGTGTGTGTGTGTGTGTGTTTGCATGTGTGTGAATATGCATGTGTACGTTGATATAGATCTCATTTTAAAGAAAAAAATAAGTCCTGGCTTCAAGCAAACCAGAGACTTATTTCATATGGCAGCCTCCTTGCAGACACCAGATGGTTCCAGGTCATGGAATTACTTGTGACTAAAACCTCTGACTGAAAATGAGGATGTGGCCCTCAATTATCATCCTCTTTTCTGAGATTTAAAGGGCTCTTTAGAACACAAACCAACACTAGTTGTTATTTTAACCAATCTGTAAGTATCTTCATGGGCTTGATCTTCCCCATTTGGCAACATCCCGGAGACCTGTGACCATAGAAATTGTCATATATGTGCAGATGTAGCCAGCTTGGAAGAGGAAGTCTTCTTTCAAAGACTCTAGAGAAGGAAAGGGCAGTGCTTGTTTAGAACTGTGAAAACCAGCCATTCTTCCCTTAGTATCTCATCTTGGATCAGGATTGCATTAGTTATCTGTTGCTGTATAACAAGATACTGCAAGTTTAGTGGCTTAAAATGATGCACAGTTATTAACTCCATTTCTGTGTCAAGAGTCTGGGCACAGTTTAGCTGATTCCTCTGTTTTAGGGTCCCTCACAAGGCTGCAATCCAGTTGCCGGCTGGGGCTGTGGTCTCATGTGAAAGCTCACATAGGGAAGGAGCCGCTTCTAAGCTTTTTTCAGGTTGTTGGCAAAATTCAGTTCCCAGGGGACTCTTTGACTGAGTGCCTTATATTCCTCATGGCTGTTGGCTGGAAGCTTCCCCGAGTTCTTTGCCATGTGGACCTCTCCAACATGGCCCCTTGACTCATCAAAGTTTGCAAGCTGAGTAAAACAAGGAGAATCTGTTAGCAAGACAGATATCATAATAATCCTACAGGTGACAGCCCATCATCTCCCCTGTACTCGAATGCCCCTCCCCCCATTCTCAAGCAGAGGGGACTACACAGGACATGTGAATACCAGGGTGTGGGGATCATTGGGAAACATCTGGAATCAGCCCACCACAAGGATGTAGTCCCTGCTTGAGGGAATCACAATGCTATTCTCTTATAAAGAATGTGCTGCATGTTTCAGAGTTTTGAAAATTCTTGTGGATAGGTTCAGCAGAGAAAGTATATCCTTGGAGAAACTGTGATATCCCAGTGGCAAATTGATGTCTGTATTTCAGCAAATTTTCTCATCTTTCCCATAAAATATTATCTTCCATTCTCTCCAAAGAATCTCTTTTCTTTCATACCCCCTTTCATCATAATCAAATGGAGGAAATGTCTGGTTAAAGTAGAACCAGGAAAGAGCTCAGATTCCTTGAGGTTGGACAGAATAGCCTAGAATTAGCTGGTGGGCAGTGTTGTGTCTGCAGGGCATCCTTCTGACCTTGGCTTTTCTCAGTTTCACTATTTCTCTTTCATGTTTATGAAGCCCTGAATCAGACGCCCACACATTTTCAGAGCCCTTTCCAAGTGGAGTTGTCATGACAAAGCATTTTTAGGTAATTCCATGCTTTATCCTCTAGAATCTTAAAACCTATTGAATCTGTTCCCAGCCATTTCCCTTATAGACTTTGCTAAAATTTGCAGATGACATTCTGCAACTTATAATTCTGCGATTTCTTGTTTGTCGTTTTTAAGGACAAATACAAAGGGCCTATATGTCTTTTTCAAGTGGGCAGCGATCTCAGGAACTAGGACATTCTTGTGGCAGCTGTTCTTTTTGGTCACCAAAATGTAGTATACTAATTAAGTCAATCACTCATTCACAGAGTAAACTTTACTCATTAGAGAATGGTCATGGCTGCTCGTGTTGGGAGTGACAAATGCCCCTGTTGGTCCTTGCTCTCCTCACTCTTGATGGCATTTCCTCTTAGTATTCACAGTTCTGGCCTCTCTTAGAGATAGGAATTATTTTATCTCTGTGCCTCCTAGGGTCCTAGCTGACTCAGAACTAATATTCCTTGTGTCTGAACACAGAGTCAAGGGCAATATTTAAGTTTAGTCCAATCGTCCTTGGACTTCTTCTGCATATTCTGTGGGGACTCAGGTGCTATTGAGACCTGCCTGCACTGGGTCAGACCCAAGGATATGTAAGGTTTCTCCTTTCATGACCTACTTAGAGATAGCAGATGGAGCGGGGGAGGAGATAAGAGAGATGTCAGGAGTCTGAAGGCTAGAAAAGATGGTTAGAGTCTTTTAACAGGTAAGACGGTAAATTTCAGAGCCTGTGAGCAGGCCTTGAGGTGGTTCTCAAACAGGTTAGTGTACATTAGAATCACCTGGGGAAAGTGGTTTTTTTTTAATGCAAATTATTTGTCTCCTCAGATATTTTGATTGGGGTGGAGGAAGGCTAGGTATGGCCTAGGAATCTGCATTTGCACCTAGCATTCTTCACAATTATGACGCTAAAGGTCTACAAAGCATCATGTAGAAAATAGTGGGATCTTTGCAAAATAGATCACATGTAAAACCGTAAGGAAAAAAAAATCCGAGGAGTGAATTTACTATTTGTTTTTCCCTTCATGGATTTCAGATGTATAATCACAAATACAATGCAATCTACTTCTTATATTTGACCAGAGGGGGGAATGATTGCAATGTTTATTAGCTGAGGGAAACCTAAAAGCTGAAATTAAGCTAACCGACTGCTTAATTTGATCATTTACCTCCTCCATTTAAAGGGCATTCATTCATTTCCTCTTTTCTTTCATTCAGGAACATAGTCACCTATGCTTTATGAATGAAAGTCAGCAGCCTTTCACAGCTAGACAAATAATGCCAGCTTTGGACAACCAGACAATGTCTCCTTTATATCTGTGTCTCTAAATCACACCCTGAGTACTCACTACTGTTGTTCTCTCTTGTTCTCAAAGTTTTGGAATTACAAAGACTCAAAGGGAGAAGTCTGTGATTTGCTAAAGAGAGCAAGGTATAAGATAATGAATGATACAATGTAACCAGCCATGACATAACATCTATCTGTATATATTTGTAATATATATTTTTGAAAATTATTTATTTATTTGACAGAGAAAAACAACGAGAGAGGGAACATGAGCAGGGGAGTGGGAAAGGGAGAAGCAGGCTTCCCACTGAGCAGGGAGTCCGATGTGGGGCTGGATCCCAGGACCCCAGGATCACGACCTGAGCTGAAGGCAGACGCTTAACAACTGAGCCACCCAGGCGCCCCTGTAGTATTTTTTATGATGAAAAATTTTTATAATATTTATGAAATATTGCCATGAAATATTTTTATGGCAAAAAGAGGTAGAAGATATCTCCATCCTATTAATGTGTCTTTCCCCCTTTGGGGGACTGAAGATGAGATAGGTGTAGGAAATTATTAACTCTTATTTTTTATATCTTAGTATTCTTGTTAACATCGAACCTGTATATATATATATATTTTTTTTGTATCAAAAAATAAAAAGGTGGAATATTACAGTGTGTATTAGGTACAAGGAAATTCTGGCTTTTGGGTCCTAGGTCACAGGCGTGTTTAAGATTAGAGGAAGAGCACAGGTATAAAGTAGCTTCCTTTCAGTGACTTCCTATCAGATGCCTCTGCTCACTGTCTTGTTAGGTCAGATTTACTAAAGATTTGTGAGGACCAATCACCTGCTTTCTTTTTTCCTCAATAGGCTCATGCTACAAAGGGTATTCACTGTCACCGAGAACACAAAGCACCCCCAAAATGAATGATAAGATAGCAGGATTTCTGATAACACTTCAAATGTGCCCTGATTTTGGAACAGAGATTTTGGAACAGAACAGAGATTAAAGTGACCAACTGTTAACTCTTTAAGAGCTACTAACAGAAGTCCCGGGGCCTGTCCAAGTTTTGAGACAGAGGTCGGGTACCATTCATTTACTCACTGAATGAATTTTTACAAGTGGGTGGAAGGCCAAAGAAGGAAAAGTTGTTACTGATTTCATTCTGCTAGTGATGCCCAGTCAACAGCTGTTTATTTTAGCTACTATAATTGTAAACCAATAAAATTCTATTTATACTTTAGCAATTTCTTGAAAGCAGGAAAGGACAAATATTATATGATTCCACTTACATGAAGTCCTTGGAGCAGTCACATTCATAGAGACAGAAAGTGGAATGTGGTTGCCAAGGGCTCAGGGGAGGAGAGAGTGGAGAGTTAGTGTTTAATAGGTACGGAGTGTTAGGTGGGGAGGATGGAAAAGTTCTGGAGGTGGATGGTTGCACAATGATATGAATGTTCTTAATGCCACAGGACTATACACTTTAAAATGATTAAAATGGCACATTTTTTAAAAGATTTAATTTTAAATAAATCTTTAAATAAATCTTTTAAATAAATCTTTAAAAATGAAAGATTTTTAAAAGATTTATTTATTTGACAGACAAAAAATTTATTTTTAAATAAATCTTTAAATAAATCTTTAAAAATTGAAGATTTTTTAAAGATTTATTTATTTGACAGACAGAGATCACAAGTAGGCAGAGAGGCAGGCAGAGAGAGAGAGGAGGAAGCAGGCTCCCTGCTGAGCAGAGAGCCTGATGCCTGGCTTGATCCCAGGACCCTGGCATCATGACCTGAGCCAAAGGCAGAGGCTTTAACCCACTGAGTCACCCAGACACCCCTAAAATGGTACATTTTATGTTATGTATTTTACCACCATTTAAAGAATTACTGAGAAAACTTGACAGAAAATGCAAGATGCTTCCAGAAACCTCTTAAAGGTATATCATTCTTGGATCTTATGACCCTTGCAGTGTGGACTTAATGACTAGAATCCAGAGGGAAATTGCAGGGGACCCCCAACTGTCCCACTATGCCTGGGACGGAGGGGTTTCTTAGGAGGTGGAAAGTGCCCAAACTGGAAAGCAGGAGCACGTTGGTCGCCTTAACAGTATCTAGCAAAGACACTTCTTGAAGAAAGACAACGGGATTGCAGGCTTGCAGACCATGGAGAACAAGGTGAGGGAGTGGGTGGAAAAGCAGTCTTTTTTTTTTTTTTTTTTAAGAGATTTTATTTATTTACTTGACAGATCACAAGTAGCCAAAGAGAGAGAGAGAAAGGAGGAAGCAGGTTTCCTGCTGAGCAGAGAACCCGATGTGGGGCTCGATCCCAGGTCCCTGAGATCATGACCCTAGCCGAAGGCAGAGGCTCTAACCCCCTGAGCCACCCAGCCGCCCCTGGAAAAGCAGTCTTGATGTGGGAAAGCAAGCCCTATCAGGACGATTTATGCCTATAACAGTGGAAATGCATTTTCGGTTTTTGCAATTTCATTTGAAATCTGGATTGCCTTGGCTTCTTCTCATTTACCTTTTTTGATGGTCGGTGAGCAATTCAAATAAGGACATGGTGCAGACCCCACCTAAACTGAATTGGAAGCACTGACAGAGGAGGGAAACACTGAAGGACCTAATAATGCAGGACATAGAGACTGCCTGTTTTACAAGCATCCAAGCTGACCTCCTCAGGTCTTCTGGAGAATAAACAAACAACTGAAATGGCATCCTTTTTTTTTTTTTTTTTAGTTGGATCTTGCCTTTTTTTAAAAAAAAATTTTTTTTTTAAATATTTTATTTATTTATTTGTCAGAGAGAGGGAGAGAGAGAGAGAGAGCACAGGCAGACAGAGTGACAGGCGGAGGCAGAGGGAGAAGCAGGCTCCCTGCCAAGCAAGGAGCCCGATGTGGGACTCGATCCCAGGATGCTGGGATCATGACCTGAGCCGAAGGCAGCTGCTTAACCAACTGAGCCACCCAGGTGTCCCTTAATTTTTTTTAAATTTCTTTTCAGCGTAACAGAATTCATAGTTTTACACCACACCCAGTGCTCCATGCAATGCGTGCCCTCCACAATACCCACCACCAGGCTCCCCCAACCTCCCAC